>LBNR01000004.1:31659-465261 GCA_001262555.1 Fusarium nygamai | reverse complement strand
AAAAAAAAAAAAAAAAAAAAAAAAAAAAAAAAAAAAAAAAAAAAAAAAAAAAAAAAAAAAAAAAAAAAAAAAAAAAAAAAAAAAAAAAATTAAAAAAAATTAAAAAAAAATTAAAAAAAATTTAATATAAAAAGAGATTTATTTTAAAGAAAATCTTACTTAATAATATAATATATTATTAAGTAATAAATAACCTATTATTTATAAAAGCTACTATTATTAAATATTAATAAGATAAATTATAACTAAGACTTAAAGTTAGAAAAATTAAAAATTATATTTAAAGATTAGTAATATAATATAATATTAGAAATAAAAAGACTAAAAAGGAAAAAATAAGTATAAGTCTTATTTTTAAGAGATAAGGTTTATTTTTTAAAAATAAAACTTATTTCTTAAAAATAAATTACTTTTTACTTTAAAATAACTTATTTCCTTATTAATAATAACTTTAAAATTATTAACTAAATTAGTAATTCTAGGGGAATATATTAAACCCTATAGGGTATATAAAGGTATATTTTTAGGAAAAGAGCCTTAGATCCTATAATAGAAAGGTTATATAACTAACTACCCCTCTTTTCTAAGCTAGCTAAATAGGTAGAAATGGCCTAAGGCTAAGATAATTAATCATCGGTTTAATAGCATACCTCTATAAGCCACAGGCCTTTAGTACAGTAGTTTTATTTAACAAGATCTCTAGCAAATTTAGTCAATATCATGTTGATCGATGGCACTTTATTTTATATCAGGAGTCTTATTATTCTAGGGCTATATAATATATTATAAAGTTAAAGTACTTCTAGATATATATTTATAATAACTTAAGATAAACTAGTATGTCTTTTACAGATTCTATAAATATTAATAAATAACTTTTTACTTAATAGGTTTAATAGGAAGTTATATATTTTACTTTTATTATATACTTTTATATATAACTCCCTATTTTAAACAGGTCTTTAGCTAGGTTTTTAGTAATTTTAAGCTAGCCTAATCTGCTTTATTAGCTTATAGGAAAATATATAATTATATAAGTTATTATTAAAAGATAAGCTATTAATATAAACAGGCTATAATTACTTATTAATTATTTTTTTTTAATTTAATTAATATCTTTTTTAACTTAACTTAATTAATAGGCTTAATAATATTAACTAGGCTCTTTAAAGCAATAGCTATCTTAACTAATTAGCTATTAATAGCTTAACTCTAAAGTAGCTTAAAGTAGCTTAAAGTAATATATATAAATATTAACAGCATTGTGTCAGTAGCTATAATTAATATCAGTAACTGTAACTAACAAGTTAGAGAACGTACTTTAGAAGTATAATAGGTATACTAGACCTGGTATTCTTTTAGTTAGGGTAAAGGAAGAAGGTTAATATAGCTATTAAGGAGCAGTATTTATATTACTTAATTAAGGTAATAATTATATTACTTAAAGTAAATAAACCTTAATTAATTTTAACCTTTATAATATTAGCCTATTATAAGGGCTTTATTATTTAAGCTTTTAATTAAAAAGCTAGAAGTTTAATAGCCTATATAAGGCTAATAGTAATTAAAAAAAAGAATAAATAAATAAATATTAAAAATTAATTATAATAAGTATTAAAAAGGTTAAAAAAAGATATTATAAGACTTTTTTTTTTAATATTTTTTTTTTTTAAAAAAAGGTTAAGGCTATATTTAAACTTATAGCCTTAAAGCTAAGGAATTAATAAATTATATTACTAAATTACTAATTAAGTAATTTAGTTATTATTATAAAAGTAATTAATTATTTTAATATATATTATAATAAAGATAAATATAATATACTTATTTAAATAGCTATTAAATAGGCTATTAACTTAATAGCCTAATTAATAAGCTAGCTATAAAGTATAATAAGCTATTAATATAGTTAATAACTTATTAATAGTTTAAATCTTATATTTTAATATTAAGATATTAACTTTAATAAGCTAGTTAATTAAAAAGAAAGTAATTTTTAATAAAATAATATTAAAATATAAGTCTTTAATTATTATTAAGTTATAAACTATATTAATAGCTTATTATATTTTAAAACCCTTACTTAAGCTTTATTTAAAAATAAAGTATATTTTATAAATAGCTAATTATATAATTTAATAAAGTTAAATAAGCTTTATTAAAAATTATTTCTTTTATACTTTTTTTTAAAGTAATTTAAATATATATATATAAAATATAATTTAAAATTAATATATAATTAATTTATATTATTATATTTAATTAGCTTTTTTATTATATTATAATAATTATATAATTTAAATATTAATTATATTTACTTTTAATTTATACTTTTTATATTATATTATATTACCTTATAACTTAATTTAATTTATTACTAACTTATTAAGCTAGCTTTAATTTGTTAATATTTATAATTTGTTCTTTAATATTAAAACCTTTATTTTTTAATTTATCTTTTTTCCTTTTTTTCCTTTTTTATTTTCCTTTCTTTATATTATAATAGCTTTTAATTCTTATAATATAATATTTATATTATTAATTTAATTACTATAATTATATATTTCAACTTTATAAACTACTTTTAATATTAATTATTATTATTACTTAATATAATATTAATAATAAAAACTTATTACTTTATTAATAAGTCTTAACTTTACTTTAAGTAATTAACTAGGTCTTTTAAGGCCTTTATCTAGCTTATAATAATTAAGATAATAAATATATTTAAAGGTATATTTAAAAGCCTTACTTTATAATTAAAGATTATAAAATTAACTTATTATATTAATATTAATTTATTAATATATAATAAGCTTTTATTTACAATATTTTAATATTAAATAAAGATATATAAATTAAAGATATTATTAATATTAAGATTATTAATATTAATTAAATTATTAATTATATAAGGATTAGTTATTATACTTAAAGGGTTATAGCTAAGTTAGTTATTATTAATATAGATTATATAGTAATATACTTTATAATAACTTTTTAGATTTTTAGCTTATTTTAAAGTAGTTTATTTAACTTAAAGCCTTAATAGTAATTATTTTAATTAAATAATAATAAAAAAAGTATTTAGCTTATTAAAACTAAAGAAAATATCTTTTTATACTTATAAATTAAAGCTACTTATTTAATTAAATTATAAAGTTAAAAGTAATAATATTATATAACTTTAAGACTTAAATTTAAAATGATTATATTTTTTAATATAATATATAATATTTTATTAAAAAGTTAAAATATATTTATAATAATATATAAGGTATAGCTAATAAGGTCTTATATAATAAAATAATATAATATAATACTTATTTTTTAATATATTATAATATAAAGTATTATATATTATACTAAAATATATAATAATTTTAAAATTAAGTCTTAAAGTTATATAATATTATTACCTTTAACCTTATAATCTAATTAAATAAGTAGCTTTAATTTATAAGTATAAAAAGATATTTCCTCTAGCTTTAATAAGCTAAATACTTTCTTTATTATTAGCTTATTAAGGTAATTAATATTAAAGCTTTAACTTTAAAAAACTAATTCTAAATAAGCTAAAAATTATAAAACTAATATAAAATATACTATTATATAATTAATATTAATAATAACTAACTTAATTATAATTACCTAGTTAAGATAATTAATAATTATATAACTAGTCTTTTAATAGAAATCTATATATTTAAGTTTAAGTATATTTTAATACTTTAATCTTTCATAAGGTATTATAAAATTATAAAAGAATACCTATTATATATTAATAAATTATTAATAATATAGTAAGTTAATCTAATAATCTTTAATTATTAAATATAATTACTTTAGAAAATAGTTAATATAATTAAGGTTAACTATATAATAAGCTTTTATTATTAATATTATATTAAGTAATAGTAATAGTTTATATTAATTATAGTTCTTTAAGTTAAAATATATAGTTATAGTAATTAAATAAAAGATATAAATATTATATTATAAGAATTAAAGGCTATTATAATATAAAGGAAGGGAAGTAAAAGAAAAAAAAAAAAGGAAAAAAAGTAAATTAAAAAATAAAGGTTTTAATATTAAAGAAAAAACTATAAATATTAATAAACTAAAGCTAGCTTAGTAAGTTAATAATAAATTAAATTAAGTTATAAGGTAATATAGTATAGTATAAGGAATATAAATTAAAGATAAATATAGCTAATTAATACTTAAGATATAATACTTTATATTATAATATATTAAAAATAAGTATTATATTATATTATTTTATTATATAAGACTTTATTAGCTATACTTTATATATTATTATAAAGATATTTTAACTTTTTAATATAATTAAATTAAATCTAGATTTATATATTTTTAAGTTATTAATTTAATATATATAAGAAAGAGCCTTATTTAATTACTTTCTTAATTAGGCTAACTAGATGCTAATAGGGTCTATAGAGACTATTAAATTTTATAAGTTAGTGCAGTATTATTACTAGTATAAGTCTCGCTAGTAGGCCGCTATAGAGTCAAGGAGGCTAAAACTAATTAATTAATACTATTTTAACTTAATACTTCAGGTACATTCCGTTAGCATCAATACCAGCTTAGCAATAGGCTTTCACTGAGGCCAGAAGGTCATCAATGAGGGTGGTGGGGTAGCCTCCTAAGCCTCTTTGACTGCCTCCTATAACGTAACGTATCATGTCTTCTCCATGTTATAGGCTGTGCGGTTTGATCTCGCAGCCAGCGTAAGATATCCGTCCGCTCAACAAACTTGGGATCCGGTGGGAAGGGAACGGTCGAGAAGGGTGGGACAGATCCTAGTAGGGCAGGACTGGCAAAATTAAGGTTGCTTATGCGCGCTGGGCGCGTGCCGTTCAGCGAGAAAGCTACCGACCCAACCGGATCGCCATGGCCCTCAAGCGTTATCAGGCACTGGCCCGTCATCGCATCCCATATCAGTATCAAGAATAACATATTTGGCATACGGAAGGTTTTGGGACTTGTAATTAACTATCTTTCGATCTCCTAGGCTTGCCCTCTGCGTTTATGCGTCTTTACCGCCGTCGTATACAGACTCATATAAAGGGAACAGGAAAACTACAATTCCCCTTGGCATTCATCTCTTTGCAGTTCAATTATTAATGCTCCGCAGATTATAAAGACCTTTACTATTTATTCTATAGGAAACAGACAATCACCAGCCGTATATGAATTAACGCAGGAACGCTGAAGAACACGATCCTATATACTGCTTAAATAAGCTTTAAATAAGCTTCCTTCTTAGACTTTAATAGCGATATAAGGGTTTATTATATATATTAGGATTCTAAAGATAGAAGCAAATATGCCAATAAGCCTACCTGCTTAATAATCAGTTCTCCTAAGCTATAGGTAACTAGGATAATCAGCCTAGTTATAGGAGTGCTTATGAGTGCGCGCAGGCTATTAAGGAATAATGTCGCGAGGTCCTCTTCACGCTTTATGGTCGTCAGTCGGTCTAATAAGCTGCGTTGCAATGTTATTCTCCATTTTAGATATTTCTAGATAACGAGAGAAAGGACAAAAGCCTAGAAATAATTCATTAGTTTGATTGACTGATTAAGTTGGCACATGATTCACCCGAACAGAACTCCCTAAGCTCTTCTACCCGGATGACAGCTCGGGACCCCTACGAGTGTCCATTTCATAAGGATCCTGTTGAGCTCTGGTTACAGCCCAGCCTTGAGAATCCAACCCAGTTGGGAGCTCAACCGCCAGGCCCCCATTCGTCGCCGGCAGCCGAGGTTCTGGTGATGGAACAGGATTTCCTGCTTGATTAGTCGATGGACTAGCTGGTGACTCCATCGTCTCCTCCTCCTTCCTTATATAAGCCGGAGGTGGAGCAGGACTTCTCGATTCCATTTCCGATGGGATGGTTGTTGCCAACGACGGCCTGTTGGTATCCGCCAGACCCAGACCCTCGTCTCTTACGAAGGTTGGCTGGATAACAGAAGCGGAAGGCTTAGGTTCAGGCCGCGTCCATGCAATGGTTGGTCGAGGGAGGGATTTAAATAAGTCCCTGAAGCTGCGGTGCGGATCCTCGGCATCATTTCGACTTCTCCTTCCCATGCGGAAAGCCAATATGAGGCTGCAGACGATTAGGGCCAGGCCAGCGATTGAGCCAACCACAGCACCAGCAATAACACCAGCACTAGGCCCGTCACTGTTATCACTTTCTCCATCGGGGAGGTAATCTACTTCAGTCGTGACGGATGAATCGGTCTCGGTTTCTGTGGCCAAGGACTCGCTTTCGGTCGTCCCTAATGCCCCAGCGATTTCAGCTTGATGGCGCGCAAGGCTGCGCTGGTATACAACTTACAGTCACTTGGTTCCTCCATAAACAATGTACTCACACCCCTTGTGACGCCGATTATTCCTCTGCAATCGATCAGCCACTGAAGTCCTAGTCCATATCCGCCATCGTAGGTCTCATATAAGTCCACTGTGACGCATCCATTGTTGCTGTTTTCATCGAATCAGTATATCCCGAGTACGTAGTAAATTGGAAGCCGCGGTATTACCATTCGATGGACACGGAGGAGCCAGTGCCTCCCTCCGTGAAGATGGTATATAGCGCTGTGGTTCCATCGCATTCTGTGCCGACTATTTTTACGGATCCAATTGGGGGATTATCGCAGAAAGCGTATGTCCCTGGATAGTCGGAGAAGGTAGTCCCCGTGGAGAAAGAAAAGGATTCAGTACAACTGAATGTTTCAGCTTGGGAGACTTTGGTTAGTGGATGTCGCACTTGATGTTAACGCAGAGACGTACTTGTTCCATCAGTAACCTGGTAGCCGATTATAGAATCACATTTGACAGCCAAAATGTAGACCCGAAGAGTAAGGAGTAAATACACAAGAAAGCTGAGATTTCGCTCCATTATGGATAGTAGCTTTAAGCAGATTCAGCGTGAGTAAAATCCTGCAGTCATTGAAAGGATGGGAGAAATCCTGGGTCATTAGAACTCGACGAGATTTCCATCCGACCTCCCTTATAACCGTGAGATCAGCCTGTGGCGTTTCATGGCGCAATGCCAATATGCATAAACGCTTCAGCTTATTGGTATGGCGTTTCTTAGAAGCACTGAGATTTTTCAGCTTGTCCTAATATACCTGACCGCAAAAGATAATGTATTCATTAACAAAACTATTCAGTTAAAATACTCTTTAGCTATTACCAGACAGTAAGACAGGCTTATAGCTGCCTCTAGTTACTTATATTATAGTCTATTGCTATCAGATATATGTATTTGCAAATAGGTGGCTTATAGACTCTCTACTTTTTATTAGAAGTCGTCCTCTTCTGACTGTCGCTTGACGCTTGGCGCGGAGGCGTTCCTTGGCGACAAGCGGTGGGTAGTCGCACCCGAGATCCGTGCACGACAAGCTGAGCCTCGCTACAAACAGGATCTAAGTCGCTGAAGCAGTCGCGACAGATACAGCTCGACGATACATAGTGTTTATAGCGGTATGCCGACTCGAATAGCCTGTCTTTTACTGCTCCGGGGTAGTCGTACTGAACTTGTCTGGGTGGGGTGGAGAGGAGCCGCATGACGGCCTCGTGCCCTTGCTCTTTGGCCATTAACAGCGGCGTCCGATAATAGTGCTTAACGTCGGATACGGGGAAACCGGCCACCCCCAGAAACCGGCTACCCTTAGCAAAACACTAAGATTAAGATCGCAATTATAACTTAATTAAAAATATACTATTATATTTTTTATATTAAATAAAATTTCTATTAGTAAATATTTAGATAGAATTAAGTATAAAGATTTTTAAGTTTTAATTTTTTAATATAATATAATATTTTTTCTAGCTATAATACTTTTTATATCTAATTATAAGCCTTTAAAATAGCTAGAACCTTTATAAACTTAGTATTTTTATTATATATAATTTTTTTTTTTTTTTAATAAATATTCCTCCTTTTTTAATTATATTATCTTAATTTCTTTACTTTAGTATTTAATCTTAAAGTTATAACTATTTAATTAATTACTAATCTTATAGAAAAGTAGCCTAATAGTAAGGTCTTTAGAGATAATACCTAGGATAGTTTAAAGGGCCTAGTAAAGCTATATAGATAATTAAGGTATTATAAGAAGATAGGAATTCTTTTCTTTAGCTAGGGAAATAGCTATAATAATAAGAGCTAGTATCTTAAAAGGCTAAGTAACTATTAGGTTTATTAAGACCTTTACTAGATTAACTAGCTATAATCTAGTTACTTTCTAGCTAGCTAAAGTATTTAACTTTATAATAGCTTCTTTCTAAGCTTTATTATAAGTATATAAGAAAGTAATCTTACTAATATAACTTAAATCTATAATAAAAGTAAGATCTAAAAGGAATTTTTAATATACTTTCTTTAATAATCTAAAGACTATAATATCTAATAGCTATAAGATATAAAAAGTATATACTAGAAAGAAAAGTATAAATATATTATTATTATAATATTTAAATAAGAAGTCTTTAGTTATATAACTTTTATAACTATTAAGAATTAAAAGATATAGTTCTTTTAAATTCTTAGGCTTTATTAATAGAATAAATACTATTTTTAGCTAAATTAATATAATATAATTATTTATCTAGCCTTTTTTATTATAGATAAATTTCTAGCCTTTTAGAAAGTCTAATTTCTTAAAAAAATATTATTATTAAACTGTTTTCCCTTTAAAGATTATTAAAGGTCTTAGGACTTTCCCTATTACTAAGATATACTTAAGAATTATAATCTAAAACCTTAAACTAGGCTAATAAATAAGTACTAACTTCTTATCCTTATAACTAAAAAATAAATTATTTAATCCTATCCTTTCTATTATTCTAACTTTATTAATATTATATCTATTTTTTTACTTAACTATTTAAATTACTAGTATTAATAATAATATAAAGAAGGCCTTAATAAGTTTAGTAAAAGCTTTATTATAATAGTTAGAATCTATACTTTTACTTAGTAAAGTCTTTATTTCTTTATTCCTATCTATAAAAGACTATAACTAGTATTTTTTAATACCTTTTAAGAAGCTATTATATATTATAATCTAGTTTATAAAGTATTAGACCTATTAGTATAAAATAAAGTACCTTAGGTTAGCTTAGACTATAATCTAGTCTTATAATCTTCTTTCTTAAATAGCTAAAAGCTTTTATTTAGGTTTATAAGCTTATTTTAGTATTATAGTACTTTTAATTCTATCTTAGAATATTAAATAGTTAATATTATAAGATACTATAGCTTTATTTATAGAAACTCCTTTTAAAACTATTTAAAAAGTAGCACTTATATCTTCTTTAGTAAATTTTATTATTTTAAATTAATTAATATACTTTATAAGTTTATATAATTAAAATTAGTAAAGTTATAAATTTTTTAAGATATTATTAATTAGGAGGTTAGGTTAAAAAGCGGGTGGCTGGTTTCTAGAGGTAGCCGGTTTCCCTGTATCCGACGTTATCTGTTGCCTTAATATAGGCGCCCTGGTTAAGGAGTAGCTGTATAATAGCCTTATGCCCCTCCTAGGCAGCTTACTATAGCAGTATCTAGCCTCTTTTATTTACTATTTTAATATAAGTACTTTAATTAAAAAATAGCTATATAATAGCTTTATACCCTTACTTAATAGTTATTAATAGTAATATTTAGCTTTTTTTATTTATTATTTTAATATAAATACTTTAATTAAAAAGTAATTATATAATAGCTTTATATTTAATAATAGTAATTAATATTAATAGTATTTAGCTATTAAAATCTTTAATATTAATATTAATATTAATTTCCTTTTTTAAAATAAATTATAATATTTTTATTACTTTATATTTTAATATAATATATATTAAATTACTTTTTTTTTAATATATAATTATTAAAATACTTTTTTATTATTTTATAAATAAATACTTATTATTTTATAAAAATACTTAATAGCTTTATTTTTTTTTAATTACTATTAGCCTTATATAAGGCTATTAAGCTTCTAGCTTTTTAATTAAAGGCTTATATAGTAAAGCCCTTATAGTAAGTTAGTATTATAAATGTTAAAATTAATTAAGATTTATCTACTTTAAGTAATATAACTGCTGCCTTTTAGTAACTATATTAACTTTCTTTCTTTATCCTATCTAAAAAAATACTAGGCCTAGTATATCTATTATAAAGTACATTCCCTAACTTAACTTTCCTTTTATTAATTATAATTACTCATATTAATTATAGCTACTAATATAATACTTATATAAAATATCCTATAGCTATATAATTAGGCCTACTATATAACTAGCTATAACCTTAATATAGCTATTAGACCTATCTTATAGGTAGTTAAAAAAGAAGATTTAAAAAGGATTTATATAATAATAACTACTATTAAAAAGAATTTCTTATTAAAGTATTAATTTAACTATATTAAAATAGCTATCTTTAATTATAGCTTAATTTAGTTAATTTATTATATAAGTTATTTAACTTATTTTAATATAATTAACCTAAATTAAGTCTATAATAAGCTACTAAGCCTCTTAAACTTAAAGAGAGTCTTAAAGAAAAGTCTTCCTTTTTAATTAAACTAGGTAGTCTTCTTTATTATCTTTATAAGTAACTTAAATATATATAAAAAGTAGCTTTATAATATAGCTAAAAGGGTTATTATTATAAAGGGAGTCCTATTATTAATATAAAGTATATTTATAAATAGAGTTCTAGGATAAAGGCAGAGTAATAGTAAGGTTAGACTAAAGGCTTTATTAAAGTTAGAATTAAAGGAATTAAGTTAACTTTTATATAAGTTAATTAATAAAAGTTAAATTAACTTAAAGTTAATAATAATTCTATTAATTAAATATATATACCTTAATATATAATTAATTAACTTTATATCTAAGAACTATAAATAAAGTAAAATTAATAAAGAAACAGTAGTTTAAACTAAAGTTAATAGCTTTATAAAATATTTTAAAAAGTCTTTTTAAAAAATAGTTTTAATATTACTTTACTTTATATATAATATAATTAATAAATATATAATATAAATAAGTATATAATATATTTTTCTTTTTTATATTTAACCTTTTATTTAATTAATTAGTTCTTAATTACTAAATATATTATAATATTTAAATAAAGCTAAAACTCTCTTTATCTTTTAAGCTTTTTAAAAATAATTTAAAATTAAGTACTTAATATATTATAATAATATATAAAATCTTTAAGTTTAGGCTATATTATTATAAAAATAGTATTTAACTATAATGTAATTTTATTTTAAAATCATAAAAACTATTTAATTTAAAAGAATAGATAATAATTTAATTTATCCTTAACCTAGATTTATAAGGATTTTTTTTATAATTATATTTTATAAAAAAAATAGCTAATTCTTTATTAACTAACTATAATATATTACCTATTAGTAAGTATAAAACTTATAACTTTATAAAGTAATAATTAAAGCTAAAGATATATTTATTTTAAAAGTATAATTATTAAAAAGCTAAATATAAAGATTTAATTATTATTTATAATTAATTTAAGTTTATATAAAATATAATTATAAAGTATAGTATTTAATTAAATAATATCTAGAACTTTAATATAACTAGCTTTATAATAGACCTTATTATAGTTAAAATAGCTATTATAAGTTTAAAAATATAAAAAAAGTTAAAGTTAATATAGCTTAGAAATTATAAATAAATTACTATAATTTAAATAATTAATATAAAAAGTTAAGTAATTATATTATTTATTATTAATATAAGCTAATATTACTTTATTAACCCTAGTTTAAATTACTATTTCTTTACTAATATTACTTTATTTATAGTTTTTAAATATAAATTTATTTAGTTATATACTTTAATATATATATTTAACTACTAAAGGTTAATTTAACTTTTACTAACTAACTTATATAAAAGTTAACTTAATTTCTTTAAACCTTTAAACTCTACTATTACCCTACCTTTATCTTTAATTCTATATAATTAAGAGGATATAGATTATCTATTTAGCCTTAATAATTATATTTATAAGTTACTTTTTATATCTAGCTAAATTTAGGCCTTTAAAAGTAATAAAGAAAGTAACTTAATTAGCTATAAAGGTTTTACCTTACCTTATAGCTTCTTTTAAGGCCTTTAGCTATAATAGCTCTTTCTTTAATTAATTTAGTAATATTTTATAATCTAAAGAATCTAGATCTATATAACTAATTAAGTAAATTAAAGTATAGTTAAAAATAGCTATTTTAATTAAGCTAGACTAGTTCTTTAATAAGAAGTTTTTTATAATAGCTATAGCTATTATATATAGCTTTTAGTATTTATAACTATTAGCCTAACTTAAGGCTAATTTAATTATATTAATAAAGTTATAGTTAATTATATAATAAGTCTAATTAGCCTATAGGCTATTATAAATAAGTATTATAATAATAGCTATAATAAATATTAATAATTATAACTAATAGGTATAAAAAGTTAAGTTAAGAAATATACCTTATAATAGATATACTAGGCCTAGTATTCTTTTAAATAGGATAAAAGAAGAAAGTTAATATAGCTATTAAGAGATAGTATTTATATTACTTAATTAAGGTAGTAATTATATTACTTAAAGTAAATAAATATTAACTAATTTTAACTTTTATAATACTAGCTTATTATAAGGACTTTATTATTTAAGTCTTTATTTAAAAAGCTAAAAGCTTAATAGCCTTATATAAGGCTAATAGTAATTAAAAAAAAAGCTTTTTATTTAATTTATAATAAACTTAATAAATTTTTATTTTTATTTTTATTTTTATTTTTATTTTTATTTTTATTTTTATTTTTATTTTTATTTTTATTTTTATTTTTATTTTTATTTTTATTTTTATTTTTATTTTTATTTTTATTTTTATTTTTATTTTTATTTTTATTTTTATTTTTATTTTTATTTTTATTTTTATTTTTATTTTTATTTTTATTTTTATTTTTATTTTTATTTTTATTTTTATTTTTATTTTTATTTTTATTTTTATTTTTATTTTTATTTTTATTTTATTTTATTTTTTTTATTTTCTTTAATACTAATATTAAGAAGTTATATATAATAGTTAAAGATTATAAGATTTATTTATTATATTATTAATAACTTATTAATATATAATAAATACTTAATTATTATTTTATAATACTTAAAGAATAAATAAAAAATAATTTTTTTTTTTTAAAATTAAGCTTTTATTAAAAGTCTAAATATATAAGTATTAATTACCTTAACTAAATAATTATAGCTAGGTTAGCTATTATTGATATCAAGTATATAGTACTATATTTTATAATAGTTTTTATACTTTTTAACTTATTTAGATAGTGTGGCTTGATAGGCTGGCGCCACACTAGAGATGCCGATTAATACCAGACAACAGATCTCTAATATCGTGAGTGCCAAAAAAGCCTGGAAAATTTAGAGCAACTCAAGTACCTATAAATGTAGCCCAATACTAAGGTAGGTAAATCTAGATTGGCTATCCTGGCACCTCTGTCTCTCGTCATGAGTTTCCTTGCTCCCCGGGGCCAGGTTGTACAGTTCAAGCATCCTTGGACACGTATTTACGAAGACTCAGGATGAACTAGTAGGATCTTCTGCAGACTTTATGAATGCTCTGGTATCTAGAAAGGAGGGGACCATGATGCCCTCTTCCTCCACATGGGCGACCCTGCTACCTGACCACCAAGGGCCGAACCAGCTAGAGCAATTCCACAACAGGAAGCCTTGAGATACAGCGTTTAGAGCATTCCTCCCAGTACCTATCAAGCATCATATTCTTCACCGAGAGTCCATGTAAGTTGCTGGTTTCCTTGACAAAGCACGTAATGCATCTTAGTACCGTCCCAGTTGAAATCGAACCGCAAGTCGCCTGGCTCACCCACGGCGTTCCGATAGTACAGGGGGCGTACAATTTCGGCTTTCGCACCTGGCCCCTTGACACGATACCAATCCAGAAAACAGCGGCCGTCTGGAGAACGACGCAATGACTCCGGAGGAACAGGTCTTGGGTTCAGGCCCTCGGCAGAGAGTTCATCGCCCTGGGGAGTAGATAGTCAGCCAAAGTTTCCACCAGCGCACGCATAAAGGAGATACTAACCCAGCGGACAAGCCAATGGATGGTTCCGCCATTGCCAATGCCTACGCCGTAGCTTTCTCCTGAGGCTCGAGCTTCGATCTGCACAATCGACGGTGCTGGCTGGCTCTTTGTCTGAATGGCATGCAGTACGGCACCTCGAGCTACCGAAGTCCATCTAAAGAAACCGGTCAGTCTGAAGCGCGAGAAGCGAACGAGAGAACTAACCCTGTGTCGTCTTCGTACTGATTGGTACGGGTCAAGGGAGACACGCTTCTGACCTTGTCTTCTATCTTGTGGCGGAGATAGGAGTTACGACCAAACCCCCCAGCTATAACGACATGCTGGAAACCCCAACATTAGCAAGTTTCACCTCTCTCCGGCCTGGAGACTACTCACTGTAGCCTGTTTCCCGGTCCTTTCCTCGACTATAGCCATTTCTGATTCTACGAGGTTCGTAATCTTGTTCACGACGGGGTCGAACACCCCATGGATGTCGGCTCTGGAGTGCACATCAGCTGCTGTTTTGGGCCAAAAAGGAATAGAAAGGGAACACTCGTATATTACTTACGCGGTGAACTCCATCGTGCTCTTGCCGACCTGTTTCCCAATGAACTTGAGAGGAAGGTCGAAGGTCTGGCCTTCTTTGTCGACAGAGTGCTCTATTTTCATCTCATTGTGCCAGACCTGGTCCGCAAACTTGTTGTAGTCTTTGTCAGTGAGATCTTTGAATGCATTCTTTGGACGCTCTGCCTGAGTCTTCGCCCTGAGTAACTTCATAAAGCCGTCATCCAGGAGAGCAGCTCCAGCATAAATACATTTGCTGGGAGAAATCTCCCGCACAGCGAGGGGTTCCATAGATCGCACTTGGAAGGAGATCAAGTCCTGCCGAGGAGATAAGTGTCAAGACGAGAGACGAATATTGGAGCAGTCAAGTCACTTACGGTCGTTCCTCCGCCGCAGTCACAAATGATGACTGTGTCCTTTGCATTGAAGTTCAAACCCTGGCAGACGGTTTAGATAGTGTTCAAGATATGTACGTCGTGGGAGGATTTGTTTCCCCTACCTCCAAGATGCCCGGATTAGCCGAAGCCGACAAGAGAGCGATGGCAGCGGCTTCTGACTCCGTGACAAGGTTCTGTGCCAGACGAACGTTTGTACCGAGAATATTCGCAGAGCGGGAGCGAAGAGCTCGAAGCAGCCTCTCACGGGCGTCTTCCGGCCAGATGGCTGGGACCGTCACGGTGATCTCGAAGTTTCTATCTTTGTCCAAGTTCTCGTGAAACTGTTTCCAGAGCTCTCCAAGGTACTTGGAGGACGCATCGACGGCGCTGACATCTAATGCCTCGCGTTCTTTTGTCAATTTGTCGAGTTTATCGGATACTCGGACATCCTTGGGCAGGTCATCTTTATGTGGGATTGAAAGCTTAAACCACTCAAACCATCCTTCGTCGTACCCCGGGCCATTGTATATCCCCTTTGGGTATCTTGTAGGGATCTTTACCCCTCTGGACCCGTAAAGACTTGATTGATAGGTTTGACAACGGCCACGGTGGAACTGGCCATCTGCTTCCGGGAACGCGTAGCATATAGCGGAATAGCTGTAACTGCGTAAGCAAGAGAAGCCTCTAAGAAGTAAATAACTCGGCAGAGGGTACTCATCAAACTCACGTTGTTCCGAAATCGATACCGGCAAGTACAGTTGGGCGGTTAGTACGTTGTTCTTCGGGAGTTATACTAGAAGACGCCATGCTGTTTGAATCCAAGTGGTGAATATGATGAGCTCTGAAGATGGAGGTCTGATCGAAGGAAGAGATCGTGAGGGTATGTATTCGGGTTGGGAGGTAGCAGGGCAGCTTGGACAACACCAAACGTGAGCTGCCAAACGTGAGCTATCAAATGGGTCTGGGATCTCCAGGATTCACGGACAGTATGATTTGTGTCTGCCATTATCCGATACATCACATTCTAGACCGACTATCTACTGTCTAATAATGAATCTGATTGCCCACGCCGAAGGAAAAGTGCAGTATTGTTCCGTCATGGTGTCCTCCGTTGTGGCACAAAGCAGAAAAAACAGTCTGCAAGTATCCTTGTACTGATCCAAAACGGATATCTCCTCTAAGTCTATGACATCCTTCGGAGCTGACGCCCTACTTGGGTCCGACATAGCTAACGAGAGGATACTTTAGGTCAGTGACATACTGTAGATGTCTCTCCACAACTTGTCATGGAGAGTTGAAAGTCCGAAGTTTGGATGGCACAGGGCAGAATGAACAAAGAGAACCTCGAATTTCTTTGTCCAAGATAGCCCAACATAATAGCTAGCATCAATACAGTCAATAAGTGCACTGTTTGCTCAGCCACCCACGAAAATTTCTGTTTCAGCCGTCTGTAACACACGGAAAACTGCTTTGTTCATCGGCCTTTGGCTTGTTTCTTTGTCTTACTGTCAACTGGGAGGGGGGGGCTTTGGACTCGGTTTCGTACTTGGCTGCGCACAAAATTGTGACAAGTATGAGTACATAATTCCAGAGACTTCCATTCCATGGCAACTGAATGTTTCATCATATCTCACCATAAGGTGGTGGGCTATTTCTCTCAACATGACCGCTCCACGAAGATCCAAACGAATCCAGGCTCTCCATCAAACCGAAGAAGGCCCTCGCAAAATCACCGAAAGCCCCGAAGCTTTAAACAAAGATCATCCTGATAAGAGAAGAAAGACTGCTGGGAGCCAAAGCGAGATGACAGAAGGACATGCTCCTAAAGAACACCCAGTCGGCGATGATCGAAATGAAGAGACTCCTGTGACTGATCCAGCTATTCTTCGGGTATGTCACCATCCACATTGATATTGACTGTCAGTCTCAAGACTAAAATATATCAAGGCCGAGCTAGAAAAGCAGTGTATTGAGAAGCGACGCGAAGAACTTGGGGAAAAAAGGAGAAAAGTTACCGAGAGCAAAGAATATCTTCATCGGATGTTGGCTCTTGACCGCCATGACGGCGATGCAGTACGCTACTGGAACCAACTTTCTAGAAGCATTGGGTCTCTTGTACACAAAATGGACTTAAAGGGCATCATCTGGGATACCCTCGACGAGGCTGTCCAGCAGAAGTTCATTAGCTTTGCGCCTAATGTAGAAGAGCTTTTTGATGTATACGGTATGCCCCCGTGTGTATTTCAGCGATGGGTCTGGGAGATTATAGATGAGAACTTCTTTTCCAAGAAAAGCAAGGACATAATCTGGACCTCGCCTTACTGGGAGACTCAGGCAGCCATGGAGCACTACTTACAAGGTACGAAGCACGAGATGAATGAGACCCCCAGCTCCTAGAATGACACAGCACTAACGTTACGACCAATAGAACACAACTTCCCATACAATAACGGATATGCGTCTTACAAGTATCCGCACTGGAGACATACCACGATGGAGTTTTACATGGCACTTGAAGACTCACCAGGCAAGCCTCGAAGGATTGATCCAACGTGCGTTGTCCCAATACTTTCCAAAGCACTCGGTCGATACTTCCCAGAGAAGCGCGATGGCACACTCCCGATAGTGCTAAAACATCTTGAAGATGAAGTGGCTGCTACGGAGTTCTACCTTGACGCCAATCTGACCTTCTTTTCCACCGTCTTTCATCACCCCACGACTCATCAAACCTGTGGTTTTCCTTATGAGCCTGAGCTTGAAGGAATCGAGGGACAAGCTATGGACGAAATATACGAGAGTGGCAAGGAAAGAATTGTCGATTTTGTGGCTGAGCCTATGCTCCAGTGCCGTGGGTTTCATGATGGATATGACTACCATGTCAAGACGGCTGAGAGTCCCATGAAAGTTTGTGTTGCCTGGCTTCAGGATCCGAACAGACCCAGATTATCAGAGATGGCAAGAGGGGTTAGAGAACAGGAAAATGAGGAGAGAGATGAGGAGGCTGACGGTAGTAAGCGGGCAGATGAGAAGGTGGATAAAGAAGAGAAGGAGGAAGAAGAAGAAGAAGAAGAAGAAGAAGAAGAAGAAGAAGAAGAGAATAAAGAGTCTGTTAAAGAGATAACAAAGGAGAGAGCAGACAAGGAGGTAGATAAGGGCGAGGAAAAAGGAGATCTAACAAAGCAGAAAGAGAAAAAGACAAACACAAAGAACACAACTAAGAGCAAGAAAAATAAAAAGAACAAAGGGAAGCGTCGTCAACAATGAGCACACAGAAGCAACGCTGCTATCAATCACATCGTCAGACATCACCAAGCTGGGCTTCTCGAATTACTGGGGAAACATCATCTAAGCCACTAGGGCCTTTGGAGATTTAGGTCCTGTATCAAAACTAAATTATCTACAAATTGCAAAAATATCAATCTCGGAGTTGCAGGCTCCGGGCACCACTTATCCCCACTCCATCTTTATACATGTCTTTTCCTTTTTCTGTCTTGCTGGTGTTTCCCATCCTGCAACTCAAGCTTTCCAGGCAGTAAGGAGACCGGATTCGATCCCACGAACTGTCCCGGAAAGCGGCGAGAGATCGGTCGTACACGCTTTGTTAAACCGTTAGGCCAAAGCGAGCTGCCGCCACTTCTGGTGATAGGGGTTCAGTGTCTCTGACACATAAAGGTATGGCGGGGGTGGTTTAGGTGTAAGTAGAGTGTTGGCGTGGCGGCTGGCAGGTGTTGGCAGTGCCAGGGGACCGGCTGAAAAGGGGACGTAATAGCGTCTGATGTGTGAGTCTGCGATCCCTAATAGTGTCTGTAACTGAAGGGTTTTGGAAGTGTTGATAATGATAGGCGGACTGGAGGATGTCATGTAAACTGTTCCAACTCTGCTCGAATGTTATAAAAGATATCCCATACACGAAAAGAATGAAATAAATGGTATATCACCCATCCAATTGCAGAGGTTCGCAAACCAGCAACATACCCGCCGCCGCATGCTTCAAGACATAGGAAGCCAGCTTCTTATAACGCTTCGTTCTACAGCCATCGGACACTCCACGACAACCCTCAGTCTCAGAGATTTCCAGATCCATCGCCTCAACAACGATAGAAAGATACTCTGCACACTCTTCCTCATCCTGACCAAAAGGAGCGAGACATCCAGCCCACTTGAAGAGTATGGCGTTGAGTATAAGGCGGCTCATCTGGCCGTTGGCGGTATGAAATGGATGGATACTGAAGAAAATGTGGCTGTATTTTGCTGCAAGCGCCACAGGATCAATCTCTCCTTTTATTCCAGCAGCCAGGATATCAGCTCTGTAGCTGGCCATCATCCTGTCCATCGCAGCGGGAATCTTGTTGGGGTCCATGTAGGGACGGGACGTTGCTTGTACGGGAGATGTGCGGTATTTGCCGCTGTACTCGGTATCATATGTGCCTTCAGTCTGATTGAACTCGTTTGTCAAGATGCGATGCGCTTTCTTGATGATATCCTCGGACAGATCGCTCTTGGTGGTTTGACAAATGAGATATTGCGCTGCCTTGAGATGCTGGCCCAGCTCTCGATAGACTTCCACGTCAAGCACTAGGAGATCAGATGGGTCACTGATCGAGCCTTCAAAAATGGCTCGACAAAGCTCGACTGTAGTGTTGAAGTTGAAACTGACATCTTCGATGTTGTTGGAGCCATGGACAAGGCGATAGATGCTGTCTAAGATGTGTCGTTGCATCTTGTCCGGATCAATAGTTCTTTCCAGCGAGAGTTCGTGGAAGAGGTCATATAGCTTCTTGGGGTCATCTTCTGGGCAGCTTCCGATATAAGACCTCCTATCCATGGTGATCAACAGAGGGTGTGTTTGCGTAGTCCTTGAGTGGCCTGTGACGTTGTCTTGCAGAGGAGCCATGGCTCTTTGACACAGTAGACAATAGAAATTGAGAATAAAGTGTTTTTTCGTTATTCTGCTGATGCTGAAAGTCTCGGCCACTGGTAGGTGACAAATATTGATCAAATGGATGAGTGTAAAGGGCTAAGCAGCGATTGAGAAACGTGAACCTACCTTGAATTCTCTACCACATCTAGCGAACAGGTGCCTTAAGCTTATATTTATGAGAACGAAACTTTCCAAACAAAACCTTGTACTCTATTCTACCTCTCCCCGCTCCCGTGAAACTGAAAAGTCAGTTTGACACATCGTAGTCATTTAAACCACCAACCCAACAGTAAACTTCTCCCATGACTCCCTAATCTTATCCTTCGCCGCCTTGAGCTCCTCAACATCCCACATACACTCCACAAACCTGCCACTCAGAAACTTGGCTTCATCGCTCGCAGCCCAAACAGCAAAGTCGCTCGGAAGTGACACATCCTCTGGAACAAGTCCATAGTCCTTGACGACATCCACAAGAGGTCGAGTGATGGCGGTGTCCATGATGAGTCCGGGGTGAAACTGTATAACCACCTTGTCTCGGTTCTCATTGGCGTACCATTCAAACACTTTGTAAGCTCCAAGCTTTGAGCCGCGATAGGCTGAGAATCCGGGCATGAACTCCGTGTACATTGCGCTTGTGGATACGTGGATGACTGTGGCTCCGCGAGTGGCGAGAGGGTCGAAGGCACGCAAGAGGTTAAAGTTTCCTTTGACGTTGATCTCAAATGTGAGCCACCAATCGACAGGATCTGCCACGGTCACATGTTCGGTCTTGGACATGTACCCAGCGTTTGCGATGAGAATGTCGATCTTTCCATTAATTGCAGTGGCGTAAGCTTCGAGGACAGACCGAGTTGAGTCAGCGTCGACGATGTTGACTGTATAAGTCCAGACTCTAGTTTCGGGGTATTTTTCTTCAATGTAGGCTTTGTTTTCGAGGAGTGTCTTTTCTGTTCGTCCAAGAAGAGCCAAGTTGGTGATGCCTGATTCTGCAAATGACCTGGCAATGCTGGCACCAATACCAGAGCCACCACCTGTAATTACAGCATTCTTTCCTTTGGCGGAGAGCTCAGGACGAAGAGGAGAGATGGATGGGTATGAGTATTTGTGAAGGATATTGACTGGAGGTCTCATTTTGTGACGGTTAATTGAGGATGAGATGGGCAAATGAGTAGTGAATATACACTGAATGAAAAGTGACTGAATGAGAGCGATTACATTTCTTTATTCCTACGTTCTCATATAATATATACACTTTCTCAGTCCAGAATCCTTCATCATTTGTGAGTCCTTTCACTGAGCATCTTTCACTGAGATCGTGAGTTCAACGTTGAGTCGCGTTACACATTATTCATGCGCTGACGCCTCACCCTTGCTACATGACTACCCCACCAGCCACCATAACGCCTCATAACGTTATCAATCCTCTCTTGGTAAGTCAGCAACGTTATTCCTCCAACATCGTCATCACACTCCCCATGCCATTGAAATGTCACCTCCGGGTAATAGAGATAATTCCGATGTATGTGGATCTCATAATTATCAAGCAGAAACTTTTGTTACCAAACACCACCTAACATGCATGAACAGCCAAAGCGGGAGCGCAGCAGAGTTGCACAGCGCGAGTATCGCAAAAGACATGCCTCAAAGTTCAACACTCTCAAAGATGAGAATCAGAGATTGAGAAATGCCCTGAAACGAATTGAGAAGGTTGCGCTGAAGCGTGGTGGAAAGGACCAGGAACTCGAGGCGGCGCTGGCTGAAGCGAGAGAAACTCTCGGAGAAGAGAGCGACAGTCGGGCCTTGACAACTTCTGGTTCAATAGATACTGATCCAATCTCAGCTGAGAGGTTATCATATCTTTCGGGGCTGTTGTCGTCGGATATCATGATTCATGCTCAATCGCTGGGCCAAAACACAGCGCCTCCTCGTCTAAGTCTAGAGCAGCAACTCTGGACTAACACGGACAGATTGGCGCGTATTTTTGAAGCGCCCTCAGATGCAGGCAAATATCTCGGCGACGGCCTCTACACATTTGCAGGGACGTTGTACTGGGCATGTACAAGAAATACAGTATCGCTATGGGAGACGTACAAGCTCAACATGATTGGTAAACCTGGACTCCCAGCCCAAAATCCCATGGACCGATTATTCAACCACTCAAAGCACCTGAACGATCGAAGATTCCTGCTTTCACTGGCCCTGGCTCGACTAGAGTACAAGCACAAAGGCTTCATCGATCTCCCACGCGCAGGGACCGAAATGGTGTGGAAGTCAGTGCTGCCCGATCTACGACGCAAAATGGAACAGGAACTAGTCGAGAAAGGACAGGGGCCTGAATGGTGGAAGACCCCAGGGGAAGTTGAGAACCATTTGCGCAAGTATCTCGAACCAGCCGAGATTGACGAGTTGCAGGCTCTCGTGGAGGGGAGAGGGTCGGAGGAGGTTTTGACCAAGTACAAGCCTTTGGTTGAGATGATGATTGCTGAATTTGTCTGTTTTCCGGATGGTCCGAGATGGAATCTTTTGTATGTTGCCATGGCTGTTGGGAGTTGGAGGAGTGATCATCCGAGACCCTCAGAGTTGGTGCAAGATTTGAGTGCAAGCGTTTGAGCGACTACGAACAATGAATGATGTTTCTATTCCCGTTAATTACTGTATTGAGATTATACTATCATTTTGGAGCCATGAAGTCAAAGAGCTGAATAATCCCCGATCCACGGATATCGACAGTCGGGACCTGGCAGGTATCACAGACTCCACTAGACCCCTGCGTTGGAACCCCCTGTAGATCAACGCCCCACCGCTGCCCCAGCGACCACCCCAACTTATACCAAACAATCAATCCCAGCTCCAACATCCATCAGCAACCATCATGACAGACAACGGCCTAAAATCACGTCTGGCCTCTGTCCTCCCGAAAGGCCACGACTTTACAATCCTCCACATCTCAACACCCCCTACAAAGACCGACCCTCTCTACTCCCCACCACCAAACGAACGGCCCGAGCGAACGTACTGCGAGAACCATTTCCTCGCTGTTTCAATCGATGCAGACGGCAAGCAGGTTTTGGTGCTAGGTGTCGAAGTCTTTATCTATACTACTGCTCGATCGACTACGTTGTTTGTGTCAAAGGCTGATTCGACGGGCTATCTGACGCTTCTCAATCTTCCCAAGGGGACACCGAGTCCTATTCGTGAGATATGCGCCACGTTTGTTGGATTCCTCGTTGAGAAGAGGAAAAGAAAGGATATACAATTCATCGTCAATTTATTCGCCCGCGCGCAAGATCAGTATCTATTTCCTGGAAGTGTCGACAATAAGGGGAAACATGTCCTCGATGACCGCGGTCTTATCAAATGGTGGTGTCGTGTGCTCGATCCCCTTCTCGGACCGGCACCAAAATCGGTAGAAGCACCATGGAAGAGTTCAAAGGGATACATCGTCGTGCCGGGGTTGGAGCCAAATGAGATTCGAGCAATGACACCTCGAAGAACAGATTCTGCATGGGAGTTTACGCATCCTCTTGAACGAATATCGCATTATTATCGGGAATTTGACTGGGTACCGCCACGATGTCTGATCCCACACTTTCCTGACGATCCCAAATCACGATTCCGAGATGAGCTTGATGAGGAGGCTGCGAGTTCGCAAGCAATGAAGACGCAGGGTAGCTGGAAGAGTGTCAAGACTCTCAACACGTTTTGGGAAATGATGGCCTTCCGACAAGAATGCTCAAGTGGGCGCATGACGGGATTTATCTGGTTGGTATTTGACGACAAGGAACCGGAACCAACAGCAAACGAGTCTTTTCCATCGACAAATCCACCGTCAACACCAAAGGCGCAGCGAATCACTCAAATAACGCCAACGACAACACCCCGAAAACTCTTTCCCAGCAAGAAACAGCCAGACACCAAGCCAAAGAAGAAGAAGCAGAAGAAAAAGAAACTCACTGGTCCGATCATCCCTCGAAAACCCCAGATCAAGCGGGCGAAACACAATTACCTGCTTGATCGTCCCGCAAATACGGCATATTACTCATGGACGCCCGAAGGACGCGGTGAGAAGATTGTTGATGAGGCAACCTACAAGCGCATTGTAGATTTACTGCTACACCTAGACTTTGCCACCCTGAACAAAGCGGTTGGTAGTACACGCCGCTGGCTGAGTGAAGGCGGAGGCGGTGGTAACTGGGGCGTTGTTATATCTGGTGCACGCGAGACGCCAACTCAAACGGCACACGACCGCGAGAACGGCGTGAATAATCTCACGGGTCTTGTTAAGAGAAAACGAACCGATTCAACTGTTGATGAGTCTCAAAACAAGGTTAATGTCCTTGGAGAGGGCCTTGTCAAGAAGAAGCCGAAAGAAGAGTCCAAGGGTGTAAATGTACTTTCCACTGGTCTGATTAGGAAGAAGCCCAAGGAGTAAGTGTATATGTATGATTAGCGCTGGGTATTGTTCAGCCGGAGTTGGTATATGTATTGGTTAAGGCATTCGTTGTCATGATTCTATGCTACCTGCTTCTATCCTCTATCGCCCTTATTGCGCTACTTCTTGAGAAATTCCAGGTTTACGGGTGTAATGGCTTCTCCTCCGCTGAGAACAGCCATGATGTTTCTCATGCTCAACTCTTCGAACCCTTTGTGGGTGTCGACTGTTCCACCCGCATTATGGCATGTCACCAACACGCGGCCCTGTTTAGCGAGCTCCAATAATTCGGGGTGTATCTTTGGCTCGCTTGCGTGGACGTCAAGAGCTGCGCTTGATAGTGTACCGTCTCGAAGGGCTGCAACCAGTGCATCTTCGTCAACAAGACTTCCTCGTGCAATATTGACAAACCGCGATCCACGTTTGAAGAATGGCAGAGTCTTTGAGTTTATCAGAGTACCTTCGCCAGCTGGTGTGCAGAGAACAACACAGTGGCATCGGCCAAGAAGACTTTCAAGCGTCTCATGGTGAGTAGCTCGTACAGGAGCAACGACGGCAGCAGGCTTGGGGAGCACATCATAGTAGTGAATGTCCATACCAAATCCGTGTCGGGCACGAGCAGCGATTTGTTGACCAATGTTGCCAAAACCAATGATTCCTAGAGCCTGATCACGAAGATTGTACGACTGCATTGTAGCATCGCGATGATTCTCCTTGAATGCCTCTTCGTCGCCCGACATAGCCGAGGAGATGCACCATGGGAGGACCCGGAATGTTGAAATGATCCCAACGATGGCAAAGTCGGCTACAGCCTCAGCAGCTGCGAGACCAGAATTGCAGTAGATAATTCCTTTACAATTAGCGAGTGCCTACAGACAGTTGTGTCAACTCACCTCGTTCTCCCAGTAGCTTCGTATCAGCCCAGTCAAACCCAGCACCCGCGCTTGCAAATACCTTGACACTCTGTGGCAGCAGACTGATCAACTCTTGGTCCCATTTCCCCATTTCACCTCCAGTTCCCCAGAATGGCCGAAATATAGCATCAAAATCACCCCATCTCTTTTCCTTGAGGGCCTTGATGAACTCTGATCGCTGCCGCTCTTCAATTGGCGGTCTGATAACCTCACACTGAATACTGAAGCGGAGATATGTTTCAGGATTGTATTTGATAGGGTCTCCAATATGAAGAACCCGGGGTTTCGAGGAAGTCATGGATGACCGTATTGAAAGAGATCCTTGAGAAATGAAGGGAAGTTGAGGAGCAGGAGATGTAGCCCGCGGTGTAGAAGCAGGCACCGGTGTATTGGTTGGTTCCGCCATTTTGATGGTTGACTGTCTTATAAAAACAAAGTGTGAGAGAGAGCACACTAGATTGCCCAGAATGTTAGGTAGTCAGATATGTGTGCCTGATCAGATCAATGTGTCTCAGTAAGTGGAGCGATCGATAACACTCAGCCGCACCGCACGTTCACCTCCACTCGCTCGCGTTGTCTGGTTCGACAGCCCCCACGGCAGTGATACCCCAGTCTCCGGCCCGTGAGCTTGACGACGACCCCTGTCAAATGACGGTTCCGAGCCGAATGAGCCCCGGTTTATGTTTCCACGTGGAGTTGTTTGCATCAAATCACTAACAAGAATCGAGTCAAGGTGAATGTATCCAATTTGCTTCATAGGAGGTACAATACATATCCAAATGGAAGCCTGCATAAGCCGGTACCGGGATACACAAATACCGGTAATATCATCCGGGGCCCCAATCTCGTATCCACAGAACATCGTGGGGAAATTATTGCATGTTTTCGTGCGGGTAGATCTCATAAAGGCAGCCTTGTATTCAGGTCAGAGTGGTGGAAGTAGGCATGGCGTGACTTTGGGGGAGGCACTTCTGACTGGTTACAGCTCGTCCGACACATTCTGACCCGACAAGGAAGCTTGAAGGCGATTGTTGACATGATCCGACTTCTTGACTGGAAACGTGAACCGTCCGACGTTAACTTTGGTGGGAATATGCCCAGTCTCTAGAGCCTTTTTGATCAATTGAATGGCCGATTTCGCATTTCCGTGGATGAGAACCGAGATGCAGACTGGCTGGTACTCTGTCTCCCCAGAAATGTCAGACTCGTAGGGTACCTGAGTGACTGGTTTTGTTAGTAACTACTGAAACTCAATACACTCAACTTACATGGAAACGATAATAGAGAAGCCCCCAATACCGGTGCCAGTGTTGTAGAGTCGATGCCTTTGTAAATGGTTGGTGGACTAAAGTGCCGTCAGCCAGGTATCAATACAGGGAAATGTACATACGCCACAGGATCGCTCCGATGTTCAACTTGAGTATTTCCACATGGAAGGATCACGGCTGCGTCTCCCTTGGCATTGGGGGTAGAAGTGCGCGCGATATTCTCAAGGAACCATTTTCGGTATACATCGAGACGTTCTGTATCTTGGCGGCTTTCCTCCTGTGTCACCGACTTGCATTCGTTCCTGGGAGGTCAGTTGATTGAATGACTGCGCAATGTATGGCCATACCAGAAGAATTGCGGGGTAGCCTCGATAAATGGCTTCTTGTCAAACTTTTGCTTGTACTCCTCTCGAAAAGTGTCAAAGGAATGGTAGTAATCATAACACCATGACCGGAAAGGTGCCTAAATTGTCAGTCGAGCCTTTCTTGTCGAAGTCGACTAACCTTTTCCATGTATGCTTGCATTCCCTCATTCGACGCTTCAGATGGAGGGCTTTCTTCCCAAATCTTGCCAACGTTGACATACTCAGCTTTCGTGCCCAAGAGATCCTGTAGAATTGATACAAAAGTCGTTATGGCTGTTTTCTGTGACTTCTCAGGTGATGACAAGTCGTCTGGCACAATTACCCTCGTGGAGGACCCTTTAGAAGCCCCAGCCTTCGCATTTTCCGTGAAATCGAGGAGTCCCTTGAGGCTTCGACTAAAGATTCGAGTTTTGTCGAACCTAGGGTGGTCAGTGTAGCTCAACGGTAGATCACAGTGCTCACTTTGATGCCGTAGCTATGTCGGTTGATAGATTTCCAGGCTGATTCATGGAGTATACGCCGCCCTCGGACATCACTCTACCATCTATACGTGGTCAGTCTTGGCTTCTCGCGATGACCCGGCTTACCATCAACGCCAATGCTGTAGTCAATCCACGGGTACCCAACCGAGGCAGCAGCAGCACCAACTGAACCACCCTTCATCCTTTGATATCCATCACCTCTTGCACTCCAAGGAGCTTGTTGATCAACCCATTCTGCCCCTGCACCAAGATGCGATATCTTTGTTTTTCCGACGATCACGGCCCCTTGGTCTATGAGATTTTTTGCATATTTAGCTGTAGAGCTCGAGGAGTTTTCGTAGAGCGATTTCCATGCCCGACTGGAAAAGGTTGTAAAGGTTCCTTTCAACGATATCGTGTCGCTTATAGAAACACGGACACCAGACAGGGGTTTCTTGGCAGAAGGTTGAGAATGGTAGAGTCTTGATGGCACAGGAACTGTAACTGAGTCTCCATAAACGGAAGAAGAGGTCAGAGGTTGGAATCTGGATTGTCAGCTATGACTTGCACAGGAGATACAACATACTCGTCAGGTTGGTTCAGATCATCAGGTATCACCCCAGAGGTGAAAGCTCTGAATTCATCATCATACAGCCGCCAGGCTTGGTAAAGGTTCGGGCCGTAGAGAAAGTAGGGACCAGATGGTAACTCAGAAAAGCCATCTAGAGCCTTGATTTGGTCCATGTGATAGATCTGTCGAGTGTCGACATGAACCTGGCTACTGTTGTCTCCGCTCTTTTCGACGAGAATGGAACCAAATTCAGGAACAAATACATCATCAATTGAATCAAATAGCTGGAGAATTCCTTCGAGATCGCCAAATATTTCCTCAGTAGACAGGAGCGTGATTGGAATTAGAGCATCAGGGTTGATGGTTTCTTGAATGGTTCCCTGGACGCGTCAATACCTCGCTGGCTTTGATATCATCAAAACATACAAGCTTTAAGGGATGTATCAGATATTGCAGTCCTGCAACGAAGCAGGTCGTGATGGGAAGCATTGCTAATGCGTCTGCTGGAGACGGCGAGACGTTGGCAAGTAACGAACGCTAGACAGACACTTGCATGTTCACGACCACGGGGTCTTTTTGAAGGATTAGATCGCGAAAATTGAGCTTGAGTACTTGTAGGTTTGGCTGTAGGTGTAAGATTGATGGAATGAGATGATGCTGGTGCACGAGGGAAGTTGAGACATTCATGGGGTACAAGTGCAAGAGCGTGAAAGAACCCAACACGGTAGTGCGAGGCCTTTACCCAACTTATTCTATGAATTAATCACAATTTCCCGTAAATACTCATCATTCAGGCACTTAGTCTACTTCAAGAGCCTCTCAAATTTATACGTAGTATGTTGGACGTGAATTGCCATCAACACTCTTCCAAGATGTTCAGGCTCCGTCGTGCCCGGTGAGCTCGGTGAGTCTCGGTGAGCTTATCTTTGTGGGGTATCAAAATTTCCATCCCCCACCAAGCCGAAGTTGCAGATTCAACCAACATCACACTCAAACACCAACAAAAATGGCTAAAAAGAAGGGTACGTCATCTGTCCCCCTCTACACTCCAGTCTAACATGTCCAGCACCCTCAATCCACTCCCGTGCCGCTCGTCGCGCAACAGACATCGACATCGACACCGACAAGTCCCTAAAAGAAGTCAAGCCTCCCCGCCATGCTACCCAGCGACCCTCCGTTCTAGCAGCGCACCACTCCGCTGGTATCACCAAGAAGGCCAAGCGCGGTCGCAAAGAGAAGATGTCTGCCAAGGCTAGGAAACGTCATGAGAAGGGCCTCGAGATGGCTGCTGCTGTTGTGGAGCGGACCAAGAACAAGGTGGAGAAGAGTAAGGGTCGGGGGAGGAATATTCAGCAGAGAAGTAAGAATTGGGATGAGATTAACAGGGCTGCTGAAGAGGCTGAGGGTGCGGAGAGTGATGAGGAGGTGAAGGGGCGTGGAGTCGATATGGACGAGGATATGGATGTTGCGGAGGAGACGGCACCTGTTGCAGAGGTCACTGCTCCTGCGGCGGTACCTCTACCCGCAGACGAGGATGGCGATGAGATCCTTTAGTTCTTGGGACTGGACTTGGAGTTTGGTGTCTAAAATGGGCTCAATATCCGGGAGACGACAACCGGACTGATGACTTTCTTTATTCGGCTATAGACTTGACTGGCAGATACCCAGTATATGATGTTATATCAAGCATTTACACATCCTTCTGAGCGTCTACCTCCGGTGTTTCCGCTTCCACCTGTGGCTTTTCACGGGCCTGTTTTGCGATTCCCTCGAGGTAAATCCTCATCGTCTTGCCAACCTCTCCATCTCTTGGCTTGTACTCTCTCGAGCCTAATTGCTCAACCAGTTTGTTCACCTTGGCGTAGACTTCCTCTGCGGTGTCTTCCGACGTTCGCTTCTTCTGTCCCTTCTTCTTGAAGCCCAGGATCAGTTCCACCTTCATACCCTTGCTGAGGAACCCAATTAGCTGCTGTGTCTTGACCCCAAGGTCATGCTCGCTGATGGCCCAGCTCATTTCGACCTCCTTGAGCTTGGGTGTGGTCTGTTTGGACAAACGGCGGCGTTGGGCTAGTTCACGCTGGCGCTCGTATTCTTCCTTCTTGTTGACAATCTTGCAAATAGCATACTGGGTTGGCTTGTCCTTCTTTGGGTCGCCTGGGATGTAGGGTGTTATCATGCGAAGTGAATCTGTCTCGGGCAGCCGGCTCAGCACGTTTTTTGTGAGAAGAGGTCCATCAAATACACCATTATCGAGAACCATGATCTTTGGGTCCGTGATCTCAAAATCTTGGGGGAGGCGATCGCGACCAGACTTTTCAAACTCCTCTTGGGTAGTGTATCGTCGATCGAAGCCACGGTCTCGGCCCTCATCAGCGAAAGGATCTTCCTCGATTTCATCTTCGCGTTTCCTTGCTTTCTTGTTTTTCGCTTTCAATTGCGATGCGGAGAAGAAGCGGTTCTGTATAGGTAGTGCGCGCGGAGGTTGGAACTGTCGTGTGAGGAGACCCTCATGTTGAACGAAGACCCTGTAGAGGGCTCGACGGGAGCTTTGAAGGCATGCAAAACTGTTCATTCTGGCGAGGCCCTGAAAGAAGTGTCGTCGCGCCGTAAAAGAGTGTAGACAGTCGACAATGGCTTGAATGCAATGACTGATCTACCGTCTTGATGGTGGGCGGTTGATTTTGGCAGAAACGTCACTGTGGGGTACTGTCAACTTTATCCAATCAGGTGCTCTTTGACCCTTTCAACGGCTGATTCAACACCAAGCTCTGGATGGATTTGTTGTGTACATAGTGCAACTCAACTCAGCCCGTCAGGGCACTCACGATGGCTTCATTTCATTTCGCACGCCGTCCTGTGCGCACAACAGTATCATTCCTCAAGGCCGCTTGTCTCGTGCACCTTGGAATCACATACGGCTATACCATCAGCCCAGCTCAAGGCCCTTCAATGCTTCCAACGTTCACAGTCGATGGTGATTGGATTCTATGTGATCACACGCGTCGCTATGGTCGCGGTGTTTCTGTTGGCGATTTGGTTGTTTACCGCATCCCAATCTTCAACAATCAGTGGGGAGTGAAGCGAGTAACAGGCATGCCAGGGGATTATGTCTCTGTTGGAACACCTGGAGAGCAAGGAGAAGAGTTAATGATACAGGTACTTATTCCGTCCTCGTCTCTGACCACACTAACTTCTCAGATCCCCGAAGGGCATTGCTGGATTTCAGGAGACAACCTCCCAGCATCAAGAGATTCACGACATTTTGGCCCATTACCACTAGCTCTCATCTCTGGCACTACAATAGCCAAAATTTTACCATGGAACGAACGTCAATGGATGAAAAATGGACTACAAAAGGTTGAAGAGCTAGACTAATCACGAGCAGTCTAATGTAAATATGTATCATCTCTTATCTGGGTATAGAAACTTACACCTCTGGTCTAATTACATCTGCTTTCCCCAAATCAACTGCCCAGTAAGTGATCTAGCGATATCTGCCACATGAATCATCAAACAAAGAGAAAGAATACCGTCCTTCAATGCAGCACTAGCCCTCTCGTACACCGTCAAACACCATTGTTATAAGAACAATTCTTGAAAGCCCATGACAGGCGATGCAATCCGTATAAAGAGACACCCCTGAAAACCAAACATCATTCTTAGAATGTTACATGACGCCAAACACCATATCACCCAACACCCCATACGCTTCCGCTTTTGAGATGAATAGTCCACGAATATAGTTAGCCCTCAATGTGAGCCTTGGACATGCTCTGTCCTAGGAGTTCCAGGCAACGTTGAGCTAGGTTGACAACTTCACCCTCATCCTCATCCTCGAATTCATTGTCGGCTTCAATTTGTCGATTTGCAATGCTTCGAATGTGCTCGATGATGTCCTCCGCCTTTCCAATGAGGCCAATAAGAGTCTTGTCCTCGGATTCGAAGAGCTGGAGAAGGGTCCAGACGGCGATGTGCTGGAAGGTGGCATCACCAGACTGCAGGAATCGGCAGAGGTATCCATGAATTCCACCTTGGGGTTCGGTCCAGTTTTGTACAAAGATTGAGTAGTCACCAACTGCTTTTGTTAGTTTATGTTTGAATGGCGGTGAAGTTGACTCACCTTTAGAAGAAAGATTGCCTAGGGCAGCAGCACTGTTGCCCTGGACTTCAATGCTTGGCGAATGGGTGAGAGGAATGAGAACACCGCAGACGCCAAGATTCAAGAGATGAGACTTGAGGTCATCACTCAAAGCCAGAACGGCGATAGCAGCGGTCATCTCGGACTGAACAGTGATGGGAACATCGAGAACCAATTGCTTGCACTTTTGCACGGCACCGGCATCCAGGACAAGAGCCTTGTTTCGATCGGAACTGGCGGCAAGATTTCGGAGGGTCGAGATGGCATGGCACTGGATCTCTTCATTGTCGGTAGATCCAAGTAGGTCGACGAGTGGCTTGAGGAAGTTGGTTTCGATAATTGGTGACTCGTTAAGAGGGTGGATAGAGATGTTTCGTATACAGGCGACAGCAGAAAGGATAAGCGGTAGATAAGAAGATTGGAGGAGTCGGAGAAGAGGGTGGAGTCCATTGGCGCGAACGATATCGAGCTGATACTTTTCGTCGGAAGCGAGGTTGCGGAGAGCCAGGGCAGCTTGGCATTGAACCTTGGGTGAAGTCGAGTCCATGAGGTTGACAAGAGATTGGACCAATTTGGGTTCGCTTTGAGCCAGCTTTCGTCGGTTGCTCGCGTCGACGGCGATATTGCTGAGAGCTGTGGTGCAGTAGTATTGAACGTCGACATCGGGAGAAGAAAGAAGTTGAACAAGCACGGGAATCGCTCCAGCATTTACCAGCTGTTGTCGGTTCTCATCTACTCTTGTTAGCATGTATTGCCGTTGCCATATACACAAACATACCAGAATGTGTCATGTTTAGCAGAGCGCCAGTAGCATTCCGCTGAACCCGCATATCCCGAGACTTGGCCAATCTTGTCAGAGGACCCAGAGCTCCGGAGCGAGCAATCTTTGCTTTATTCTCCTCATGTGTAGCCAAGTTCGTGATACATCCCACAGCATTGCACTGGACTTCGACATTGGGGGACATCATCTGGCGGATTAAAGGTGTTAGACCGCCAAGTTGCACAATGAGAACCTTGTTCTCGGCTATAATACGTCAGTGACTGCGAATGTTGGCTTCGGTGTACATACTGTCAACGGCCAGGTTTCCGAGTGCAGCACTGGCAGCCCGCTGAACTTCGATATCGGGGCTCTGGAGAAGGAATAGAATAGGTTCAAGGGTGTCGCGGTCAACCTCTCGGACATCTACATTGTTAGACCAGTCGGAAAGTCGGACGTCTTTCGTACCTCGTTCAGTAATCTCAGCAAAAGTCAAACTAGCACTTCGTTGAAGATCAATGTTTTCCGAAAAGACCAAGGTGCTCAGAGCACGCAGAGGTTCGCCAGAGAAGAAGTCGGTCTCGCCGCGCTATCAAAGTTAACAATCCGAATAAAATGGAAGAGTATGTCCATGTACGTACATTTTCGAGATACTGGAGAAGGTCGGCCACGGCCTCTCGTTCGCTATCGGCGAGGACGGGTTCATACAAGCCATCGCGGGCTCGACCTATTGCTGTCAGATGTATACGGCGACGGATAATAGCATACATACCTCCGCAGCACGAGGAGCTGCAGATACCCATGGCAAACAATAGCACAAAGGCTTGATGAAAGAAGTATGTTGAACGACGGTGAATGAAAGTCGGTCTCGATTTTGATGCAGTATCGGTCAAGGCTCGGTTGTTGACGAAAGGTCATCCACTTGTCGGCAACGTCACAACAGGGATCCAGATTCGAATTATTATTATCGGGCTCGGTTGTCGGGTGAAAGAAGCTACAAACAAAACCTCTATCGGGCAAGATAAATGACTGACTACCACAGAGGCCAATCACTGGCACGAGATAGTGTCAAGATCGCGGTGTAGAAGGGAAAATTAGTTGGCGATTGCCCAGGTGAGAGATGAATCCGAGGGGAGTTTATCCTAGCCTCACAGTTGGTTGGCGAGGGAAAGAATGGGGATTGAGACGCGCGCCAGGAAGAAGCAAGGTGAGTGCCGTAGCTCGGGTAGGACCTTCTACAGAGCTCAAACCTAAGCTGCCTGAGGTAAGTAAAGCGTGAGCTAAAGGCAAGAACGGATGAATTGGGGAAGCTACTTCCGGATACATTGGAGGTCACTATTGGGACACGTCAAAAGAGGTAGCTACAGGGGGTATCGAGGTTCCCTGGAGGAGGTGACCTCACTTGAGGTCATCCGCCGAAGGTAGGGTCCGCCAGGGACGACGTGCGCTATTGTTTAGGTGGTCTAGTGCACGTTAGCTAGGGGAGGAAAGAAAACTGACGACCTTGGACCTAGATGATAAAAATATTTAGATAGATCTGGCCTAAGCTTAGGGACTCTCTGCTAAGTTTATTTTGACACCCTATATCAAGTTTCGGTGTTTTCTTGCTCCCTGAGGGTTAGGTGCAGAGACAGCTGTTACAGTGGACCGCCTCATTATGCTAGTGGCGTTGTGGAGAAGCTTGGACCGTATTGCTTTTATCCAGACATTTCAACGCCTCATTTTGAGATTATTGAATGATCGTTCGATGAAGACCAATATTTTTGTCATGAAGCGTAGGATATAGTCATTGCCATAACTGATGCCTACTATTCAAAGCTGAGCGATGGAAGCTCACGGAAAGTTGCTGCCTTCGATGTTGCGTGTACTGTCCTCTGTCGCGTGGCATGTGACAGAGGCATTTCTTGACGTAAGATACAATCCGAGGTCTACTTTATGCGACCTGATCGATACTCGATTTTGACGAGTTTTGCTTTCCAAAGATGGTAATTCTCATGTCACACAAAATGTGCTGCCCATGTGCTTATCGTGTCATTGTTGGGTATCAATCTAAACAAACTTTGGCTGCAAGACATCTGCAGCAACTAATTACCCTGCACCACCATCTCAAAGCAGATCATGGCGGCGTTGACGTATGAACAGGGATCAAAAGACTATTGGATGTTTTGAACGACTGGCTGTGATGGATGGGATTGTTGTGAACCGGACAAACTTGTCCTGGACCCTTATGTGGCTTTGATGTCTCTGCAGACTCGAAGAGACGGTAAAGCTTGGAATGGATACAGAATACTGAGACATACGAGTTGCTGATCCTGGCTACATCGATATTATTCCAAGCTCAACTGATCAACAAATGGGGACAAAGATTCTGAGATCGAGTGTTGACTTGCAATCTATCCTGCTATAATGTCTTACCAATCCCTCAACCTGTCAATATCTCATTATCTCAATATCTCAGTCGTAAACTTGCGGGATTTTGACCGCAGAGGATACTCAGACCATGATAGAATGCACCTCGAATAAACCAGATAGGCTATATTGAAATAATCTGACCAATCCTAATACCCGGAGATGGAATCGTAAAACGGTCAATCTTTGCCAAGACGCGAAGCAAGCTCATCGACGATCCGCCATGACGTTCTGTCTGTCTCCGTCTCCGCCTGTGTAGTCCAGGGTCCGGTTAAGATCCAATGTTGGCCATAAGGTTAAGAAGTATGGAGTAGCGTATGCTGTACAGTAATATTATTGCTGGACTTTTGTTGGGCAGACTGTTTCGTAGGTGGTTCTCTTATCATTTATTACAAGTCCAAGGTGAGTAAACGGCCGACCGATTGCCGTGACTGATGTTTGCTCCTTTTTCCCTTTTAACCCTCCAGCACATTCCCTTGCAAATTAATTTGCGCCTTTAATGATATGGAATTGTCCTCAACGCCTTCGGAACATTTTTATCAACTCTAGGCTGATGCTGTCTCTTTTCTTTTCGATTAGCATACGCCTGTGATTTTCTCAGTGATGCGCTATACGTCAATATTTATCAGGACTTGACAACCTCACTTTCGACCTCGACTCGAACCATCAAATCTCGCCTAGCAATTCGAATCATATCGTGCAACAGTGATTTTTACTTGGAATGGAGGGAAACTCAGAACATGAACCCGCACGAGGGGATCCAGAAACAAAAGCACCAGCAGATATCAATCTACCAAGCGAACCTCAAGGAACCCAAGGACAACTTGAAGTGACAGAAGCTCAAATTGAAGACCCAACAAAAGAAAACGTCAAATCTTGGATCGAAGCCCAAAGCGAAACTCAACCACAACCTCCAACCGAAGCTCCAACAGTTGAACAAGCTGACGATGCTGTCGGAGAGCTGCCCCGCGTTGAAAATACCCCCAGTACAGTAGCTGGCGTGACTGGTATGACAGCTGTAAACGCTTCGACCACAACTTCAGCTCCGGGCACAGACACCCCAGGACAAGTACGAGAGTCAGCAGCCGAAGCCTCATTTGGAGGAGTTGGAGCTGTTTCTGTTTCTGGATCTGGACCTGGACCGGCTTTGATAACTCCACGCGGGCGGGCTGCATCAACCTCCACTGGCCCCTCCACTACAGCCGCCGGTCATGGTCATGTCCCTCAATTTGTCGCTCCGTCATCCTACCTCCGACGCAGGACTTCACTCCGAAGCCCAATGGCGCCCACCGAACCAAAGCCTCTAAGTCCTCTGGACAGAGATCAGTTGCAGGGTCTGGTATGTTTATCTGTCTTGCATTGTCTGTCGCATCCGTTTGCCCGTACAACTTGACGTGGGGCACGCGCGCATCAAAGCCCGATGATGAGAAGCTAATCTCGACAGAATGCCATACGCGATTTCCTCAAAGTTCGCACCAGTTACGATGTTTTACCTCTATCATTCCGTCTCATCGTCCTCGATACCGATCTCCGCATCAAGAAAGCCATCAGCATCTTGACGCAGAACTGTGCGTCACCCGATACGTGCAGAGTCTAATGCTAACCTTGCCACAGCAATCGTGTCGGCACCTCTATGGAACTCTAAAACCTCACGATTCGCCGGTATCCTCACGAGCACCGACTTCATCAATGTGATTCAATACTATTGGCAGTTCCCTGACGAGTTCAGCAAACTCGACCAGTTCCGATTGAGTAGCCTAAGAGGTTGTCGCTTCTCTCCGGGCAAGCATGACATCGCTGACCATATCAGACATCGAGAAAGCTATCGGCGCAATACCCATCGAAACTGTATCGGTTCACCCTTCAAAGCCACTTTACGAAGCCTGTAGACGCATGCTCAAGACCCGCGCCAGACGAATCCCCTTGGTCGATGTCGATAGCGAGACCAACAAGGAAATGGTTGTTTCAGTCATCACCCAGTATCGTATCCTCAAGTTTATCGCCGTAAACAACGAACACAACACCGTCCTCTTGAAGAAAACGGTCCGCGACATTGGCCTCGGTACATATTCAGGCATCGCTACAGCCTCGATGGGCAGTTCCGTGCTTGAAGTTGTTCACCTGATGGTCGAACATAACATCAGCTGTGTCCCGATTATCGACTCTCACGGACGAGTTCTAAACGTTTTTGAAGCGGTTGATGTCATTCCATGCATCAAAAACGGTGCCTACGATGACTTGGATGGCTCTGTCGGGGAAGCGCTCTGCAAGAGATCCGACGAGAGCCCTGGTATTTACACATGCAGTGAAGGCGACCGCCTGGACTCCATTTTTGATACGGTCCGAAAGAGCAGGGTTCATCGTCTGATAGTAGTGGACGATGATAACAAGCTCAAGGGTATCATCTCGCTGTCCGACATTCTCAAATATGTGCTGCTCTACGGAGTGGAGGATACAAGCAACTGGGCTTGAGTATTGATGAGGTTATAATGATTGCATGCCGCTACGAATAAGGGAGCTCTCAGAGGCGCCGGATGGAGGCAGGCATAGAACAGGCGCAAGGGGAGACGGAAGGTTATCATGTGCATACAATCTTTCGCTATAGACCGTTGACAGGCCTGCATACATGATACAGTACAGCTGTCTCAGGATGATGACTTTGGTAGTGTCAGTGTTACAGTACAGATAGAAGCTTTTCGGCTTCGGGAACCGAGTGGCTGTGAATATCTGGGTGGGATTGGTCAGGTCTCATTCGATGCGACATGCGGATGACGGTCATACTTGATGCTGCACTCTGACGACATTGGTGTTATCTATCCCATTTCAGTATTTATCGACCATTTCCCACTTTGGTTACCTTTTTGATGCTATTCATATCCAGTTTCTGTGCACAAACACTTTTGCACTTTGTCTTTGTGCCACTTTTGCCCTGCTCCTCTGCCTGCCACTTGCAATCACTGGCATCACTGAAAACTTCCCATTCACTTTGTCTGCGTTCCTTCCACTTTGACCTGCTCGTGGTTAGATCCTTCCGTCCTTTCGCAATGAAGTTTCCACTGTTTCGACATCCAGGAATCTGTTGTGACAAGTGAGAATTTTGATCAAACACCATCACTCAACTTTTTGACTGCCTTTTGATACGATATCTTATCCAACGAATGTCAGAATCTCAGCATTAATCACATCTACTTACCGAAAGGCTTGTGCCGATGGATCAGCATTATCACCCAGCACCTCTGGGCCATTACTCTGCGCCAGAGACTGGTCCTCATCGACTATTACCGTCCAGAAGTAGCTTGTCTCTTCAGGCTACGATACGTCACATAACAGACCAAGGGCCTGTACATACCAGCAGAACATGGACGAGTAGTGGCGATCACAACATCCTAAGCGATACCGACGAATTGGACGATCGAGCCGCCTTTGTTCAGGAATACAACCGCCTAGCAAAAAAGGTGAGGGCCTCGAAGAAGTAGAGACCAAGCTGACGATTCAGAATGGAGTGCGAATATTGGTGATTGACGACTTTGACTTTAGGCATACTGTAGGTTGTCGATGGTGTATCTGAACAATCACTGACAGCCCAGGGGAACGGACTTGGTAGTCCTCGCAAGCAAGGATGGCTTTATCGGATCCTACGGTCCTCTTCCAATCATCCTACAGCAGATACACAACCAGCTCGACAAGGACCTCGCCATAAACGCAGTGTCTCCGATCTCGCCCACAACTTGATACATCGTCGAGACCCCAAGATACTCGATCTGCAGTCGATGGTCAGAATATGTGGCAAGAGCATGCTCTACCTCCCGCCTGAACACACTCCCTCTGCCCTAATACTTCCAACTTGCATTCGAGCTACTGCGCATCACATCGCTCAGCATGTCACTACTCGGGGGATCTTCCGTATACCGGGGTCAATCAGAGTAGTCAACATGCTATTCGATTACTACTGCTGTACCGATAATATCGACATCACAAACACTGTACGATGCGCAAACCTGCCGATGCATGTGCAGGCTTCAGTTCATGATGTGGCGTCAACTTTCAAGCGCCTCCTTTCGGTAATACCCGGTGGCATACTTGGTTCTCTGGCGCTCTTTGACGCTCTCGTCGCAATCCATTCACAGCTACAGGGTGATCCGGAGTTTCCTCGCACCAAACAGACCAAGGTTCGGGCCCGACTTATCGCCTTGGCTATCGCAACGGTTCAATCTCAATTTCGGAGGGAACTCATATGCGCTGTCTTTGGGCTTTTGAGTCTGATTGGAAGAGTGGCAGAAATCACCCCCAGAGAAGATGAAGAAGGTCGATCACTACCCACGGGAGACCTCATGGGCTACAATGCACTCGGCATCGTTTTTGGACCTCTTCTTATAGGCGACTTGCTTGGACTGTATTGTACGAAGTTGGCCGCCCCAAAGGCAGGGTTGCTGGTGCTCCCATTGAGATCTCCAAGATCACGACAAGATCGGAATGGAAGAAAGACACTCGGCAACGAGCTTGGGGCACCTCCAACAATGGACAGAATTCTCATCGCCAACACCATCGCAGAAATGCTTATAGTCAATTGGAGAGACGTGGTCCGACAAATGAAATCGCTCGGCATGAATCGACCTCACTCACGATCAACGAGTCAGGACGATACCGACGAGAATGGTTTTGTTATCAGGAAACCACAAGGTTGGGATCGGGAATGGCGAGGAAGCGACGCGGGAGACCAGATTCCACGACAAGACAGCCCAGAGCCGCCTACACCTACCCTGGGCATATCTAAACAGCGGTCGCGCAGTCGTGGGAGTTCAGCCTCAAAGAGACTTACAGCCAGACCCAACATTGGTTGCTTAAGCCCAACTGTGGAGGAGAGTGTTCACGACGAGGATAAGACCCAAAGACCAACACAAGCAGGGGAAGGCAGTAGCTTTGTTCAAACGCCGCAGAATTTGCAGATGCCGACAAGCGCAGTTCACTTGGAAGACAGCAAGGATGCGACAAAGGACACACCACAGAGCGAGAGTACGCACATTGTTCCAACACCCACCCCGGCTACAAGGACCGGAGGACTGATCAGTCGAGATGGTTCCCATCTGTCTCAAGGTGATGTGCCACCTCGGACGTCCTCAAAAAGAGGAACAAGGACAACCCCTATCCAACAAACCAGTGCCGAGGAACCTTCAAGCCAGGACACTTCGAGAATCTCAGCAACGGAGACCCCTTCAATTGAACGAAAGGGCGCCATAAGAAAGAAATATCCTGGAAAGGCAAAGGCCCTAAAGCCACGTCGACAGTCGCTCGCTGTTGAATGGACAAAACCTGCCAGGTCATCAGATACCTCCATGGATGGGCCTGGTTCAACCAATCTGGAGTTTTCATCCGAGAAGGAGGCCCTTGAAGCTGCACTAAAAGCGCATTTCGAGGAACTCAGAGAATTGGATTCGATGGACCAACGCAAGAGTTCAGCCTCTACAAATATCGATCAGACTTCGCAAATGTCGACTTTTGCCAACACTCCCAAGGCTTTGCACTTCCCAATCGATAGACTAGAAGAGGGCAGCGAGTACACTGTTCACGGGGACAAAACACGAACACAGGCTTTACAAGAAGCCAACTCTGCCTCGACAACACCAAGACAATTTTATTCACCAATGCAGGTACCGGCGAGTATTGCAGGAGGCAGCAGTTCCATGGGGCTGGCCTCCCCAAAAAGCCAGGTCGGGACATAGAAAGTCTCTTCTGGTGCGCAGGGGGAGCTGCCCAGCAATGGATCGCGGGGCCTTGAATACGAAGAGACGCAAAAGCAAGCCGAGGGCATTGGCACTGAAACTCCGGAACGACGACATTCCCGAGTCATGTCTCTGCCTGCCGAAACGCCAAAGACTGAGAAGCAGCGTACTGCGTCCTCTCCCTGGTTCTCTGTCCCAAAAAGGAAATCGACGGCATTGCCACGTCCAACCTCGACGCCAACAGACAATCCAGGAGGCGTCAGAGCCATGGCTGCCAAGTTTGAAACCGATCATTCAACCGAGACATCTCCAACAAAACCCAGGAGTGCGAGCAAAACGCAAGATCTCATATTACAATTTTCACAAGAGTCACCTACGAAGAGTATCCGATCCACAAGATCCGTTTCAACTTTGGGACACAAACGGAATGTTTCAATTTCAAGCCAGGACCGGCGTCCCCGGCTGTCAGCAATAAACACGGTTAGAGATGAGGCTCTTGACCAGAATTTGCGAGTCTCAATCAGGGAGGAGGCAGCAATGAGGGCAGTCGAGCTTCAACAAGCTGACAAGGGGCAAAAGTCAAGCTCCCATGAGCAACCGGAAATGTTAGCTCTACGACAAACGGTCCCTAGGAGGAAGCCAGTCCCAGGTTCCAGGGGTAAAGAGGCATCACTGGAGAATCCACGAAGTCTGGGAACCATGATGCCTTATCCTGAACAGCCTCCCATCGCCCAACATCTTAACCTTATCAGACCAGCATCATCAGCATCGAATACGCAATACGGGACAGACCCGTCAGTTCCTCACAATATTTCAACTCCTTTTCAACGTCCCGGCAGTACAACTACACTCCATGCACAGATTCGAAGTCTCCAACGACAACTAGACCTCAAGACAGAAGAAGCAGTTCATTTGCGAAGGCAGCTTGAGGTGCAAGGAGATGCAGATGTTGGAACATTGAGTCAGCAACTACGAGAAGCCAAAAGGGAGGCACAGACGTGGAGGGAAAGGGCAGAGAGTGCAGAACGAAGAATCAAAGTGTTTGAACGATTCACAGCACGACTCAAAGGGATACGAGAGGCTGTAGGAGTAAACACAAGAAATGCCGACACAGACCTCGCAGCCAAGTACTTGGATGAGGCTGCGAATGAACAAAAAGAAAACACATTCTTGGAGAAGGCAATGGGTTACGAGAGTGACAGTTCAGGGAGAACAGAAGATGCTGGTGTGGTTCAAGCTCGGATACGCCGTTGTCTCCATGGCTTGACCGATGGTCCTCCAGACAAACCATCCTTTGGACTCGACGAGACCAAAAATACAGGCCCTGAAAGACCAAAGCGGGATATCAGCCCGAGTACAGTCGAGGTCTGGATGGCGGCACAGGAGTTGCTACAGCTCGATGAGGCTAGGGGGCAAAGAGAGGATGAATTGAGTTCTAGAACAAGACGGTGACGGTGTGGCAAATAGACGTGTGTCCAGGAACATTGGTGGTCCGTTCCACATGACAGGCTGTGCAAGGGTCTCGATCTGAAAGGACCCTGGTGGCAAACTTGACTGTACCTTTTTGAATGTATCGATAGATTTTGTGGCAAGGGTGTCTGTGTATCAGAATATCACGGACTTGTCCAAACAACTGCATTGAGCAAAGTTTTGATTGTGAATGTCATGCTGCATGAGGAACACCGGTGACGACGAAAACCTGTTTCACTGGAGCTTTTGGCCCGGTAGATCGATCACTCGAGGGAGCTAAAGTACTGTGCCACTGCAGATCAGGTAAATGGGATTTTGAAATCTTGATCCCTCTTGCATGCATTTTTCAACAGACACTGTGCTAAATACGGCATTTGATATTCATGTGCCGAGATCATTGGACAGCTGATTGGGCAATGTCGATCCCGCTTTTAGCTCCAAATTTGTGACTTGTCCCTGGCGCAGGGATACCTATTCTATCTGACATCAATGGGATGACGATACGAACGAGTGTACTTGTAAACTTTTCCGAGTGTATGGCTGCGATGAATGAGGAAAAAACATGCTATGGTCTCTCGTCAGATGCTCGCTTGATTCGCCATCTACCTGCGTCATCACGGTTCATTGACACATGAATACGTCCAATTCCCTCTAGAACGGAATCGAATAGGGCAGATTCTTCAGGGTCCTCTGGTTTAGAGTTCCTGTTGGTCACGCCAGCGGGACGGCTGTCTGTCCCCGAGTAGCGGTGGGAGGACGTTGAAAATGCGGGGGACATGAGAGGTCCGTGTGAGAGGTATCGATCTTCTTGTGTCATCGGCGGAGACGGGAGCAGACTCGCGGAAGACATTGACGGCGGAGAATAAGCGAGGGGCGTATAAGGCTGAGCCGACGGTATGTAGGATTCTTGGGTGCTCTCTTGATCATATGTCTGCGAGTTTGAATATCGTTGGTTGGGTTGCGTACTGACGGAAGAACGCCGAGACATTTCTATGGAATAAGTGCGAGAGACTGTGTCTTCTGGTGGCGATGGGAGGAGTGAACCTAGAGAAGGATTTGGAGTCTGTGAGATGTGAGAAGGCCCAGATGGGTAGAGCGGAGTAGAGGATCTTGACTGAATGTCCCGGCCAAGAATCATATCGGAGCTGGATGTTGTGAAAGACATTGTGGTGGTAGGTCTGGTCTGGCCATGTATCGAATGCGTATGACGCTGCAGTCTTTGTACAGCACTGTGTAGGGGTCTCGAAGATCCGATAGTTCCAGTCGAGGCTGAATCAGGGGTTGTGATTGATTTTCCATCTTGGCCGGCGGAATAAGCTTGTCGTTGTCGAGGGGGAGAAGTGACAGCGCCAGCCTTGGTAGGCGAGGTCCAGACCATGGCCACACGTGGGGTGTATGCCTGCGAGGACTGGTAAGGGCCATGATCTGGTTGACCCCGTCAATTGCCTGCAAAGATGGATGGATGCTTGTGTGTCGCCTGCACAACCGAGCTGTACAACCCGAAATCTACACATGTTAGCTGTCATCCGAAAACGGCAAAGTGAAGTGAACCATGCTTTCCAACTGCCGAACACAATTGGGGAACAATTTGCATTTTGCGTGATGTTGTAACGTGGGTACGCCATAATGACGACAGAAAGACGAGCTCGTTGACTTACCCACACCAGTCCCCAAATCCCGGGATGTCAAAACCTTGATCGACAGGTCCGGATTGACTTTTCCAATGACTTGCACAGCGTTACCATTTGTCAGATGGGCATCCTGAAAAGGTCAGCTCAGTGTTGCAGTGCATCCTGATGTCGTGAGACTGACACCAGATTTGATGTCAACTCACCCTGTTCAACAAGACGGTGACAGTTCCCTCTGAGTCAAGAGTGGCCTGTTCACCTCGCAGCTGCGTAACCTTTCCCACGAGCATGACTACTTTGCCAACAAAGTTGTCAAGATAGGCAGCAGTGATGCGCGGGGTTGAAAGTTGCTCGGACATGGTGTTTGGTTTTCGTTTGCGATCAAGCTAGAAAGACAAGGAGATGAGAAAGATAAGCGAGTATACAGGGTCTGTGTCTCAGATGCTTGGTTGACAGGCAAGCAAGCGATGGTAGTGAGAGAGGTTGACGATGAAACGCATGTGAAGCTGTTGGCGATAAATGCGGAGGGGAAGCGCGTTGAGCTTGACGCGCAGTCACGTGGACAAGATGTCACGTGATGATCAGTATTCCTGCCATCACAGACATCCTTACGAATGCGTTCATCTCCCATCGTTGAAGTCTGTCAGTGGACGCGCTCATCATCTCATAAGCCGTCAATTCTTTTTAGAAATTGCAAAGTCAATCCCTTCGTCTTCAAAATTGATTTCGAGAGCCCCGCTGTTACATACGCCTATTCGGACCCTTGCCCGGCTCCTCCGCTCAACCAGGTTCAACAAGTCTCATTCCCACGATAAACCCGCTAGTCAAGCCAAAAGCCCCTACAGTACGGACCACTTTACCCTTGGCGTGCCTTGGGCAGCGCATAACTCTATTCGCCCAAGACAACCCCGCTTCTCGAATCTGTCGAAGCCTCCTCAGTACATGACGGAGCAAAAGCTCCGGGAACGATGACCTGGGCCGCCCTTCACCAGACTGAGAATTGAGAAGTACTGGTAAGCAGTCTAGGTAGTGGAGGACGCACAGTTATGGGTTCTACCAAACTGTGTCTTGTTGTTCGGCTCAATGCCACGGCAGAGACGCTGTGATGCAAAGGCTGATAAATTCGGAGACCAAGACAAAGAAACCCAGCACGTATCCAAGAGTTCATGACCCCTGCAGACACAGAGTTATACGGCATTCCCCGTATGTTAAAATTTATCAGCTTGCAGGAGAGGCCACGCATCCGAGGTCGATCTTTACTCTGTGTGGGTGCCAAAATCCTGATCATGTCTGTCGATCAGTTCAAGATACTCTGTATCTCTTGTCACAACCATGAGTCTGGAGTGCGATGGATTGCCGGCTTGACTAACCATCACTGGAAGGACCCTGTGTGCATCAGGAATGATGTATACTTTATTGCAGGAATCAACTCATAGCCAAAAGACATGAACGAGGTTCGTCATGATCTTCAGATATCAGCCCAACGGGTGGTCGAGCTGTCAAAGGATCAAGCTCTTGACTTGATAATGACCATCCCATGATATCGAAGCTTGAGTTCCCAGTTGACATGATAGGTGGATCCTGAGTCTCGCTCGCTTCGTTTCCTACTGAGGTCAGTGTGTGCAGTCCGCCTTGCACTGTCTCGCCGAGTGCGGCCTTGACGAACAAGGTTCATCAACATTGATTGGTGGTCGAAAATCACGGACGCCAGGTCCGTTGCACCATGATTGGCTACACTCACACATCCCAGAATTGAAGATAGTATCTCCGCCAAGGTGCCACTTGAATATCGAAGTACCATTGCTTCGCAGTTTGTGATTGGGGTACTGAGGATTTAGAGTCCAAGCTCCTCCTCTACCGCTTATGCTAGGCATATCCTACCGCCTTTGGCTCAAGGTTCCGAACGGGATGACGTTTTCTTGGACAGGAGGGACTTTTTTCCTCACCTCCAATGGCAAGCCGATTGCTTCCTATGGTTATGATTCGTATAAAGCAGAAGATGGTGGGTCTGGAAGACATTCCGGATCACTTATAACCTCAACGGCTTAGTATTTCACAGTTTTCAGTAGATTATCCAGCAAGCATTTCAATACCCTTGCGCACACTGGCTTACCGAAGATTGGCTCTTATTGCGAATTAAAACCAACGGACTTGGTCCGGACATAACGTTGCCAAACATTGCACACCTCGTTTCCTATCTTCACCCACCAACCTCTTTATATATACTCCCAACCCCAGTTGCTGGATATACAAAACCAGCTACATCTTACCATAAACTGCAACCAGGTCCACTGATACACACTCGCCGGGGAATAAGTGACGCAAGAGATTGTTGATAGTGGTCGCATTCATTGTTGGCGTAATATAATATCCGAATCTCTTCATCTAGCTTCTGCGACTGCTGGACAGCTGTTACAGCTACAACTTCTGACTTTCATATCCTACAATCACCAATATTTCTGACAAGCTTGTCAACCTCGGCATATCGACCTTGTTTCTAATAGACATTTGCCTGCCTGGTTGACTTTACCCAAAAGGTCAAGTTGCCCCAGCGCCTAGATCTTATAGCTGCTTAGGCGACGCCGAAACACACTCACTATTGGATCAAAGCACCCCGGACGCAGAGAACAGGAACAGACAAGGCAATTTGCCCCAGCATCCAGATTTTAGTCGGAGCATCTCCCTCCCCTCCCCTGCTACTACCGAAACGTTGTACCCGGCCGTTCCATTTAGCTTCTACTTGGGAATTGAGCCTCGAAATCGACTTATTCTATTATCGATCGGTGGTAAATTGCCATTCCTCGGTGAGGTCAGCCCGGCTGTACTGGAGTACTCAGGCACTGAGCGGTGCTGCACTACATTGCACCACCGGATTGGTTTCTCCGTTGAGCGCCTGCCTGATTTTCCCATTCGCCCTGCCAACAGCAGAGAGCTACACCTTTACTCAAACACGACCATCTCTTTATTACCCATCCCCTTCGACATCGTGCTCCTGACATATGGTCTTCTTTCATCTTCCTTTGAACCGTTTCCTTTCCTAGCCACCGTTGGTCTTTGATGTTCTGGAACATCTACACCCCCATCTCAACCAATCCGGCTAAGCACCCCCCTCCCTGTGTTCGCTCCAGATCTCCCGATCTCCAGAGCTGCACGCTCAATTCCCATCGAGCGAGCTCCTTAATATCGACTTTGTCTCGAGCCGCTCAATAGTTTTGCGCCTTTCTCCGACAGCCAGTGACAACCAGCTCAGCCACACCAGCCTAGCCGTGCCGCTGTAACCCCAGGTCCCACGTTCATAGCACAGTCTCAACGGTCTTGCAGGGTCAAGATGGACGGACCAACCCAGGACTTTGGCGACCAAGCCCAGAACTTTCAAAACAACTTTCCCCTGACAACCAACGATGCCAACATCGATCCATTACTCGACTGCACAACGGGAGCTCAGGCGTCCCCGATTGTTAGCAATCCAATGGACAACCAGCTTCTCGTGGGCTCCAGCATGTGGAACCCGATGAACAACCCCGTCAACTTCTTCCCTCCCTCCATGCCAGCAATGGCAGCATCAGCTTTGAACAACAGTCCAAAAGTACCAAACGAAATGCATTCAACCCCAGAAACTTCACTCAGTGAGCCTACATCTGGCGGCCCAACACGGCAATCGAGCAAATCATCTATCCCTTCTGTCGATTCAGCCAAAACCGACACCAAACCTCGGCGCAGCGGCAGAGCTACCAAGAAACAACTCCAACAGCCACCGATGGAGCCTACCATCAAGCGGCGTCAAAGAAGAGCATCCAAGGAGTCATCACTGAAGGAGGAAGATGAGGATGAGGATGAGGATGATGGGCTGGATGAGACGGGAAAACGCAGCAAGTTCCTGAAACGTAACAGGATCGCCGCCTCCAAATGTCGTCAAAAGAAGAAGGTGTGGATGAGAGAATTGGAGGAAACCAAGAGGGATTTGGAGACTGAGTACACTGCCCTACAAAGTCAGTACACCGGCCTCATGGGTGAGTTGACCACCATCAAGAATCAACTCATGGAGCATGCTTCTTGCAACGATACCAACATCAACCAATGGCTTGACAACGAGGCAAGAAAATATGTCCAGCGTATTGCGGCGCAGGCTAGACAGGCTCCTCCAGTACTGCCACAGAATGTGTCTGTTGACCTCATGGGTCTCAATACGCATCGTCGAAGCTCAAGTGGTACGCCGAACCTTGTTCAAGCATACGCTCATGAGTCCATGACTGACCAGCATCTAGTCGCCAACTCTATACCGCAATCGATAGAATCAGAAATCATTTACGACCACGCGCCGGATAACCTTGCTGATTCGAGAAACTGAGTGTATATCGATGTGGAGGACAGGTACACCGACGGAGATGGTGGGTTGAGTTTAGAAGTCAAGCTATTTTGACCCCAACTCCACATGAACACAACAGCCTTGCTATTGCGACTTTGAAATTCCTTGGACTCGACAACGGATGATATCGACATGCCGAAGCTTGAGTGAAAGCTAGATGAAAGTCCTCAGAGCTGCGACAAACACGAACACGAAAAGAAAAAAACCGAGCGAGATGGTTCAGCGGGAAGATACCCTGCCAAAACCTGGTTATGGTGCAGCAACAGCACCATGATTGGCCGTTCCCATAACAGGAAGAGGCGATATGGCGTATAACTACTGAAAGGAGTTTGGCGAAAGGGGTACGGGCAAGGAAATATTTTATGACTTGATGCTTTCACGATCATGATCTGATTTGTGCAGATGGGATGTACGATTGCTATATGGCCGACGAGTGTGGAGTTCTCGTGACAACCGGTTTGATGCTTGGCCCTTGGCCAGTAATTTGTAGCCTATGGAAAGGGCCATAAGAGAGGCTTCCTGTTACTATGACAGGATAGCTCGAATGCTTTCAGGGTGGGAGATAATGAATATACCATGACGAGGCATGGAAGGTAGTACAAGAGAAAATACTCAAACCTGAAGAAGGAAACGATAGACATCGATGACAAACCCGTCCTGAGCAAATGGTCCGAAGGTTCAGCTTGTGACAGGGAGACTTGCGACGAAATGATCACTGGCCATCGTAAATGCCAGGGACTTTGCCGACATGGAAAGATCTGGACTCATCAAGGGCACGAGATATGTTCAAGCACAAAGGTTGGGGATTCGGGGTTATCAAAGTTAGAGTTTAGTGGCAATATCAAGGTTTGCCACAGACTGAGCCCTTTGATGACCCTGAGCTTGAACATATGTAGAAGTTGATCATCGTAACTCCGCATTTCATGCCAATTAGAGCCATATGCGATGTCGTCGAGATCGTGGCGAGTGTTGCCACCGGAGAAACGTCTAACTATAGTTGAGGCTTATGATTGGTGGTGATACGTCGAAACGAGACAGCGGCTACTGGTAGGAAATAATACGGCTGAAGTCAATCACGGGAATAATGATAATCAAGGCGATGGTAGTGACTGGTGATGATTGAACATAATTGAGTTGCACGAATTTATTTCTCTTGGTACTCTCCCATTTTCTAAATGTACAGTAATATGATACACGCTCATCCATCTCTCTATCTCCTCTTGATCCATCCCCTCGAGTTGGAGATACCTCTGATGTTCTTGGTGTACTTCCAAAGGTGACGGTACTTGGGTCCTTGTCGCTTGGCTTCCCATCCGCGAGGCTTGACAGGAGGCTTGAGGCTGTACACACGTGTAGGTCTAAACTCGACATCTGAGCCGGGGATGTTGTGTCGCGCCATGACAGCCGCGGTGTTTTCATCCCAGACGCTACGGAACATGTTGAACCCAAATGGCGTTGCGCTGAACTTGTCGCGGAAGGACTTGAGCGAGAATCCATCGCGCTGGCTGTATAGTTCCTTGAGCTTGGCAACGTCGATCTTCTTGCCGGGTTGCTGCTCGAGGAGGTAGATACCGAGACGGTGGTACGGGGCACCCTTTTGCGAGAATGCGGGGAGCCACGGTAGAGCAAGCTGATCCTCGCCCTTTATCCTGCTCAGCGGTAGTGATGTCTCTGTAGGGCTGATGGGGATGTTGGCGGCGAGGAAGTGGCAGCGCTTGTTGAAGGTATCGGAGTCAGGGTTGGGAACATCAGAGTCGAGGACGACTACAGAGACGAGTCGCTCGCCCTTGTCAAAGACTTGGACTCGGAGACGGGGTGCGTTCTCGCTGACGACACTGTCGACGATCTGGCCAGGAGGAATCTTGAGCTTGCGGAAGTATAGCTGGACGTCGGCGGTGGGTTCGAGCTTGGGGAGGACGTCGGGGACGATGTTGAACTGCTTGATACGTTGGGTGATGAGACGTTGGTCGTAGGAGCGCCACTTGGCCTCGGCGTAGTGACGGTAAATAGGCTTGTTCATATCGCCTGGATGTGTTAGTCAGAGACAGACCGTCAATTGGTAGACCTACCTGTTCCATCTTCAAAACGCTTCTTGACAACAGGGTCATTAGCATCTGCAAGGATCTTGAGCCTCTCGACATATTTGTGCAGACTCTTGATTTTAATATCCTTCATCTTCTGTCCCCCCTTGATCTCATCCGGACTCGTAGCTTCTAACCGAGAAATCTTGTCAAGCTCTTTGCTAATCTCCGCCAGCTTCTGTTCCCGATCCACAGCCAGAATCTTGCGAGCCTCTTGAAAAGCCTGGTACGGGAGATGCTCGAACGGCAGATCGCCCGTGCTCCGGATAGCCATTCTTCGTCGTCGTGATCCAATTGGCATCTTTCCAGCCTTCATGAGCTGCTGCTCAAACTCGGGGAGCACCGTATTGGGGTCGAGGTCTGCTGCGCTGGGCGTGGCAGTCTGTGTCTCGGCTGATCGTCGAATTGCGACAGAGGTGAACGGTCGGGCGACGCTGGGCCGCAGCTGCCGAGCGATTGGCCGCATAACGGCCTGGCAGCGCGACATGATGGGCAGCGGAGCGTAGAGGCCGTAGACGTGGGACGTTGAGAGTGACGCTGGTGATATCTTGAGATACCTACTGAAAAATGCTCTGGGGATGGCTTTGGCCCCACTAAAAACTCGGGGATCGGAGGATGTTGCCGATCCACTTTTTTGCAGTATCGCATCACAGTTTTGAAGCCTCAACACTAGACAGCGAACTACTGTTCTTGAAACACAGCAAATCTCCCTATCGACGGCGGTTAGGGATTTAAATCATGGTTGGCAAGGGAATTGGATGTCTGGCTGAGGCCATGGGCGCTCTGCGGGTGTCTGCCAAGGTATGTGAAGAGACTGCAAACGCTTCAATGCTAACAGATGAAGCCGGCGACACTGAACAAGGCCTTTACAAGATCAATGGCTACAGAAGTCTCTCCAAAGAATATTGCAGAGCCTAAATCTCCGAATACCACCCAAGGCATTCTCGAATCATGGAAGCCCAGTACGACTCCCGTCAAACATCAATAACCTTACTGACCACCGTAGTCACAACCGTTCCCGTCACAGTCCACGCCTTTCCGTCGTTGGAACCGACTTCTCTCGAACGATGGGACGTCAACCATCTCTACCTCCCTCTCCGCCGCGATCTCCTACATCTCGCCGTCGTCTACGAAGGCGACAACACCCGCCAAGGAACCGCCTCCTCCAAAACCCGCTACGATGTCCACGGCTCCCACCGAAAGATGCGTCCCCAAAAGGGAACCGGTCGAGCTCGTATGGGAACCAAGCAAAGTCCCATAAACCGCGGTGGTGGAAAGGTGTTCGGTCCTCATCCCCGCGACTTTGGCACCAGCCTTACCCGAAAGGTGTACGACAAGGCATGGCGCACAGCTCTGAGCTACCGTTACCGAAAAGGCGATCTGATTGTGTGCGAGGACGGCATGGACCTTGTGTTGCCGACTGATTACGAGCTCGTTGCTGGAAAATATCTCAAGGATGGACTGAAGGAGGCGTATCTCAAGCGATACATGACTGGAGTGCTGGGAAACCTTGGTTTGGGCCGTGCTAGCGGTCGAACTCTTTTCGTCACTGGAAACCGACGTGAGGCTCTTTTCGGTGCCATGGAGCAGCTTCCTTGGGAGGGTCGAGCACTAGACTTGCAAGATGTTGATGTCAAGGACCTTTTGGAGACAGGCAAGGTGGTTCTGGAACGAAGCGTGCTCAAGGAGATGATCAAGAAGCACCAGAGCGACTTGGTGAGCAGAGTTGTTATGCAAGGCCTGGTCAAGGGAGGCCCCAAGCTAGGGACACCTGTGATTAGAGCATGAGCGTGTAAACTACCTGTATTATTTTGTATACAATCGCATGCATTCAGTGGAAATTCTTGTGAAAGGCTAATCGTCAGGTTATATCGTTGCTTGGGTATCGTTAGATTGGTCATCTATGAGTACACTATTATACATCGTAGCATTACAATGCTCCACCAACGAGCGAAACAATCCACATGGCAACTCTGACTTTGAGTCCAACTCTTCGTTCAGTGCGAGCAAAGTCATCTCGCGTTGCCTTGGTAGCATGTTCCTGCATCCATAATTGCTCTTCTCCAAGTCTCCCCTTCAGTCCTTCATCGCGAGTGACGATCAAAGCACCTGCTTCGAGATCGTGAGAGTAGCTACGTTTAGTATAGTTGGAACTTCCAATAATACTCATAGCGGGGTTCTTGTCACCTGGCATCGTCACCCAGAGACCCTTGGCGTGATATGTCCATCCACCAGGTTGACCAACGACGCCATAACGCCATTCCTTTAATGTGATGTCCTTATCTCGGCCTTGGTGGTGTACGCGATGAACAAAACGGCGGGCGAGAAGAGTGTAAGCATCAGGGAGGAGGCCCGAGACACCTTTCGACTTGTAGAAGCCGTTTGCCTCGGGAGAAGCTGTGATGACGGTGTTGGAAGTAGAAGCAGTGTTGAGGAGGAGTTTTGTCAGAGAGGGAGCGGGGTTGAAGTAGCCTGCTGTAAAGGTCCATGAAGATTCGCGATATTCGGGCAAAGCGAGAGTCTTGAGGATGTGTGTGATAACGGGAAGTTCAGTTGAGGTGTCGGGTTTCATGACCTGGGACATTTGCCCAAGCATGTAAACCCGTGTATCAGAAATCTCATTCTCAGGCTTGGCTGTCGGGTGCAGCAGTGTCTGGAGTGTCGATGTAGTGCTCTTGATGAATGACTGGGGCTTCTCTAGTGGTGAAGGGGCAGAGTTGTTCTCTGGCCATGAGAGTGTAAAACCCGATGGTTCTGTTGAAGGTTGAACCAGGAAGCTAAAGGATGTAACCCCTGAATGAATCCTCCAAAAATGATCAGTCACCTCCTTTGAAGCAAAAAGATGATATCGATCTTGACGATTAGTAAAGTAGTCGGTCGACAAATTTGCCCTGAAAAGTTAGTATTTCTTCAACCACCAGGGGCTTGGACATACCCAGACATGATAATCTCATCGTCAACACCATAAAGCTTCATATGCTGAAGTCCCCAACCCTCATTTATCCTCTTGGGGATATACTGCTTCCTCAACCCAGTGAGATTCGGCGTGTGGTACATTCGAATTTCCACACGATCTGCTCCAAACTCTTCGACCAGGGGTGCAAGTAACGATGCACTCGATGGATTAGGCGCCTCCCTTGTCCCTCGCAGCGCATCCGTAAGAATACTCAATTTCACATTCGGATTCTTCCTCAACGCCTCCTGCAGCGTTTCAATGAGTTCCTTTTCTGACTTTCCAATGTACAGCGTCGACAGGAAGATCCGTCGCTGTGCTTTTCGTATCCGATCCTAAACCAATCAGCCCTGTCGTTTTCGTTTCAATGGTAGTCCAACCTTGAGTGTTTCGTAAAACTCGGCTGGGGTACGAATAATCTGAATCTGCTCCCCTCGGACATCGAAACTCGGTGCCAAACGATCCAATTCAGTGACGAAAGGGGCCAAAGCTCCAGCATTATTCACAGAGCCCTGAGTATTTCCAGCTGGCATCGCATAATGTCTTGTCTGGACTGGTGCGCTGGGAACTCTGGGCTTGAAACTTGAGGCACGCAGCCTTGTAGTGCATCGTGCACAGCTTCGAGTAAGCATCTCGAATCTTAAGCTCAATTAAAGCTTGCTATTAAAGTGCTTGTATCCGTAGATCGCTAGAATTTCTGGTTGAGCTTCAAGGTACGTACCCATGCCGTCACGAACTCAATCTGCCGAAGTTGATCCGCTGTAATCTTCAAACCTCACATCATCGACAAGCTATCAACAATCATCCCGCTGAGGTCAATTGCCGCTCAACCGCCATCATGTCGACAATCTCACGAACATTGTCCAACCTGCGCAAGATTGGAATCAAGGCAAGTCTGCTGTCAACCGTCAATGAGCCAATGCTAACTTGAGTAGGACTACTTTGTCCAGATGCTGGTATGTACCTGACCGAACGATCCTCGACTCTGGCTAACGACGCCTGTTTCTATCGAATAGTACATCGGTACGCTTCCTCGATCATCCGCCGAATCATTCGCTGACATCCGCAGGTGACACCAAGGCTGGTCGTCTGATTGGCACCGATCGCGCCGGCAACAAGTTCTTTGAAAACAACGAGGAACTCCCCCTCCGAACACGCTGGGTCGAGTACGCCAAGCACGACTACGACGCCGCTCAGATTGAGCCCGGATGGCACGCCTGGATCAGCTACAGCGTCGATAAGCCTCCTACCGAGGATCCTCTACTACAAACCGGTGTCCGAGCCTTTGAGCCCTCACGCCCCCTCCCCAACTTTACCCAGACCCGTGGCGCTTTCAAGACTTACAACACGTATGTTTCGCTTTCCGCAGGAGACAAAATTCTGACCGTTTTAGTTCCAAGTCCAAGATCTCGGCATGGGAGCCTGTGGCGGCGCCTCGGGCATGAGGATGAGTGGTCAGGTGTACATAAATTCGCGTAGAGGTTGAATCGAGAAACCCAAGCATTGATTTCAGAAGCTGCTAGTTCTACAGCTAAAAATGGTATAAGATCTAGAAAATGTGCACTCTATGGTCTTTCAGATCCTTCTCTTATACGAACTACATAAGAGATCACGATCTACGACTTTGCTTCAATTGCAGATTTGATGGCTAAATGGTCAGCGGAGTTTGAAGGCTGGACGGAATACTAACCTTCACAAGTCACTCTGGCATCTCCAAACAGCATCTTTGCGTTGGGCATGTAAAACATGGGGTTTGGAACATCAGCTGCTCTTGTTAGCTGCGTTCGGATAAGGGGCAGGCGACTTACCATAACCACTGGCCATGCCTCTCTTCATGACGACAACCTGCTTGGCTTTCCAGGCATGCAGCACAGGCATGCCCTCAATGGAGCTGCCCTTTTCCAGAGCAATAGGGTTGACGGTATCGTTGGCACCAATGACAACAGCCAGGTCAGTCTCGGGGAAGTCATCGTTGATCTCATCCATTTCCAGGACGATGTCATATGGCACGCTGGCTTCAGCGAGAAGAACGTTGCACTGACCAGGCATGCGACCTGCGACAGGGTGAATGGCGAAACGGACAGTGATACCCTTGGATCGAAGAGTCTTGACAATGTCCGAGATGGCGTATTGGGCCTTGGCAACGGCCATACCGTAACCAACGATGAGAATGACCTTTTCAGAGTTGAGAAGTGCATCGGCAAGGTCATCTACAGAGGTCTGTGTGACTTCTCCCTGAGGTTTGAACTCTTGTACAGCAGTGGGCGTGCCCAGACCTCCAAAGAGAACGTTTGTCAGTGATCTGTTCATGGCGACGCACATGATGTACGATAGAATCGATCCAGATACACCGATCAAGGCTCCAACAGTGGTGAGAAGGGGGTTCTCAAGCATGAAACCCTCTGCAACAAGAGCGAAACCACTGTATGCGTTCAAAACAGTGATGACGACAGGCATGTCAGCGCCTCCAATGGCAGATGTGGTAGTGTATCCCTTGATGAAGCTCAAAACAGTGCTTCCAGCAAGTGCTCCAGCTGCAACCAAGGGGTTTCCTGGGGCCATTGTGATGAAGGCTCCCATGGTGGCCGCGTTGCTTGCGAGTAATCCTGAGTTGATAATGTGACGCCCAGGGAGGATCTTTGGCTTAGATGTCATCCTGCCGGCGAGCTTGAGGAACGCGACTATGGATCCGGTAAACGTGATGCCACCGATAACGACACCAAGGTAGGCTGTGACGAGGTGAAGAGTGGAAGGGTCCATAACATCAGCCATGACACTACCGATACTGGTCAAGACAGCAGCAAGACCGACCACAGAGTGAAGAGCGGCGACAGTTTGGGGAAGATCGGTGGGGGTGATTCGCTTTCCGATGAGCATACCAGCGATGGTACCGAGTGCAGCAAGACCACCAAACTGAGTGAGGACTTCAGGAGTAAAGCCAGCAGCGAGAAGACTGGCCAACACACCGGTGCCGACACCGAGAATACCGAGAGCATTACCCATGCGAGCAGTGGCTTGGGAAGCAAGACTGGAGATGGAACCAATGCAGAGAACAGAGCTGACGAGATAACCGGCCTGAACGAGACCAGCAGCGCCAGTTGATGCAGCAGCCACAAAACCACCGCCACAAACAACAGCAGGAATTGCATAGAGCCAGGGGTACTCGGGAGGGTCGGTAGGTCCTATTTCTGTTAGCCAAGTCAAGTCAAAGATCGAACAACTCACGCTTAAACATATCCAGCATACGCTTGGTGATCACGAAACCACCGCCAACATTGACAAAAGCCAGCAAAACACTGAGAGCACCAAAAGCTTGAGGAATAGTCTCGGGCAGAAATCCGCCTCCAAGAATGAACAAACCACCAATACCGACCATACCGGAAATAGCATTGGTGACACTCATCAGAGGAGAGTGAAGCGCGGGAGCAACACCCCACACAGCACGGTATCCAATAAGACTAGCCAGAGCAAAGGTGAAAGCATTGGACATGAGAAGAGGGCTGGTCCATTTTCCAAGAGCCAGGATACTACCCATACCAGCGGTGACACCAGCAACTTCACGGGTCTTCTTTTGCCAGGGAGTCAGAGCTGCAGGTTCAGGGGTCGCTTCAGTTGCCTCGGCCTTTACGGGTGGAGGAGGAGGGGCTGCGCGAGGAGCGGGGGGCAGAATATCTCCTTCTTGGGTGACGATTGCACCTCGGACGACTTCATCTGATAGATCAATGCCGAAAGCGTTGGGTTCAGGGGCCATGGAGAGCAGAAACTTGGTGATGTTGTTGGAGTAGAGGGTCGAGGACTGAGTTGGCAGACGAGAGGGAAGATCAGTGTATCCTAAAATGTTAGTGCATTCCTTCATTAATGATAAGGGGTGTGCATACCAATAATCTTGACGTCGTTGTAGACGGCCAGTTCACCCTTCTTTGTAGCTTCACAGTTGCCTCCAGCTTCAGCAGCCAGATCGACAATGACACTTCCAGGTTTCATAACATCGAGGATATCGTTCTTGAGCAGTTTCGGGGCAGGCTTTCCAGGGATCAATGCAGTGGTGATGATGATGTCGACTTCTTTGGCTTGGTCTTTGAACAGCTTCATTTCAGCTTCGATAAATTCCTTGCTCATTTCCTTGGCATATCCACCAGCACCAGATCCATCCTCTTCGAGCTCAACTTCGATGAATTCGGCTCCAAGAGATTGAACCTGTTCGCGAGCAGCAGATCGAGTATCGAAACCACGGACAATGGCACCCATACGACGAGCAGTCGCAATAGCACTCAGGCCAGCAACGCCAGCACCAATAACCAAAACCTTGCAGGGAGGAATCTTTCCAGCAGCGGTGACTTGACCAGTGAGGAATCTACCAAAGACATTGGACGCTTCGAGAACAGCTTTGTAGCCGGCAATGTTGGCCATGCTGCTCAGGGCGTCAAAGACCTGAGCTCGGGAGATACGGGGAATCATGTCCATAGCGAAACTGGTAGCTTTTCTAGCGGCAATCTTTTCGACGAGTTCTTTGTTCTGAGCGGGCTGGAGGAATGAGATGATGGTTTGGCCTTCTTTCATGGATTCAACCTCTCCAAGACCGGGACCGCGGACTTTGAGAACAATATCTGAGTTGGACCAGACCTCCTTGGGACCATTGACAAGCGTTGCGCCGGCTTTTTCATAGGCGGCATCGAGAAAATCAGCAGATGTACCAGCACCACGTTCAACGAGGACCTGCTTGAAGCCCTTTTTCTTGAGGAGTGCAACATTAGCAGGCGTGAGAGCTACACGGCGCTCCCCGGGGAAGATCTCGGTTGGAACACCAACGACGAGATGATCATAGGGAGTTGTCTTGGGAAGAACCACGGTGGAATATTTGCGAGGAGGCGCAGAAGCATGGCGGATCAGTGCGAGAGGCTTGGAGACGTCTGCGACAAGAGCGTGCTGTCGAGGTGAAGCTCTCAAGGTGCTGTGCCATTGCTTGCGACGAGAGAGGACATCTAAAGGTTGTTAGCTACGAGCTTCGACAGTCGAAAAAGCCTACCTTGGACTCGATACCCCTTCAATTGCTTCTGTATAAAGAAGGACGAGGCGCACAGCTCGGAAGCTGACGCTGGGACCGCGGACGAGGCCAGCGGGCGAAGCATTTGGGATGCCATGATTAAAGAATCATGAGAGCGATTGCGAGACCGGAACGAGTGGATCGCTTAGCTCCGTCACCTCAAGTGCCGAACTTTCAAGGCCTGTGTATTCCAAAAAGACGACAAAACAGTCAAACGCGAGAATTAAAAAAGAGAGGGAATAAAAACAAGAGACAAAACAATCGAGGGGTTGCGTTATTGTCTCTGTGTCATGTGTCGGCTACCCCCCCGTTCCTTCAGCTCCAGCAGCTCCCTTCCTTGGACCCTACTGTTCTCCCGGGGTTCTATTAGCCGCCCCGGAAGAGGGGCTCGCCGCTAAAACCTGGGGGAGGGGCCGCAGCTGCGGAGAAGGCATCAAACGATGCAGGGTATCATCGAATCATAGACTATTTCTCACCAGCGGGAGCTTCGGGAGAATTTAAGTAGCGACATGTTGTGCATCCAGTCAGATGAGTTTGTGCCTACGGACCTGCCTGATCAAGTCTTGCCGAGACGCTTGGCTCCAAATACAGATGGTTCCCCTCCTCGGACGTTGAAATCCGGGCGTGAAACGGTCAGAGATGGGCCGAGATCATGATGGATGATGTATTTGACGTGGGGTACGTTTCAGCGGCTTATCCGTCGGCAGGTTAGTCTGTTGGTGAGTGCCAGGACCCATTGATGCCTTGTGAAGGTGTGATCTTGAGATACTTGGTGTACTTGTGTACAGGACTCGGTATATACAGTTGCACCAGCCTGAAGAACTCCTCTTGTGCGTACGTTCAAGATCTTGAGTTCAGTCACACTCATGGTCTCTTCCCGCTCAATTGCATCCTCGTGAATGTCGACCAAAGCCAGTCAAGGCCAAATCATCGTCAATAAAGCCCAGCCCAGTTTTTAACCTTCTAGTCATTCCTCTCTGATGCAGCCATTTATATTGTAGAATCGAATTAGACTTGCGGCATAGTACCTATTGTAGCTCAACTATAACTGTATGCGTTGTGCAGGTGGGTGTATCACAGCTAGCTGATGAGGGCGTCGAGCAACAAGAAGCATCCATTTACACACATATTCTGTCTATAATGAACAAAGATCTGTCGCTGAATGAGGCGCTCCAGTGACTGCAGGGCCATGGACACACAAGGGGTGTACAAACTGCGGAGACGCAAATATCGTACGAATTGACTGGGAATTGTGTTGTTTATGTACCACTGTCCTATGAAGCTTGGCAAGATGTATAGATTCATGGATCTTCAGAGACCCGGGTAGCACTTCACATGTACATTGTCATGGAAAAAGAGGCTCATTTCAACTAAGATCGCTTAGGTCCTCTATTAGTTTAAGAAAAAAAGTCTTTCGAGCAACAACTGCATTCGATAGGATCCGTCAAAGTGGTAAGTATGTCTAGTCGATTCTGTTTTAATGATATCGTGGTGAGAACTGAAATGAGTGAGATCAACATTTTGAATGGGCACTGATGATCCACGCCCAATAAGGGTATCATAAATAAATTGGCAATCCAGCTGCTCTCATCCATGGTATAAGTTTGCATTAAATGATACCCATTTTGTCCGCTGTAATCTTGTTTCGCAGTGAGCTTAAGAATGGCGTTGAGATGAAGTCTCATCATACCATGATGCTCACGGAAGAAAATGAAGAAACAAGTGTCCCATTTGCTCTGAAGATTCTCAACGTAAGAAGGTCAGTTATTTCTCGCGAAAGCTTTCTTCATTCTCACTCAGTGTAACGCATCACATTTATTAGTACTAGCGATAGTATTTTGATGAACGACTTAAACTTGCTCTCATCTCATGATGAGTGAGTGAACATTTGGTACAGGTTAACATCTGATAAGATTCACCAAGTTGCTGTCCCCATTAAGCCTAACGCCGGTGTAATGGTGTGAATCTCAACACCAAAATTGTCTTGTAATTTAATCACGAGAGCCTCTTCCACATGACCATAATCACCCAACTCATAATATGACTTTAATCGCTTTCTCTTCTCATCATCATTGACTCACCAAAACCACCAACATGCCTCGGGTAGCACCTATTCACCACTACTCATACCGCTCCCTAATCATCCCACCGATCCTCCTAGCAGCAGCAACCATTGTCGCTCTCTTCCTCCACTCAGACGTCAACTTTGCTCTTCTCTGGTCCCAATGCCACTCCCACGCTCGTCTCCCAGGCGTTAGCCGCATACCAGGTCTGGGGACACCTCTATGCTATCTCATCAGCTTCTTCCGCGCCGCGCTTCACTCACTGCGCAGTCGCGCGGTCATGGGCGTTGTTCTAGCCTTTATCGGCGGTCTCTTGACTGTGAGCACCGTTGAATCAGCGCGTATCTGCAATGCGCCGAATGTTCTCATCGCGTATCCTACTGGTCCGTGGTTGGTGTTTGATCTTGTGGGTGGTGCTGTCGTTTGGGAGCTTGTTATTATTCCTGCATTTCTGCATCGTGCGAGAAGTGTATTGAACGCACAGAGAGATGAGGGTGGTGACGTCCGCCAGATATTTACAAGTCGTCATCTTCCTGATAGTGAGCTCGTGGCTATTCCTATCAGCGTGGCGCTTGGTTACTTTCTTCCGTCTTTTCTGATGCTGTTCTATACAACTCCCGAGACGATCGGTATCTGGCTCTTCTTCCCGATCTATGTCGAGATCATTCGCCAGATCATTCGCTACACTACCTCTGCACTGAGGAGGGTTGACCCGACACTCGTCCATCTGGCATCCAATCGGTGGTCTCTACTGTTTGTTTACATACTGCCCTTGATCTGCTCCGTTCTAGCGCATGTTTCTTTCATCTGGAGCTTGACTCGACCCGACGACCGCAAAGAAATGACAAGGTCAATCATTGTCTTTATTGAAGTCAACTCTCAGTTCATCTTCTGGACCGTTCTGTACTGGATGTTGGTGGAGGTTGGGTGGCGGGTTCCTTTGACAACAATCATCACCTCCATTGTTCTTGGACCTGGCGCCGGAACGTGCGTTGGGTGGATATACCGAGAGAAGCTCATTCATCACGACAATGAGGAAGACAATGGAGACAACGCTCAAACAGCAGATGAGGAGACGCCTTTGTTGCAATGATGATACCCTGATGTTACTTTTATAGCCCTAATTCCTAGACATGCTTCATGACTGATCAATAGACGCAGTATCTTTACAGTTGCAAGACTGTCATGTACAGGTCCAGACCTTCTATGGTACAGATATGATACAGATTAACCCACTCACCATGCTCAATCCTGTAGTCTTGACAATATCCTCTCTCTGATAACCTGTGATGCCACCACTGCTCCATGCTGTAATGTGATGGCACCAATGATGGCCATGATGGCACCGTTGAGCACGACATCGGCACCAGAAGCTCGGAGTTTTTGAACCTACTGCACGTTAGTCGAGTTACTGCGGACAGAAGATGTATGTACCTGTTTGGGCTTCCACCGCACAACATCGATCAGTCCCACTTCAGCTGCCAAGCCAGATAGTCTCTCCTTGCCGACGACGTCCTTGGGTCCTTTTACGGAGAGATTGTCTACCGATTGTAAGTTTGAATGCACGAATGGCTGGCGATCAAACCCGTCATCGAAAGTCGGCGTTCCGATTGGACCTTGCGCAACAATTGTCTTTGTTGTCTCCATGACAAGAGTCATTCGTCCTGGTAGAGTCAGCATAGACCAACAATTCTCCCTCGTCCTACCCACCTAGAAGTGCCAATCGGTCGTTGAATCCTCTCCGCCCCTGATCAAAGCTCTTGTGCGTGACAGCCAACCACTTGAGCTCCTCGGGCAGAAGTTTGCTGCCTCCAGGACCCAGTAGACGCTCGTACACCTCGTCCAACTTCTTGGGATCGTTGTTGACAGTCCAGACCTTGTTCTGGGGATTCTTTGCCCAGTCGAGCTGTATCGGCGCCTTCATAGCAGCAGGCGTCTGGCTCCATCGTGGCACGACACCAGAGGAAGACGGGGTCTTGGTCTTGAAGGATTCGGGCGTCGAGTCGGTAGCGTAGGTGCGCACGCAGGGAATGAGGGTTCGGGCGGCATGGCTGCTCCGCCAGAGGCCAGAGCGGCAGGGTTGGAGGGCCATGCTGATGAATGGGAACAGCCGGGCTCGAATTGCATTTGATGTTCACCATCGAGATGGGCTAAATGTGAAGCTTGCGGGAACATTTTCTCCAGGTCACGTGGAAAAAAGAGGCAGCTGTCGCCCCACTCTTGTCAACACCAAGTTTACGCCGAGATGGAGGATCTGGAGCTTGACTTTTTCCTGCTAGGATCATCATCGCTAGGTTGCGCGCCACTTTGGCTCTTTATCAAAAATACAGTTGAAATAAAAAAAATAAGAAGCCAATGATCTAAAACAAATGACTTTCTACATACAATCAGAGACCCAGTGGAATGCAGGCTCAGGCCGAATATTCCCGCCTGAATCAGATTTCCAGTGCGGGAGCTCCTCTGTGCTTACTCCTCGTACCTCGTCCTCGATCTTCTTCTCATCCTCATCCTTTGTGCCGCCCTCTTTATCCTTGATAATCTTAACCTCTTCTCCTTCCCCCTCTCCATCCTCCTCCGTCTCAGTTACCTCGTCCTGGTTAAGCCCGTCAATATATCCAACACACACTCTCATTGGATCCGCGACAACCGGAACGTGGTAATCCCATCCCATTCTATGCCCATAAGCCACCAGCATAGGCGACACAACCAGTTCGACAGGCTGACCATTGCATTCGGCTTCGTCTTCGAAGCCAACTGATTTCATCACGGCTTGAGTGTCGAATCCCTCGGCTCTGGCTGAAAATGGAAATCCACAGGCCTCCTTGGTATTGGGGTCATGAAAGACAAGTCGAAGAGTCTGGCGACCGCAGTCGAAGCCTAGCTCGAACTCGGCAACCACCTTTGCAAGATGTGAGATCTCCTCTTGAAAGAAGAGGTCGGAATTCTCAGGGAAGTATTGGCCAAGCGCTTTCTCCAAGATCTTGACCACGCATTCCGGCTCAATCCTGATTTCATTGAAATACTCTCCTATCCGATTGGATCGTTGCTTAAGGGAGTAATAGAAATTGATTGTGGTGAATCGCCAGTTGGGATACTGGAAACGCAGGTCTTCCTCGTCGTAACGGAAGTTCTTCTCTATGGCCAAGGTCAGTCCCACGAAATACGTGATTCTTTTCCATCTTTCTCACCTCGCAAGAAGCGTTCCATTGTAGCTTGAGCTTCCCAATACGGCGACGTCCACTCAATGTCCTGACTCTTTGTTGTGAAAAAGTTCTCATCAATGATCTCCCAGACCCACCGTTCAAACATAAACTCGCGTACAAGAGGTGTCTCAAAGAGCTGTTGGGCACAGGGCGAATACCCAATGAACCTTTGCTGAGTGGTCTCGTCAAGTCTATCCCAGGGAAGATCCTTGAAACCAGCGGCCATTAGGAACACCCTAATGAGACCAGCAAAGCGTTTCCACTGCCAGGTAATGTAGCCTTGTCTGTAGCCAAAACCAACATCACGCTGAATAGCCTGCCGGAACTTTACAAGACCTTCGTCCATCCACTTAGATTTTTCAGCGAGGGCAAGGTCACTCTGTTGCATTGATGCTTTTAACCATTCGTCGCCCCGAAGTTCTCTCTCCAGGGCTTCTTCTGATGCACGGTTTGGCGATGCATCTTTTGGCGAAGCCTTTGAAAACGTCAGTTCAGAAACGAATATAGACGGCTGTAAACTGGCTACTCACTCTGTCGACCACTGGGTCTGAAGGTCCTTCCATGGCGCTCTCTCCGATCTTTTTGTTCTTCCCCTGAACCACCCGTTCCGTGGTTTTCTGATCCTTTGACACTCTTGCGATCTTGGTGACTCTGTCTTGGTCAAGTTTACTGCAAGACTGCAGTCGCTTGGATCTTCGAGGGCCAGCCATGTTCTGAGAAGAAGGAAGCGACCGCCGCTGTGTGAGAAATTTGAAGGAAAGCAGGATTGTTTCAAAGCCTACCCATTTCAAAAGTGCGAGCAGCCTTTCGCGTTATGTACACATCATTGTCTAAAGTTGATTGCCTCCTGGGGGGAATACAACATGCTGGCTTACACTAAAATCTGGTCTCTTGTTTCTTACCCGCCCTAGATTATCAAACCCGGACCACCTTTGTCATACCCGCAACACATGACTATGGGAGTACCGGATAAAGGAGTGAGTTTGGTATGACAAGCGGCCGTGTGTGGCTGGACAAACAACGCCTCTGCTGGGATAGTTTCAGCTCTGTGGGCATCCGCTGCATTGACGAGAGGCAAACAGAGACTAGCATCATTTGCGTTGGAGAGGTGAGCATCAAGCCTGCCGATAAATCTAGTACCTTTAATTTTATTTTTGTAATTGTACTAGAAGAGGGTGATGGAGCTCGTTTCTTTAGTGGTGGCATCTTGGACAAAGAAACGACCACTCTCTATTCACACAGCCCATGCTTCCCGGATGACGCCCTTTCCCCTTCGCAATATCGCAGATGCCGTCTCTCATTGGCTTGATTGTCTTGTTCTGAATGTGTAGCTGGGGATATGTAACTGAGCTAACGTAGCTTCCAGCCGTGAGGCGGATATCCAAGCACGTCTCCGTTAAGAATGCACTAATGAGTGGCTCTTTTGGAATACACTGACCGGTACAGTCTCCCTTTTCCGTTCTGCCTCGTTCCACAACTGAAACTATTGGGATTGACCGACGTTTCGTTCTATTGATGCCTTGTAATGACCCCTTTACCGCGTGAGTAGTCATATCGTTGCCTATCGTTCCCTCATTGGCCTGCCGTGCATGGCAGGCCAAAAGGTGTAGGTTGTGATGCGTCAGATAATTCAGACATGGGCTGCACTGCCTGCGAGGCTTCTGTTCCAGGGTACTCATGAGACCGACGTAACTTAACCCCCTTCATCTCCTGTTCGTCAGAGACCGAAGCTTCTCATCTGGCTTTACTGCAACTTTATCCTTTCAACTATTACTTCCACTTACCTTACAGCGTCAGAGGAAAATGATGTTTGAGAATCCACCCCATTCCGGGGGCAGAACCTGTGTCGTTGTTGGCCTCGATTTTGGCACCACGTAAGTTTCGTGGGTGTAATACAACACATCTTTTGATACTGCCTTTGCTCACTCGACTCTGTAGGTTCTCAGGGATTTCGTATGCGCCATTGACGAAGAATGAAGCGAAATCCTTCTATTGGACAGTCAACAGCAGTGACTCCCCGAAAACACCGACCAAAATCAAGGTTTTGGATCCAAACAAAGTCGAGAATCCTGAAACCAACATCGAATGGTTCAAGCTGAGCTTGCCTCATCCTGAGGACCTACCATCAGATGTACAGAACTCACCCAAGTTCAAGGAACTAAACGTCAACAGAGCAGCTGTGGGCATCACAGCCAAAGATGCCACAGCAATCTATATTAAAGAGATCTGGAAAGTCTTCCTTGAAGAGCTTCAAAAGAACATCCCATACCCTTGTATCCAACTATCTGTCACAGTTCCTGTGGTTTGGCCTGAGGATGCTTGTCGAGCCATGTATGAAGCCCTAAATCGAGCAGAGATTCTCAACGAGAATGTCGTACTGGCTCCTAAGCTTCTTGCTGAGCCAGAGGCTGCGGCTCTAGCATTCTTTTCGGAATCAAACTACCTCGAGGAGATGAACGTAAGAAACTTTCTGAACTCTTAGTCATCTGTTTATGCTTAACACTCCTATAGACCTCCAGACTTAAACCAGGACAGACAGTCTTGGTCTGTGACTGTGGCGGCGGTACCGTTGTAAGTTTTCCGCCACCCTACCTAAGCTTTCTTTTTGGTGCTCATCCCTCCTCAAGGACACTGCCGCCTACGAGATCTGCACCACCCACCCCTTCAGCGTCAAGGAAATCCGTTCTGGCCAATGTATCTTTGCCGGAGCCTGTCTCATCGATGATGAATTCATGCGAGTTTTGAAGAACAAGATCGAGACGATAATCTCTCCCCGGGTGTTCGAAACCTTGACAGACAAAGAACTCCAGGAAATAACCAATGTATGGGAGTACGAGATCAAGGGAAACTTCAGAGACAACTACCCGACCCAACAGATCTATCTGCCTATCAAGTGGGCTTCGAGCCGCCAGAAAAGGATGCGCGTTGGGCAAGGTAAGGAAGTGACATTCACCCAGTAAGTGACTGAGTCTGGTGTAGTGTCTTATGAGCTACAACATTTGTACATCGTGCTGACGGTAAATCCAGTGCTGATCTTGCTTCGATCTTTGACCCCGTTGTGGGAAAGATCACACGCCTGATCGAGGAGGAGATGCTGGGGATCTCAGCCAAGCTTTCAAACGACGTGTCGGTGAGTGAAGTGCCTGCAAAGCCCGTAATGAGCGACGCCCGCTAACACGACCGTCACCAGTACCTCGTTGTGGCCGGTGGTTTTGGGCAGAATGCCTATCTGCGAAAGAAAGTCGCAGAGACTGTGGCCAGAGTTTCTCCCAACACGAAACTCCTCGACTATCCAAAGGGATATGGGTAAATCTCCCAACATTCCCTACATAATGATAACTGACGGTGCCATGAAGTTGGAATGCAGTGTCCATGGGAGCCGTTGCCCACGCCCTCCAGGCGCAGGCGATGCAACAACCGGTCCTAGTAACCTCCAGAATCGTCAGAGTCGGCTGGGGAGTTCGTTCCGACCGCGGGAACTCAATCTTCTGGCTCGTCGGTGAAGTTGGTCTTTCTTCAGGTTCATACTATTAACACATTACTAATAATCCCCCAAACAGAACGAATCTCTTGACGCCACCCAACCCAATCTACGACGTATACCACCAGAAGCGCTCTTGACCAACGGTCACACCGGCAGAGACGGGTTCAGTATTCGTGTCTACAGTAGACAGCTTCAGACCGAAGCGCCACGCACTCGAGAAGTCTGTACACTCAGCTGGAAGACCCTTGATGTTGGATTGAACGCCGACATGAAACCTGTTCTCAATGCCGCTTTGCAGATCGACTTTAAATGGGACGGGGCGGTGATGGACTTCTCGCTGTTTTATGGCGGTGTTCAGCAGAGCTCGGTCGAGGTCAAGTACGCGTTTGAGCGCTGATTATCTTTCTTCATCCCTAGATCCCATGTCTAGGATTATCAACAGTATTGGTCGTTTTAGAAGCAGATCTTGGTATACATACCAGGTATCATCTGACCATTTCTTTCATTCAGTCGAGGTAGTTTTGGAGATTGTCAATACAGGAGCGAGGTTGAAGAATGTGTATATTCATGGATGTGCCATAGTGATGCGACGTACCTGTGCATCGATTGACAGATCAATCTTTACCCGTAAAACTTCACTGATAGCGCGTATCATCGATTTGATGGTCCTATTTTGAACTTTGTGGCTAAGGTACCTTAGGAAATGGCACATTGTACGTATCACCAAATCCATCAAAGGAAGGAAGACCGGGGTGCGGCCCACCTGCCAAAGCTACTACATTCCTAGATTGTGGCCACCTCGAGAAGAATTTCATCTCTCCATCTTCAAAGCCAATTTCCAATACTTGCATTCAGCCTACAGTGCAATTCCAGTTGTCTGATCTATATATTTGTCAGGTAATGCATGAGGCCACTCCTGAACCACCCACAAGTAGGAGCTAGGTGACCTTCACGAGAGAAGCCAGTCACCACAGCAGCTTTCCGAACCGATCAGCTGGCATGTCCTACAGAACTCCAGTTTGCCAAAGTCCAATTTATGCCTGACCAAGGAGGAGTCTAGTGGGAGGCGGCGGTAAAGCCTTGGGAGCTTTCGCTGACCTTGAAGCTAGCGTCGACTTGGGAGCTTCTTGAGTCAAAGGTAGCCGAGCAACCTCGGGGATATCAGAAATACGTGGCGTGAGAGCAGTAGCCAGAGCTCTAGCGATGATGGGCGCTAGTGCGATAACTGGCAGAGGTGCCGACAGTGGGATGGGAGCAGCATAGGGCATAGGAGCAACTCCAGGCACAACCCGAGCCACAGAAACCGGCACGACGACGGGAGGGGATGCTACCACTGGGCTTTTTGCAGCTGTCGGAATGACAATGTTGCCAACCAGAGATCGAACATTTGGAGCAAGTGCGATCTCGGGAGCCGATCGAACTTTGGGTACACGACCTACACTCGGTGTCGTTCTGACAAGAGGAGCATTGACAACTGTCGGAGCAACTTCAAGCACGGGCGCTCTGGCGACATCGGGAGTGACATCAACTTCTGGAGCCGGTAGAGTCTGCGAGACCTGACGTGAACGAGGACCCGCATCGGTGGTCGAAACCTGTCGAGAGCGAGGTGTGATACCAGCACGAGAGACTTGTCGCGACCGAGGTGATGGCATCACAAGAGGACTCTCGAGGATAGCAGGTAAGATTCGTGCTGGAGTCTCTGGGCTTCCTGGCGATGTACCAGTTTTTGGGGTGGTGACCCAACCAACTTTCACGGGGTCGCCATCTGGTATCTCCGTTGCAGTGGGGGCGACAGGACGGTTGAGAGTTGAATTCGATCCCTGACGACGAGGAGGAGTGTTGGAGCCCCGGCGGCCCAGTGCTGGAGTTGTTGGACGGCGGCCGAGGGTAGGCGTCGTTGGTCGACGAGTTGGAGTACTGGGACGTTCTGGCTGTCCCTTACGAATGGGGCTGGTTCGTCGTTGAGAGGACTGTGTGCCCATTGCATAGCGAGGGGAGTCGGACATGTTGACACGGATGTAAGTGATGAAAGAAGTATTCTTCAAGCTGATCTTTAACAGGCACAAGTCGGAGAGACTGAGAACTGCGGCATTATATACCCTTGTGCAGGCTGCCAACTCATCATCCTCCACACTGGATCTCTCATTCTGAAACAGAATTCGCGGGAAAGTCCGGGCGGGTGGTCGCTTTGCTTTTTCTTTGGGTGACCACGAGGAGCAAGAAATTACATACCAGACCTTGATACAGGGTGTGAGCTTAGCAAAGCTATCCTAAACTTATGCTAATTTACCTAAGTCTTTTTGTTATTTAGGATCAAGGTCCTGAGTTTTCTTTCCCCTAGGATGAATCAGCATCAACTATTCGTCAATCATGAGGCAATGCGATGCGTTGACCAGGATCTGTAAGTTTACCCCTGTCTTGACGGCTGATTAGCTCCCGGATGATGTGCAGCTCTAGTGAGACTGGGGTATCCCTGTAGCGGATCTATGGATGTACATAGACAAGCATCACAGCCTTTTTATCAAGCAAGCATTCAGCAGCTAATTGTAGCACAGTTCCGAAACGAGGAAATTTGAGCATTCAGTATTACAACAGTGGTACTACTTCATCTTCCTCCAACTACTCTTCCCACTCACTACCGTTCTCTTGTTCTTCTCTGGAACCGTGTATCCTCTGTCCCTCTCTAATCTATGTCTTTCCCAAAAGTCACTCATTTCCTCTCTCAAGACTCTCTTCCCACTTCTTGAGTCCCTCTCCTCCCTCTGTCGCTCATTTCCTTGTGGCAGCATGTCAGCCACCTTTGCAACAGCAGGCTTACACAGCGTTCTCCACACCCAGGACATCATGTGTCGGTACACATGGGCAAGCCATTTGATCAGAAGTCGAGCATTTGTGCTAAAAGCTGCCACGAGCGAAAATACCACTAGGGCGAAACTTGCGGGCAACGAGATTGTCCCGATGGTCTTGAGCGACAGGTTATTCTCGCCACCCCACTCCTGAGTGTTCATACCAAAGAGACCGGTAAAGAAGGTCAACGGGAGGAAGATGACTGTAAATGTGGTAAAGATCATGACACTGCGACTTTGTGCACTTGCAAGGTCGGCATGAAGCCTACTTAGCCGCACCTCATCAACCTGTGCCTGTCGCTGCACCATCTGAAGGAGTTTGTCGTAGTCGTTTCTTGTACTCCGAACTCTCTGAATCATCTCTTGAGCTTGGTGTGTATACTCCGAGACCTTCTTGATCGCTTCACTCAGGAACAGTCTTCCATTTGCAGTACGGTCACGCAGTTCCGGACGAGTGTAAGTGGACAGCATAGAGCTGACGACTTTAGACTGACGTTCAAACAGATGAACCAGAATCAAAAGTTCATCTTCGATATCTCGAAGTTCAAGGAGAGCTGATGTGTTGTCCCGGTTATCCTCTTCTGCTCGACGGCCCTCGGCTTTATGGCGTGCTCTGATGGAACGAGCTTTGTTCTCAACTGGCTCGTAGGCTGACGCTTTGTCACGGAATCCTTCGGCGCGAAATGTTTTGAGCGAAGAGGTGAGTTTTTCGGTCTAAAGGTTAGCAAGGTTAAAGAATGATGGCAGCGTGATGTTGCGGTGAGTGTGACATACTAGAACGCTGATGGCTTCTTCAAAGATTCGAAACACTTCCAGGTCTGGGTGCGAGGATCTGTCGAGGAGGACTGTAACAGCATGGAGGACTGCTAATGCCGCTAGGTCCAGAGCATTTTCGCATTGTCGGGTGAGATCGACGTTGACTTCGTTAAAGATGCTGTCGCGAAGATCTGCCTGCTGATACAGAGGCCCTTCAATAGCATCACCCTCTCGTTTCGGGAAGAAGGAGAGTAGGGTATCTACAGGTCAGCTGAGCTCCGTACTTGGACGTACGACTTACGAGAGTCTATGGCCCAAAGCCACAGCTGATCCACCATGAGAACATTGCCATTGAGTATAGAGTCCTCGCAACCCTCTCCGTCTTCCCCATCCTGGCTACTTGTCTTGGATCGTCGACTACCGCTCCCGCTACTCCCAGAGCTACTGTTTGACATTTGTCCATGAAGTCCTGGTCCCAAACCGGGAGCGAATGTACGTTCCTTTGTCAGTTTATACAGCATCTGATCATCATCTCGCGACCGAGTGTCCCTCAACGATGGATATCCGTATTGATCTAGTGTTCGACGACAGTTGAGCGGGGGGTCGTGGCCCAAAAACTCCCAAATCACCTGTGATTCAAGGGAATCAGACTTTGCCACAGTTTCGGGAACAGGCCTGGCTCGCCCATGGCCGAGACGCTGAAGGATGAGTTCTCGTCGGCGAATGAGTCGTTTGTACGAGTCAAAATGAAGATATGGGAGGAAGAGACAAGTATAGATTCCACCGTCTGGTTTGGGTGATATCGATGACTGTTTCGAAGATCGACCTCGAGGTGACACTACACGGTCAGCTTGGATTTCAAGGTAGGACTCAACTCACTGTGCCGAGGAGCTGAAAAGTAACAGCCTGGTTTCGCAAAATACGCATAGTGTTGAGAGTGGCGCCCTCGAGAATGCCTTGTCGCCCAGAAGTCATTGTTAAACAAAGGGGCATAGTTGCGATTGTTTGCTGTCTGCAGAGTCTCGAATATTTTCTACCCCGGTCAGTAATCGTATGAACCAACTGTCTTCAGACTGCTTACCGTCACCCAGCTAGGATTGTTGTATGGCAAATGAACCCACATAAACTTGCGAGTTTCGATCTGAGGTTTCGAAAACGCAACTGGTACTTCATCCACGATTACTGTCTCACTGGCTCTCCTCACACCATTATTCGCGGCCTTTCGGATAGCAACTGTCGCTTCTGGCAGCCTCGGAGATGCATCGATATCGTCATCATCACTGAAGCCCTCGATGGTGCTTCGACTTCGCTGTGAGAATGGAGGAAAGTCTTTATACTCGTACTGTGAGGCTTGAGTTCCCATGCTTACAGACCTACTCAGAGATCGCCCCATTCTTCCTCGAGGAGGAGGTGACAGACGGTCGACAGCCAAATCCTGCTCAAAATTGGCACGAATAAGTGGTGAAGGACGTCGCATTGGTGTTGAGTAGTGTGTGGGTGGTGAAATAGCCGCTGGTGATAAAGGTGTGGCAGGGGATCTTGCTCCCGTTTGAGGTGCTGACTCTGATCTTGTCTTTTCTGCATCAACAGGCCGTATGATAGGGGATGCAGGAGGAGACTCGACAGATCCTTGCGAGATCCCAAGGGGATTGTCGTGTGTTTCATCAGCAACTTTCTCAGTCGGCAGCATCGTTGTTTTCCCTCGATTCCTCAAGAATCTGCCTTCATCAACTGTCTCGACTTCGTTCAACCTCTCAGCCAAGCACTCCTCAGGTCCCTTTCTCAAGAAATCTCGAAGCGGCAGTCGTGTAGACCAAGCTCGAATCGTCGCCACATCTAATGGACCTGGAGGATCTTCAAAGAATCCGTGAACCTCGACATTGACCTTTTGCTCAAGATTCAGAGACCAATTTCCGTCCTCACGAGAGTACTCGTCTGCACGACCGATGAGAGCCGACAACTGCTTCAGAAACAGACGCATCGTGTGCACATTATGCCGCCCGAAAGAGGCAATATTCGCATGATCACTCTGAAGTGGGAGAATGGTCTCTTGTCGCATGCCGAGAATAGCAGACTTGATTGATGTTAGTGGTGCAGTGAAGTAGACATCTCCCGAGCTGCCTGAAAGACGAGAGTCAATGGTCTCATACAGCGTCCAGATGCGAAAGTCGTGTGCTATCGATTTGAAGTCGTCGTCGAGTTGAAGGAGCAGAGTGTTTCCCATACGAAGATCGTCGGTTATTGATGTCGGCATAGGAGCTGACAGTTGAAGCAGACTCTGAATACCAGTTGCTAGACTCGGCATGGCAAAGTAACTCGATCCTTGATGAGGAGTGCCTATTCTGTTAGCATGGGTCGATCAGAGATGGAATACGTACCAAAGAATGCAGCACCATAACATTGTCTGTATATATCCTCAAACGACGGATCCCTGCTTGCCTTTGTCAACACCATCTTGACAATGATACCGCCAATGCTATGTCCAACAAACACAACCGGTCTTTTCTGCTTCTCTCGTTTTCTCAAACTTTCCAGCTCCTCCAGCAATGAATCAGCCAGGGTACTCAGTCTCGTATCCTCAGTCGTCGATGGATGCTCATACAACAGAATCCGAGCTCGATCCGCTTCACGACGAAGTCCTTGGCGAACCCATGATGGAGCTGGTCGGTCAGCATCAGATGCTGCACATTCGGCGTCGCGCATAGATAATGCTCCGTAGTATCGACTCATAAGGCCATCGCGACTCCATGTTCGAAGGGGATCTGCTCCAGGGCATGGAACAGTCACAATGTCGACGGTTGTTTGATCATGAGTGAGTTCTCCTTCCGGATCAATAATAAATCTGGCCTTTGACACCTCTGTTTCCGTCGAATCTTCGCTAATCTTTTCTTCAGGTTCTCTCTTTGTCGTGTAATCATTCAGTGGCGGAAGTTGACCCGGGGGACTTCCTGGATTTACATGAACCGAGTCCTTGTCATTGCTGAGCTCCGGCTCGGGTGAGTCCACTGTATCCATATCAACACTGTGAGTCCTATAAATTTCCCGGCGTCTTTGCCTGGGGAGTTTTGGTCGAGAGGCTTGAGACATGAGAACGTTGAAAGTCATGAACCTGATGGTTTTGTTCGACGTATCAACGGTATACATATCCTCAACAGTCACTCCGAGTCATCCGCACAAGACATCAGCCTGGCTTAGCCCGCTCGTGACAAAAGTCCATTTCAAAATAATATCCGATTCCCATATCAATTGCTGATGTGCTAATATTATCGCTGTAGGCTGACTCCGTAGATCCCACAACGTGGGGTGTCTGAGACAAGGTTAGTCAAATGACTGCACCACCTGAACCGTCCCGATGACTGCCTGCTAACCCGTTTCAACCCATCCCAGTGCCCACCAATGCTTTTAAAACACCATCGAAATAGCCTGCCAATATGCGATGCCGAAATGCGCCCTCAACTCCGGTCAAAAAGTGTGTCGCCCAAGCGCCTTTACTGCAGTGAAAAGTCCCCAATAGTAGTGCAGTGCACCACAGAATCTATGTATAGTCTATTCTCGACCTTGCACGTCTGGCCGGGTCTAACAACAAACATGCCGTTGGGGCCAAGATTGAACGTCTTTTCGTTCATGGTGACCCGAATCTTTCCTGAGGCGACGGAGCATGTTCGCAGTTTGTCGTCTTCAACAGCCCAATGATTAGCGCTACCGGGCTTCAAAACCATGACGTTGAAGCTGACGTCCTCTGAAACGGTGACGGGTTGACCACTGGTGAGATACGAGTTGGAATAGGCGACGTCTGATATGTTAGCTGGGCCTTACAGACAACGGAAAACTCACTGTCTGAGGAAGATTCATCCTTTATCCTTCCTGGAGCAACCTCCCAATCCTCCATTTCCAATTCAACACCCGTCTCAGGTCTGCCAATGATGGCGACTGCTTGGTCTCTCAGGGCAACGTCATTCCCAGAGGAGCGTCTTCTCTTTCGCTTTGGCTGGATCTCGGTCATGGTGTCGACATCTTCCGAATCGTCGAGATCCATCGGGGGATTCAGTTCCTCAGAAGAAGATGATCGAGATGAACCAGAAGCCCCTCGTCCAACTTTTGGCTCAGGACACCAGTCACAGCCATTTGAACGTCCCTGCAGATGACTCCAGTATCTACATCCAACGCAAGACTCTAGAGCAGAAAAGGCTTGCTTCGCTGTCGCAGACAAGCCAATTGGGAGACGGATGCATGGTTGCGATAGTCGTGCAGATTGTCGGGTGGTATTAACTGTGCACTGCTCGCTGCCAACCACACCTGTACCTACGAGATATGCCACTGCACAGGAATAGTGAGTGATATCCAGGTTGCTTCCCCGGTGGGTATGCTTCCAACCCTCAGGCAGCTCCCGTCTGCGAGGCAATGTCAGCATATAATCGATGTCCTCTCGTTGATGAGACTTTTGAGCTGGACTGAGGTGTCGGTGGAGATATTGCTTAACCTCCGATTCTTGCATAGCTTGAGACCGGTAGGAAGAATCCCGCGAGCGTGTTGTCTTTCTCTCCTGTTCGGCAGCTCGAGATACTCGGTTTTGCTGGAACGAGGCGAATACCGACAACCCCGGGTCGACTGGAGGTGGTGCGTCAGGAGGAAGTGGGTTTCTGGAAACAACGATTCCAGGTGTACCTCCAGGGCCATCCTTCTGATAGCTACCGACCTTGGTCAACGTGCCATCTCCGTTGTCATTGAATGTCGTTGAACAATGACCAGCACCAAAATGTCCACCAAGACCATTGAGTTTGCCAAACACACGGCGACAATCTCGTACAGGACATATGTATGGAAGCTCAGGGTCGTCGTGAAGTTTGTAGTTTGCCGGAATAAGTGCCCCACGAGCAGAAGTAGCACCACCTTCAGGGACTAAGTATGTTAGAGCAGCTCAGTGCAGTGATAGGACGACCTACAAGGATATACAGAGTAGGCTCGACCAGGTTCAGCCAGAATGATTGCCTCCAATCGATTATCAGGTACCAGAAAGTCAGGTGATCTTGCTGGTCCAGGTGTTGGTGATGGTGTCCCTTGGCCAGTGTACTTTTTGAGCAACTCGGCCCCGGTGAGAGAGACTACCGCAGATTGGGATGAATGATGCATGGCGCTCTTCTTGATAGCTGCACTGTTGATATCTGCCAACTGTCTCGCGACCTCGGCTTCCGTAAAGCGACGAGCTTCGCGAACACGGGCGTAATCAGCGGGAGTCCTTTTGGGGATGACGGATGAAAAGTCTGGATGTGAAAAGGTTGGGGTTGAGCTTCTCTTTCGAGGCATGGCTTGAGACGATGCAGGTGCCTGTGAGAAGTATTGTGCTGGTCATGTCAGAAATGAACGGGGTCCGAGAAGAGACGTACCCTGTCTACGTTCCCATTCAGACTGAGCTGCTTGAATTCGAGGGTTGCTGGATAGGATACTAGCCGCTGAAGCTTTGACTGCTGCGCTTCCGATAATGTCGCTGACGATACGTGAAGGTTCCGGGGTGTTGACCTTGGCTGAATTCCACGGTATAAATCCTGTTTTCTGTTTCATTGAAGGGTCTTCATTGCCGGACATTGTAGGATGTACATTGGCTGTAGGTTGCGAAGAGTCCCATGAGAGTGAGAAACGGAATGAGAATTGAAATGAAGGAACGAATAAGAAGCCCAGCTCGGGTTGCACACAGATGAGATGAGATGATGAAGTGAGTGAGCGGATGATGAAAGTGAATTGGAGACGCGCCCACGCGAATGAGGTTATAGCGCGGTTAGGGGCAGGATGTACCTCGCTGCAGGAATAAGTTGTGAGATACCTCCAAGGTGCCCCAACAGTGCTCCGTCAACGCAGTATCAATTAACATGCATAATTAATACCATTGAGCATTTACAAACGAATACTTCAATGCACTTTAACTGCAGTTCATGATTTTGACATGTCTCATAATGTACAGCTATACATACAATTATCCACATATTCTACAGCAGCCTTTCCATCACATCTAACCACTATTTCTTCTTTGATGCCTTCTTTGCCTTCTTGGCTTGCTTCTGGCTAAGCACCTTGACAGCCTTAATCTCCCCACCGCTCTCAGCCCTCTTCTGCGCCGCCTTCCTCTGTCCCTCAAGTTCCCTCTCCCGTCTCCATCGTCTATGTCTGAACCACTGCTTTCGCGTCCTGAACCTCTTGGTCTTGAGGCCCGTCGTCTTGACCAGCTTTCCAATGGCCCAGTTGTCTTCACGGTAACTGTAGTCCTTTCGCAGCTTGAGCAATCTGTCTGGCTCGCCCGCTTCGACACGGTTGACCTGGAAGGGGATTCCGGACGGCGAGATCTCGGGCTGCGCGGCTACTTCTTTGATGGGGAAGGCGGTCATGTTTAGTTTTCGCTTGCGTTGGGCGTGGACGGGATATGGCAGTGTGTCGTTCTTGTCAAAGACTACGCCGATGTATTTGCGGTCGGGATGTAGCGAGGGATCGCGGTAGTATTTGACGTATCCGGTTGCCATTGCGTGAATGGTGTGGTCTCGACCCATGATGCAGTTCTCTCCAGGCCACCAATGCGTACCGCGCTGCTTGTAGAGGATGTTTCCGGGAATGACGAATTGATCTAAAGGTCAGCCAGTCCAGTCTAGTCCATTTTTTCGAGATCAAACATACCTCCTGTACGCTTTGCACCGAGCTTCTTTGGAATACCCCTCTTGGGCTTCTTCTTGTATGCACCCTGTGACTTGACCGAGGCAAATCGATGACCTTGGACGAGGGAATTGGCCAATTGGACACCCAGAGGAGCGACAGGTGTGAAAGCCGGCCTGGCTAGAGTAGCCACAGCAGCCAATATTGGCCGCTGCATCGTGAGGAACCTCATGCCGGCGATTCGTGACGATATGGGCTGAGTGAGGTTAGCAACGCTTGATCCTCGATTGATGGAGTTTTTGCGCTTAGTCATCGCTTATCGATAAGCTTGTGGACAGCTTCCCTAAACTCTAGCTGTAAGGTAACATCAACATTGCTCTGTAGAAATCATCAACAAAATGCGGTACCTTTTTGCTGTTCTGTCTCTTTTGACGTTGGTCAATGCCCAATTCGGTGGCTTCTTTGATCAAATGTTTAACCAGCAAGGAGGCCACGAGCATCATCAAGCGCAACAGCAAAACAACCCAAGCGATGCGAACCACTACAAGCAGAATTACGAGAATTGTTAGTACACCTACCACTTTTTGACTTTGCTAACATGTACAGCTGTCTGCGACAAATACCTCTGCCCCGATACTCTCGCATGCGTCCACTTTCCTCACCACTGTCCTTGCGCCTGGGATGCTCAACAAGAAAAGTTCGAATTAGCAGAGGGACAACGTCTCTGTGTTTCTCGTGGTGGATTCCGACCTGGCGAAACAGCTCGAAAGATTGAACTGGCAAGAAAGGGATTACTGTGAACTATCGAAAAGCACGACACCACGAACGACAGACAATACGAGTGATAACCGTAAATATTAGGAAATGAAACATGTCCTCTACCCATAAGACTATGTGCCCCTTGTCTCCATCAGAATCTTGAAAGCGAGCGAGTAATCAGATAACCTCACACTCCTCCTCTGCCAACGCCCAATAATGATATCCTCAAAACTCCATCCTAATGCCCTGCCCAGTTCACAGCCCTCATCATGCCTCCCCAGCACCCTACGCAGTACCGTTGGGCACGCGCGGTACCTGTGGCACAGGCGGCACCTCGTCCTCGTCATCCTCATCCTCATCCGGGAGCGTCTCGGGGTGGCCCAGGAGCTGGGCCACATTCTTCATTTCGTAGTGCCTCTTTCGGAGCTGTTCAAACTTTCTGTGCTTCTCACGCTCCTCGGGAGACATGCCCGCCAGCTCCTCCTCCGCGTTGTGCCCGATGCTGCTCTCGTCGTCGACGTGGACGCTCTTTTCGCTGCGGGGTGACGGCGCGCCCGCCTCCGGGATCTCCTCTTCCGGTTCGCCCAGCGAAAGGCCCGGAATGTCATCTTCGCGGCTTGGACGTGAATTCTTAATACGAGCACCAGCGTCCGCCAGAGGATCCTCGTCTTCGTCCGACGGGTCTTCGGCGGGGTCGTAGTGTTTGGCATAGGGAGTCTTGGGTTCTGTGATCTTCATGGTAGAGGAGCGCTCCTGCTCCGTGAGGTAGAGGTTTGCCTCGTCCCACTTGAGTCGTTGGGAGGGTTCGAGAACGTCTCCGATGGAGTTGTTGGCGCCTGATTGTCGGCGGGATCCAGAAGGGCGAGCTCCAGAGGAAGAACGTCGATGACCAGCGTTGATCTGAGTGTTGGCGATGGTGAGCTCCTTATCGCTGGCAGGTTGGTCGTGGTGCGGCGAAGTGGGAGGGGATTTCTGATACGAGTTCTTGAGGATGCCTACAAACGTTAGAGAGGTCACAAATAGTCTCAGACAAACTCACCTCGAGGTCGTTGAGGAGGATGGGCAGGAGGCGAGTGCGCCGGGGGAGAATCAACAGCAGAAGCCATCTTGGTATAGTCGGAAGCTTGAGTTGAAAGGGTTAAAGCCAGAGCTCAAGCCCAAGGCGTTTGTATCTGGAGATATTGTGCGGTTTGAACGTGGTTGTTTGCCTGTGATGTAGTCGCGAGATCAGGTTGAAAGATGAAACCCTGTGCTCGTGAGCAGATCATCAGTAAAAAGAGGCGGGGAGGGCCCTATAAGATCCAGTCCAATGACGCAGTGGCCTGAGACCCCAGGATTTGGAGGGGCTGGGTACGTACCAAAGCCTTGATTTAACGACGTGTGATGCTAAACGGACGATGGCGATTTATGAAGGATAATAAGGATTTCTCTGTTAATCCCGATATTCTAGCTCTTTTCAGTCGGGGGTTTCTGGTCGTACATAACGGTTGTGACTGGGAATATCCTTGTCGTCCCATTTTCTAGTACACCCTCTTTGATGCAAGAAACATCTGGAATATCGTGAGATTACGCACGTGAATGCACGAAACGAGTTCTCGCGATTTAAATGCTTATTATTACAATCGTACTCTTGTAAGCTTGTACTGTAAATACGACACTTCTTATTAAAATATCTGATCTTGTTGATCGTATCGTCAAATTGCCGGCCTTGAAATACGTCATTTTCACAATGAAGGGGTCGTCACACAGCCGAATGTTTAGAGGGGAATGGTTGGATGCGATGCAACGTCGTTCGTCATTCGAAAAACCACTCAAACTTGGTTGATTGGCCATCTCTACGATGAGGTGAAACGATATTGATCTTGCTTGGTCTAGATATTGTAAACCGCTCACGCCAGATCAGCGGCATATGCATTTGCCAGCAGTCCAGATAATGCAGTCCAGAAGCACGCCAACTAAACAGGTGAGTTGTGAGTTGTTCTCAATCATCTACAAGCTGCTTCGAAATCTTTGTCTGCTTGTCATTTGTACTCGGTGTTCTTTCTCCTTGCAAACCAAGTCTTGTAGTCAATGTCGGCGTTCTCACTCTTCAGAGACCAATTCCTGTCCTCCAACTCGGCGTTCTTTCTCTTCAAAGCCCGATTTTCATCCTCAAACTCGGTGTTCTTTTTCTTGAAAGCCTGATTCTCAGCCTCCAACACCTCAACTCGCTCCATCAGACGCCCGATCTTTCGGATATTGTCCTTCTCCTGCGAAGATTTGTCGGTGGAAGTCTTCTCGGTATTAAGATTGCCTAAACTTTTGTTAGCAGATGAACAATCAAGGTCCCCGCCATTGTGTCTTACGTCTCAGCTGAATGTGGTCGTGAGCTGTCTCAGCAGGGTTTCTGGATGCGTATCCTTCATACGTAGCAATCGTGTTTTGAGCACTAGCGACGGCAGCGCGTCGTCCTGCTCGGCCGAGTCGGCGAAGATTCTCATCTTGGAAGGCCATTTCCGATTTGTGGAACGACTTCGCTTTGTTTCCATACGAGGAGCTCATCTTGGTTAATTCTACAGGAATAAATGATCGTATACTTCTGTTAAGAACGTCAGTGTCGGTGAATACTGGAGCGGTAGGTGAACAGACCTGACGAAAAAGATGATAGATAAATACAACGACCAAGGTGCAGGTGCCGAAACGGCAATATGTTGATGCCTGCTTAATGCTGCATAAGAATGTTGGGTGTGGATGAGAAGGCGTAAGAGTGAGAGGAAGAAGAGAGGATAATTCAGGAGGGCAAAGAAGCATCGTGAAGCAAGCGCCGTGAATCAGAGTGGAAGCTATTGACCGGTGGTTGCTGGCACTGGCAAGATCATAAGCAGTCAATATTTATTTATGAGCCTCTTTCTCGGATAGCTGCAGCCTCTCTCATTGATGTGTTCTCCCTCGCACTCCTCACAAACACTTGTGAGTGACCCAGCCAGGCGCAACAGGTTGGGCAATTTGTTCCCACTCATCACTAGCAGCTCGAGGGTAGGGACCACTGCATCAGACTTATTCCTAACATCACGATCATAATAAGTTCGCTAACTAGGTATCAATTTAACTAACTAACGATTATACACTTGCAGACTACCTAACTGACGACATACTTACCGACTATCTCTAGACTTCAGGTTAATACCCATTCATCCAGCTAATCGGAACTCTTCTCATTGTGGCCGCTCTCCTCATCACGGCTTCCACCCATGCTATAATATTTGCCAAAGACACGAGTCTCCAGATCAGAGACACCGCCTGTAGACTTACGAGCCTGGCGACGGAAATAGATACGCTTAGCCCATTTCCAAGATTCAATGCCAAGGAAGAAGAGCACAGCCTCGATAAATACAATACCCCATTCCCAAGAGATGGGGGCATGCTTGAAGACGACAGTGTTGAGTCCGGGAATATAAATGATAGGGAACATGGTAACAAAACCAGCGATAATAGCCCAGAAAAGGAAGGGGTTCCTCCAAACGTCGTGCATCCACTGGGTGAAATACTTCTTGCTCTTGGGTTGCATTCGGAAGAAAGACCTTCTCATGTTGATCATCTCCCAGGCAAGGAAGAGGGCGAACCAGGTCAGGCATGCAAAGGTTGTTGAACGAGCACGGAAAATGACCCTGCAATCTTCACTGTATGTGTTGTTGCAGTCCTCTCCAATATCAGCAGCACCATTGCCGAAGCCATACAGGACGAGGACGAATGAGGCGAGACAAAGAGCTGACATCCAGAGTCCGTAAACGACCATGTCGAGCATCAGTTCAGGGGTAAAGACACCTTGTTTCAACTACACAGGAGGTTAGTGGGGTTCATGAAGAGAAGGGGGACACATACGTTTTGAGGAGGACGCTGCATGATATCTGGGGCCGCAATCTCAAAGCCAAGACCCATATCAGGCATACCAGATGTGATCATGATGATCCAGAGAATCTCAACTGGTGCGAGAGGGAAAACCGACAGATTGTTCTTATCCTTGAAGGCAAGACCAATCAGGAGTGTACAAGCTTGGGCAATATTCTCAGCCAAAACGTGCAGAATAAACTTCTGAATGTTGTCAAACATTCTTCGGCCTTCTTCAACAGCATTCAGAATAGAAGCAAAGTTGTCATCAGTCAAGACAATGTCAGACGCTTCCTTGGCAACATCAGATCCAGCCTGTCCCATAGCAATACCCACGTCTGATCGCTTCAAACTGGGCGAGTCATTGACACCATCACCGGTCATGGCGACGAAAGCCTTGCGACGATGAAGAGCTTCAATCATACGGACCTTGGTCTGAGGGGCACATCGAGCGACGACAAGAGGCAGAAGGGGAAGTTGGTCAATCTCATCATCGGACAGCTTGTCAAACTCTGAAGCAGCCATAACCATGACCTTGGAAACATCCTTGGGGATCTCAGACATCTTGGCAGGGAGAATACCAACTTCAAGAGCGATAGCACGAGCTGTTTCGGGGTGGTCACCAGTAAGCATATGAACGCTGACACCGGCTTCGTGGCACTTTCGGACGGATGGGGCAGATTCAGGGCGAGGAGGATCGTACAAGCCGATGAGGCCACGGAAGACGAGGTCCTTTTCGAAGAGTCCACGGTCAAGTTCAGCCTCGTTGTCCTCAACATGGGGAATATCTGTTCTGCTGGCGAGAGCAAGGACACGAAGACCAAGGCGAGCCAGAGACTCCATGTTTCTCAAGACATCTTCCTTGATGGCGTCGGTGAACTCGAGGATTTCGTTGCCAGCAGCATAAACAGGGCAAGAAGTCAAGACACGTTCAACAGCACCCTTGGTAAAGACCCATTGCTTCTGAGATTCGCTGTCGTGGAAAATGACGGACATCTTCTTGACATCTGAATCAAAAGGGAATTCGGCAACTTCATGCCAGCGGGGATTATCGCCAGAAGACAATCGCATGCGGTTCCAGTTGAATCGAGAAGCAAAGACTTGCATAGCAATCTCTGTTGGGTCTCCACGAGCATGCCACTCGCCTTCAATCTCGTGGACAGTGGCAAGGTTGGCAAGTGAAGCAACGTTGAGGTACTCGACGAGACTGGGGTCCTGGGCAGGCTGAGAAGCAGGGTCGATTGATGTACCTTCAGACTTTTCATTCTGGAAGTTGATGTTCTTGGGCTGATCCTCAGTCAAGGTGATATCTCCGAGGGTAGGGTTGAATGGCTCATTGGAAGCGCCAACAGAGTATGTGCCACGTCCAGGGATCCAAGCCTTCTTGACGATCATGGTACCCTGGGTAAGGGTTCCGGTCTTGTCAGAGCAAATGTCTAAAAGGTTAGCTATGTTTGTATAACGTTGAGTGGTACTTACTTGTTACAGCACCCAGAGCTTCCAAACTCTTGAGGTTACGGACAATGACATGTCTCTGGACCATACGCTTCGTACCAGCAGCCATAGTAATGGTGAGAACAACAATCAGAGAAGCTGGGATCATAGAGAGACCAGTTGCCACAGCATAAATGATGACTTCCCTCTGCGACTTGAAATCATTGGCTGCCAGAACAATAATAGCACACACAATAGCCGTTCCGAGAAGAATGAGTGCCAGCTTGGACAGCTTGCGCTGAAGAGGAGTACCGACATTGACACCAAGGAAGCGCCCAACAGCATCAGAACCGGTCAAGGTCCAAGCTTGCATCCAGCGACCAAAGTTGGTGTTACCCTCGGCATCCCTCTTTGGCTGTCGGCGCTTGGAAGACTTGCCACGAAGAGCAACAGCAATTTGACCAATCTCGGTGTATGTACCGGTAGCAAAAACAATGCCGCGAGCTCGTCCTTTTGTGACAGTAGACGAGCTGTAAGCAACGTTGAGTCGATCACCAGGGCCAGTATCATCTGGAAAGGTCTTGTTGATCTCTTTGCGAACAGGCAGAGACTCTCCAGTGAGAAGTGCTTCGTTGGTTTCAAAGTTGACAGCCTCGACAAGACGGATATCTGCAGGAATGGTGTCTCCCGTCTTGAGTTCAACCATGTCACCAGGGACAATCTCAGCAGTCACGACAACTTGGTTGTTGCCGTTGCGGACAGCGTGGGCGGTAGGGGAGCTGAGAGAACGCAGAGAGTCCATAGTCTTGGCTGCTTGAAACTCTTGGAGGAAACCAACGACAATGTTGAGGATAATGACTGCGGCTACTACACCACCTTCAATCCAAGACTTGATACCGAAAGAAGCAGCCATGGCAAGGATGAGAACCTGTCCCCCAAAGGGCAAATGAGCGACTCTACCGTTTTCTCTAAAGCTTCCTTCAAGTATATTCGAAGGAAGCCTATGGGAGGTAACTTACTAGAGTCAAGGCATTGGCAATCTGCCCGATAAAGATCTTGAGAGGTTGAACACCTTCTTGTTCACCGAATTCGTTTCGACCATAAGTCTCGAGGCGTTGCTTGGCCTCGGATTCAGTGAGACCATCATCGAGATTACCATTCAGCTCCTTGACGACCTGCTCAAAGGTAAGAGCATGAGCAGGTGCCGACATGGGAGTGTTGGCTTGGCCCGAGATGTGAGGCTTCTCTTCTTCGTTCTGACCCATTGTGACAGTTGATGAAGAGGAATGAGTTGAGGAGATCAGAAAGAAGAGAGGGAGAAGCCCTTTTAAGCTGAACTTTCACAGGGGATCAATGAAATCAAGAAACCTTCCAAGTAGGACACAAACGGACCGCGAGGTGGATCATGGCGGATGTGCCAAGAGTGACCATCGCAGGAGGTGCATGCGAAACAAAGGTTGCGCCAAGAGCGCTCATGGTTGAACACTTTTATTTGGAGGAGAATTTTTATATGTGGAGATGATTGGCATTCAGAGTAATATGCCAAGACCTTGTGTTGGAGGATGTAACTAAGCCGCATTGTTGAGGCGGTTTGGAGGTTTGGGCGTTGAAGAGATTGCCACCTGAGGTGAGTTTGATCAATGTATAAGGTATTCTGAGTAGTTCAAGCCTGGATGGACTCTGATTAATTCGCATTTAGCTATAAAGAAGCTTAACAACCTTATCCCGTATTCAAGCAGAATCTTTATCTGCGCTGTGAATCATTGGATAGACAACCAACGATACGCCAAGTTTATCTCAAGAGCTTAAAGTCGTTAGTGGTGGTCCTTGCTTCTTGGCGTTGCCGGGTCCTCTCCAACCCGGTTCCTTCGATAGAGCACATGGCCATGACATAACTCGACGCTGAAAACAGCTATTCTTGGTACTTTTGAGACGCCCAAGTGCTCAGACAGTCGTAGAAGCGTTTTGTCTTTATTTATCTCGGTACTTTTTAAGCTTGAAGCCATTTTTAGATCAGATTCTGAGAGAAACAGAGGTATCAGAAAAGCGGGTCTCCTCATCGGGGAGCCGGTCTTCAACTCCTACGTTCAAGGGTCTAAAATATCCCCAGATTCCCGTCTCCGCGATATGTGAGATAAGATTCGGCAATTACGTAGTAGTCTTGGGCATTTAAGAGCCAGGATTAAAATGTACTTATTATTCGTATATGATAACACTTACGTAGGAGAAGAGAAAAGAGATGCTAACCTCTTATTCGTCCGTCCTATCATTACGGTGTGTAGAGGAAATATAGCTCCTACCGAAGGTACCCTGCCTTCCTGCCCCCAGCCTAAGGTGCCTGGCTGCCCTCCAAGTTCGTTTTGGTCGGCTCTCGCCCCCTCAACCGATGCAAAGCCAAGATAGCGGCCTTACAGTCTCAGCCTTCTGATACCAAACATCAACTTCGCACATTTGCCAAGTCCGCCAAGACAATAAACATTTCGTCATCTGCTCTAAAGCTCAATCATTGTCACGGGCTCGAAATACTCATCAATCAATGGCCAGAACTGCTGATGCAGCGATGCCGTTGCGATATTCCGTCCTGGCACCAAACAATCATTCAGATGTTCTAGAACCAGTCTTGGGCTTGTAGCCACCACTGCGAGCACGTTAATCAGTCTCGATTGCTATAATTCAAGTCACATGCCGCGACCATTATCAGGCAATTCTCGCGCTTGCAATTTGACTACTGAACCCTCACAAAACACCACATTTTCGTTGCTATCGCTGAAATGGAGCCAGTTGGGATCATTCTGCTCGTGCTTTTTCTCTTCATCATCATCATGGGTCCTCTGTACGTCTTCCGCTGTAATTGACCGCTGCTAACTGACCACTGCTAACTGGAAAAGAGCATGCTTCAGGATGAGCGTGCGGAGAGCGTCGGAAAAGGTTTTCAATCCCCAACCTAATCAACTGGACAATGCGCGTCGGAAACTCAGCACCGTTACAACCTCGACGGTCATTCCACAAGCGAATCCCGATCCCACCGCCGACATTGAAGCTCAGACTCCACTCTCCGGGTTCGGTGAATGGTGAGTGCATCCACTTCCGGCGAAGTCATCGGAAGCTCTGTCTCCGCTTTTGCTTCTCGGCCGGAGCTTGAACGGGCCGCTCCTAGGATCTTGCTGACAGCATCAGTCCAATCTGCATAGGTCCTCTTGTTCCAGAACCAGTGCATACCGTCAACGCCGACCCACGTCCGATTCTCGAAAAAGTTTCAACGGTGACGTCTCACCAGAATCAAGCCAAGCCTGGTCCAAGTGTACAAACGACCGATAAATCAGGTCCAAGTGTACAGACAACCGATGAAGCGGAAGACGACATCATGACGATAAATACGTGCGGGCATTCTTTTCATTCGAAATGTCTTTCGTCTTGGTTCTTGATCGAACGATATGATTGTCCTGTATGCAGGGTGCCGTATTACAAAGGGTTACCACGTCGCGAAACAGCTTTGAGCGTGACACCGTTTTGGTGATCACCGCCATCTTAATTGATCACTAATCTCTAGTTTAAATGCGGTTGGATGTCCAGCCATGTCTCATAACTGTCAAAACTGCTTGATGATGCTTACAAGCAGCCTGCAGCAAGGTTCGGTTCCTGATTAGTCCAGCTTCAGCCACAACAGTCACTTTCAGCATCTCGATGCCGTATCTGAATGTTTCAGTTGTCTGTGGAACATCCAACATTTCTCCCGGATCCTCCGACTAAGTTCATTGGCCGTGCTCATCATTTCTTTCGGAGTATCTCCTACGGTTTGATGCAGTCTTCCGTGGTTGGGTGGTTTGAGCGTCACAGCGGAGCAAAAGCTGGTGACAAAGTACGTACCGCCACCATGGCGGATCGGCGATCATCCCGCCCACCCAAGTCTAGATGACTTCATCGCCATCAACAAGGCCTGGATCGAGAATTTCGGTCATGGATCGTTCAGAGACATGACAGCTCACCAGCCAGCAATTCAACAGGTGATGCAGGGGGCTTTGTACCCCCTCGTGTTACCAGCGACAGTTTGCTCCGGAAATAATGACCTAGCCCTACCGGAGGCAACATCGTTCCCAGACCATGCATGACGCGCCCTGCGTCATTGGCTCTTCGGGCGACTTCCTCCGACTACCATTACTTTAAATGTTGGAGAATGTTCGTTGCCGAATTTATCAGGTAATTGGCTTGTCGATTATATCTGCCTTGGCCTCATGACCTCCAATTCTCCCTTGTTTACATCAGACATATGTTACCTTGTTTCTTGACACCTGCTGGAAGACTTTCCCTGCGACTTTCAGTTCTTAGAGCATACAGCACGACTACAACCATGACATCGAAACGGAAGAGAACTGGGGCTCACCCACCACCTCCGATACCTGAGATGCCTGATGCTCCCAGGAGAAGCAGTCAAAGAATCAAGGATGCTGCTGAACGGCCAAAGTCAGACACTGATCCGATGAAAGCTGCCAGCCCAAAGAAAGCAAAGGCTGTCTGGGACACAGGCGAAGGTGTCGAAGAAGCTATGCGCGAGCTGAGCGAGATGGAACAAAAGCTGCAGACTGCCGTCAGAAAACAGCGTCTAGCAGTTGAGTCCTCAGATCTTCATGTTAAGAAGGAAGCCGCCGACGAGCCTGATATTCGACCGAAAATGTATTCGCCGAGCCAGGATACGGTTGTCGCTCGAGGAAACTTGGAAGGAAAGTCAAAAGTTGTCAACTCTGTACCACTGGATGAGTACGACGCCGAACTCGCTGCTGGCGATGTCGCTGATGCCAAAGGTGAAGACGATGGCATGGATCGAGGTGCCAACAGGCCTCCCCCTGTCAACAGTGAAATTCTTCCTCTACCATGGAAAGGAAGGTTAGGATATGTGAGTTTGGCATTGTGACTTGCAGACTTTACTGACCTTCCAGGCTTGCCTAAATACATACCTGCGCAATGCGACTCCTGCTGTCTTTTCCTCGAGGACCTGTCGCATGGCCTCTATTATTGAGCACCGACACCCTTTAGCAAACCCTGATGAACCAGAACACCCTACCAAGAATCGACCGGATAAGAACAAGCCCGCAGACCACGAACGAGGACTCAAATATGTGCAAGATTTGGGCTTGGCGAATGCAAGAGATATTGTCAAAATGGTTCGATGGAATGTCAAGTATGGCATCAAATTCATGAGACTGAGTAGCGAGATGTTTCCATTTGCAAGTCATCCAGAACATGGTTACAAGCTAGCCCCCTTTGCGTCAGATGTGCTGGCGGAAGCTGGCAGAGTAGCTGGAGAGCTGAATCACCGTGTAACAACACATCCCGGACAATTCACACAGATTGGTTCTCCGCGCAAAGAAGTTGTTGCCGCTGCCATTCGTGATCTAGATTACCACGATGAGATGCTTACTCTGCTCAAACTTCCCGAACAGCTTGACCGCGATGCTGTCATGATCCTGCACATGGGTGGCGTTTATGGCGACAAGCAAGCGACCGTTGACCGATTCAAAGAGAACTACGCCAAACTTTCAGATAGTGTCAAGCGACGATTAGTGTTGGAGAATGACGATGTCGCATGGAGTGTTCACGATTTGTTGCCCGTCTGTGAGGAACTCAACATTCCTCTAGTTCTCGACTACCACCATCACAACATCATCTTTGACCCATCGATAAGAGAGGGTTCCCAAGACATTATAGGTCTTTACGACCGCATCAAAGCCACCTGGACCAAGAAGGGAATCACCCAGAAAATGCACTACAGCGAGCAGACATCCAGTGCAATCACACCAAGAGATCGCCGCAAGCATTCCGCCAGAGTCAAAACTCTCCCACCATGCGCCCCCGACATGGATCTAATGATAGAAGCCAAGGATAAAGAGCAAGCTGTTTTTGAACTGATGCGAACTTTTAAACTGCCAGGTTGGGATACTTTTAACAACATTGTACCATATGAACGACCAGATGAATCACGAAAAGCCGTCAGAAAGAAGGCAAAGAAGGGCAAGAAAGCAAATGGCGTCAACGGAGAAGCGGAGGATGACATTGAAGTTCCTGAAAAGATTGTTAGCGCTGAAGATTTTGGCATGGGAGGTCCTCAAGCAAGAGTGTATTGGCCTGAAGGCATGGAAGAATGGCTGCGACCGAAGAAGCGAGAGATTAAGAAGGCAAAGGAGGGCAAAAATGGAACACCTGTGTTGAAGCAGGATGGAGATGAAGAATGATTATGTCTAATGTCAATTGCATTAAATAGTGTAAATTAATAAGACTGCATGAATGTTCAATTGTGGTGTTGAATCGAGGTGCCGAATATACAGGGTAGGAGCTCTGAAAAGTTTTCATCAAGACCTTCCCAAGTAACTTGGAAGCCTCAACTTTTCTCTTCAACAACAAACATGGCTTCTACGAATTTTGACGGTACAAGCGAAAGCTTTTTGCAATGGTTCAAGTCTTTGCCTGATGCTACATTCTCCGACGCCATTAAAATTGTTGATCTTCGTGGTCGCAATGCTGGTCGCGGTATAAGTAGGTGTTTATGCATGCCCGCAAAGTCAAGCTAACAAAACAGTTGCTCTCGAGGATATCCCTGCGGAAACAACTTTATTTACAATCCCGAGAAAAGGAATCATCAATGTTGAAACCTCGGAGCTACCAAAAAAGATTCCGGATGCTTTTGATCTCGACAAGCCTGATGACGACGACGCACCTGGATTGGATACGTGGAGTTCGCTTATCCTCATCATGATTTACGAGTATCTTCAAGGCGAAAACTCCAAGTGGAAGCCTTATTTCGACGTTCTTCCTTCGTCCTTTGATACGCCCATGTTTTGGTCCGACAATGAGCTTGACCAGCTTCAGGCCAGTCATATGCGACACAAGATCGGCAAGGCTGATGCTGAAAATATGTTCCAAAAGACGCTGCTCCCCATTATTCGAGGCAACTCTGAGATTTTTCACGCCGGAAACAAGACTGATGCAGAGCTTATCGAGATTGCCCACCGAATGGGCAGCACCATCATGGCGTATGCTTTCGATCTTGAGAATGACGAGGAGGAAGAGGAGGAGGCTGATGGTTGGGTTGAGGATCGAGACGGAAAGTCGATGATGGGAATGGTACCTATGGCGGATATTCTGAATGCCGACGCCGAGTTCAATGTAGGTCATTTCCTGAGTGACTGGCAAAGCTAACAGAATAGGCTCACGTCAACCACGAAGAAGAGAGTCTCACCGTGACCAGCTTGAGGCCCATCAAGGCGGGTGAAGAGATCCTCAACTACTATGGCCCTCACCCGAATTCGGAGCTCCTAAGAAGATACGGATACGTTACCGAGAAGCACTCTCGTTATGATGTTGTCGAGATTCCTTGGGACGTTGTCGAATCGGCTCTGACCTCCAAATTTGGCATCCCTAGTCAAGTCTTGGAGCAGATTGTAGGTCAATCGCACTTGTAATGACCCAGCTAACCTCTATAGCGTGGCGCTCTCGAAGAGGACGAAGAATTTGAAGACACATTCGTTTTGGAGCGAGAAACAGGCGAGGTCAACTCGGACGGCACCTTTGCTGAGTCTGCTCGATTCGAAAGCATGCCCGAAGACCTCCAAGAACAGCTCAAGACATTCCTCAAGGGCATCAAGAAAGCACAACCCGATAATATCCCCGACAAGCGAAAGAGGGATGAGATCCACCAAGCTGTACTGGCCAAGACACTGGAGGCTCTTGTCGCAAGATACCCGACAAGCATATCCGAAGACGAAGCTCTACTCAAACAAGACCTCGACCAACGAACTCGCATGGCTATTGCCGTTAGACTCGGAGAGAAGAAACTACTTCAAGAAGCCATTACTGCATCTTCTGGAGACGTCGAGATGACAATGGACGACGAATCTGGACCAGCCAAGCGTACGAAGCGTTGATCCAGCGGGGTTATGTGATAGATCTTGTTTCCTCTCGTCTCATGCAAGAGGTGCAGAAGGCGATTGCGAACCATCCGCAAGGCAACAATTACAATCAAAAGCACAATTGTCTACTATTTAAATGATCCATATCTTGCACATATTGTTTTCCAACTCTTTCTTCTGATCAGCAACCTTTGATGAAGCTGAAGCTAAAACACCAGCGGATACTGAGAAATGAAGGATCTGAACCTTCAACTTATTGAACTGACAAACAATTGGTCTAGATCAGTCCAGCCGCCAACCAGTTGACTTACAGTCCGGCTGAGACGTAGAAGTCTGTCGGCTCTCATACAAGAAATACCTCGCTTTACGCGGTTCCGCTCGTGTCACACAAACATCACCGGAGATGTAGGATACTGCTGAAACACGAGTCCACCAGCTTGACGGCCTCGCTGTGAGTTATTCGATCGCGATTCGTCTCGGTTACATTCACCATCTTATGGTGTACGCCACCCCCAAAGACTTGCAAGCAAGCAGTTACAACTCGGGCTTGAATCAACCCGAACTCAACACCATCAGAGAAGAGGCTTGAGCATTGGTTGCTTCGAGTCACCTGCCAAGGTTCCCACACAACCAAGACACGCATGTCTTGCGGAGATACCGATGTCCTCTGGCCTCAGATGCAGTTCAGTTCTATCATCGCATAAATCCAACGTTGCCAAGTCGCAAGTCACCAGATAATCAAGGGTTAGCGCCAACAACTGATCGACATCAAGATCTTATCTCACCCATTGGCCCGCTTTCTTGAAAAATCAATCAGACAACTTACCCGGTGGCAGTGCGGTTGAAGACCTCCATCTATCCGTGGAGTATGGGTCAACCGGTGTCGAGCAGAACAAGCGTAAGAGGGGCGGCCCGCGTTGATGTTGCATGAACTAGGGTCTCCTCACATTCCCTGCACAGCATTCAGAAGTACCATGAAGCGTGGCACCAATCCTTAATTCAAGAAGTCTTGAATAGGCTTTACGGATATGTCAAGATGTCTGGCAGACTGCTGAAGCTGACATGTATGGTGTCGTCATTCTCACACTTTGTTGCTTCAAGTCACCGGAAGTCGGTATCCTCGACGGTTTAGTGACCGAGGAGCCAAATGGTAAATCCGAGATGAGGCTCTGCGGATGAGTGAGTTATAAAATGGCAAATGCTCAAGTGAGATCGAAGATGATCAAGTCAACTAGTGATCATGTTGAAACAGGTACGCTTAGAGCTCAGCTTCAGCTCGATTCGAGCTCAACTAACACTGTCAGAAAACATCAAAGCACAGCTCGAGCCGAAAAGGGAGCTCTTCAAGCCAACCCACCCCGGGCTTCCTATTCATCGCCAACAAACTTGTCATCCGAGAACCAGGACGTGACGATTATCTTCACCTTATTCCGCCCAGCTCACCAAACTACTATCGCGGCGAGGTTCCAAGCAAAGTGATGCGCTACAGGAACGGCGAAGTGTCTGAAGCAGCAGATTGGCGATGGTACAGAGACGCTTCCACGCTTCCAGCATCCGACGGACAATTACTGCAAGTGGACGCCCGTGGAAACTGCATCACGGATCAGTATGGACAGGTGTACCCGGCCGAGGAGTATAAAACGTTTGGAGTTGCTGCTTGCAATCCACTGCTCCCAATTATGGTCACTGAACATGATCCTCTGGTCACCATATCGAACTGGGAACTTCTACGTGTATTTCATCCACCATTGATTCCCGGGCTCTCTCAGGTGACCACCATCACCAGCACCATGGGTCCTGGGCCTGGTCCTTTGCTACACGTTGCTGGCAGAAACCCTACGTGGATTCCCGGTCTACTTCCTCTGACCTACAAAGCACCCCGAGGTAATGCACCTCACTCAACAGGCCTCGGAGGAGAGTTGCCTATTGTCCTGGGGCTCATGGCATTGCATGCACCTCCAGGCAGCGAGATGAGCAACCATTCGATAGACAGTGTATTTCTTGGACACAATCGATTATGGAGACATGGAGCTTGGACGAGTGCTGATGCCCCTAGAGGACGTATGTTGTCCACTCGATTGCTGATATAGCTAACAACCACAGATCCCCCGACAGCTTCTGAAGATCCAAAAGGGTTTATTGTCAAGGTGTTTTTCGACCCAGACAACCAATACTCAACTCGAGAAGATCTCCACAGTTTTGAATGGGAGAGGGCTATTGTTCGAGATTGACCGATGTGACAGCTTAAGCTTGAATTGATTTAGTCTATTATTCATTCCTGTATGAAGCCTGCTCTGCAGTCTGCCCCATGTTCGTTATCCATCCATGAGCTAGTTGGCCTGATTATGTATGACTCAGACTGCGTCGGGAAGTCGTACAGCGATATCGCCAGATTGGGTAATGTATCGAACCCAAGGAAGCGAAGGATATTGCAACTACAATTGTTAGCCTTGATCGAGTATTTGACGGGATACGTACCTTTGGCTCGGTAATCTTTAGATACCGAACCTGAATACCACTTGTGGTAAAGTAAGGGATCTCAAACTTGACCTGGATAGGTCGCTTGGCACCCTTACCCACACCTCCGACTCCTCCCATGCTACCACCGAAACCACCCATCATACCACCACCTTGCTCATCATCTCCTCTCACGCTTGGCAGGCCCAGCTCAGCACGCATGAGGAATTCCTTGCCACCACCAAATTGTTTAATCTTCCAGACAATAGCACTTTGCTCAGGGGCGTAATGAACAGATCCAATGTTTGTTCGGAAACGAGGGCTATCAGCGTCATCTGGGACGGGAACCACGATTTCAACATTGTTGGCGGTACTGCGGCGCTTGAACTGTGCTCGAGCCTTGAGCATGTATTCGATTCGGGAGCCTGAATGGGATTCGACTACACATTCGACCCAGATCAGGGGCTTGACTTGAGTGTTGAGACGGTAGGACATGAGCTCAAATTCGCCGTCAGGGGGGATAAAAGAGATGGTTCGGTCGTTTTCGAATCGTGATAGTCGTACACATTGGTGAAACTTGACGTCCTCCATTTCGATAGCTTTACCACGGGTGGCTCGACCGGTTGTCTCAAACATGACCTTGTCATTCAATCCTAGACGCAACTCTGGCATACCGCTGAGATAACACTTCATCTTGATGGCGCCAAGAATTTCTGATCGAAGGACGTTGCCGTTTGCAGACACCAAAAGGTTGAGAGACTCGACAACATCGAGGAATACTTCGTTCTTGCGGTAGCGGATACCCTCTGATCGCCACGACACAGCGTTTGTGACGGCAATTGGTGGTCGTGCTTGGATCTCGAGCTTGTGAGACTCCTGAGTGATGTACTCCTGAAGGATCTTGGACTCTGTTGTTTGAGGATAACCAAAGTCCATCATTTCGTCGAGAAGTTCGTAGATGATGACAAAGTTGTCTCGAATGGATTCTTCTTCTAAAGCTTTAAAGTACTCGGTAAAGACTTCGACGATCTTGTGAAGGAATAGGAGGATCTCGGCGGCATTCGTGTTTCGTTTCGTGAGGGCGAGGAGGTAGAGGTTGTTATGGCGGATGTAGAGGTACTATTCAGTTAGCAGGGCCAACAAGCATGGAGACTACATACGTTGATGCCCTCGTGGGAGAAGCATGGTGGAACAGCAGAGGAGTCTTCCTCAGCTTCTGAAAGGAGTACGGGGAACTTTTCGACTGCTGACATGGGAATGTCACCACGATAGTTACGGGCAAGTAGGGTCTACACTGTCAGCGACGTCACACTCAGTAGCGTTCAACACACCTTGCCCTTGAGATCTAGAAAGAAGAGTGCGGATGCCATGTTGGATGTCTTGGCGGAGCGGAAAGGAGGTCGCGATAGATGCGACGGTCAAGATCAAGACGAAGAGGTCATGCGCAGTAACAAAGACAACAATCAATAAGGAGAGGCTGAATAGTAATTAAGGACTATAGAGAAGCGCAGGCAATCATCATGGTCCGAGGCGCAATGGTTTCGTGGTTAAGCTGTCTGTTTCGCTGGCATCTTTTGGATGCCTGGTCATTCCAGCTGTGACGACACGGTAGAATGTCGGATATGGTGGGGTAGCTTGAGCTTGTAGTCACGTGAGAGATGGATCAGAAATTTTGATTAAAAGCTTTGGATTTTTTTGGTCTCTGTTTTGTCTTCTCTTCTCCTCAACGCACCCTCTAGACAGTGCAGACCATTACCTAGCCTGCAACCGAATGGCATTCTGTCATTTCAGCCGTGGAGCCGTTGATGTGAGCTGCGATTTCGTGGTGCGGAGAGGGAGAACCTGGCTCCATTAAGAACTGCCCGAGTATTATTAGTTGCTTTGGCGGTGTCAGAGGAGCCGGACATGCAAATTCGTGACTGGACAAATTTGTGACTGAGACATGAAATTCGGGCTGGGGTAAATGTGGCAGGTGACCGCAGCCTCAACTTTTGTTGGGGTATCGTGTCCGAGGGTCCTTGACTTCAGGGTCTCTGCTTTGACGAGATCTGCAATCAGGGATCTTGGGGTTGTCACAATTGGACTCGTAAAGATCGTGGCAAAGTTGAATTTGCAAATGCATGTCCAATGAGCTTGTGACCGGTGCATCCATCTCGCGTTTATCACGAAGTCGAACGCGAGGCTGTCTTGTGTCAGTGTCTCTTGGTCTGCGGAGTACTATCTCCAGCTCACAATTTACACAAAACGACAACGACGGAGTAATTTCAGTGTTTGAGATTCAGTAACTCTGTCCGTGCAGAATGTCCGTTCAACCGATTCAGGGTCCAAATATCCAATCTCAAGACTATCGCAACTATCGCCGGCCATGATACCGTATCGTCGCGCTATTGCTAGCATCTGCAAGCATGAATGCTACCAAGTACAGTACTTCATCGCACATGCAAATTCACATGTTGATCAGTTATCGGGGACCAAATACAGGTCCGATAAAGTAACCGAATGCCGACTGGTTTGGATAAAGAGTGTGTATGCAACCTTACTTGAAGAGGAACATATTAGCATAGCTCAAGATGAGCAATCAATGAGCAATCGCATCTGACGTTATCAGACAATTCGATTGGATGGAAAAATAGCATTCAAACGCATTAGGAAAAGGATATAATCCTTCCTCTGTGGCATGTGCTGAGTTGATCTTGTTAGTGGATTGCTCATGACTCGGGCGACCCGCTTAACAATTGTGACGATGAGTATTCTTCTTTGCATGTGATGTCGGTGCATCATCATCCCCAGTTTTGACACGTGCTAGAGCTCAAAGGCTTCAGGTACACTTCTTAGCGACTCTAGTCTCGACGATGAACGTTGAGTCGAATTGATCTTGTGATGCTGCGAACAGAAACCTAGGCCCAACAAATTTATCGCATCATTAATCAAGCGAAACGCCCCCAGATTCAGTATATCTTGCGATGATGCTCTGATATTGGGTGCAGCTCTTTAGCGATCTTCCCCACTACGCCTCTAAAACAAGTCACCTGAAGCCACTGTAGCCGGCCCGGCTTTTAGTGGGCTATCGTCTTGCGCTGGGCTTGTTTGTTCAGCCGGTCCCTGCAGCAGGAAAGAAGGTCCCGCGAGCGCCTGACGTTAACAGGTTTCTCTTGTCCCCCCACGATCGCTCTCATTCCCAATCTCTCCCCAACATCACATCTCCGCTTCCATCATCAGCATCATTATTGATTTGCCGTTTCTTTTGTCTCGCTGCGATATTCTCTGCGGCCACTGGCCGATTTCACTCGATGCTCAGTTGACATATCCGTGTTATCGCCGACCATGGAGCGCAATCACATGCTTCCTGATCGGGAGTCCGAGTCTCGTCATGTCCTCGGACCACCACCTGCTCGACCTCAACCATTGATGGCGTTTTCTCCTCCAGCTTATTCCAATGTCGCTTCACCGAATGCGATAAAGTTTCCTGATGTTCCTGCCGATTTACCGGCCTCTTTGCCTCCTTTGGCTAGATTCGAAGCCGATAACGATACCAAGTTACCACCTCTGAGTTCACTTACGAGCGAAATGGCCATGGAACCAACCAAGACTTGGCTTCCTTTACATCCTATGCCTTATCCACCTGTTCTTGCGCATAGTATTGATAGCCCGACACGAATGGATCTTGATGGGAGTAGCAACAGTGTCGTCAGCGCTGCTTCTCCTGATGCTCTTCTTGATGCGAGGGCTGGTAGCGTCAGCCTTGATGATCCAGATGTGCGGCTGGCAGCTGAAGCGCTTGGAGATTTGAGAGCAGGTATGTTGCCGATTGTAAGGGTGATCATTTCTGACGTTGTAGACTTTATATCTTCACCACCACATAGAAATTCCTCTCTTCCAGTCAGTCCACCGACTTCTGGACTTCAATCGAATCAACCACAATCGCCGCAGCCTGAACCGCTTCTGTCTCTACTTACGACGACTCATCCATTGTTGGCGAGTACAATTGAAGGCGCTACTTCGGCGTATGGTGGCGCCAAGAACTTTTCACCGCGTTTTCGATCTGGCGCCGAATATGTTGAAGGATATCTGACTCCTATTGCGAATACTGTTGGTTCAGTTGGTCGAGTCACTGGTGTTGAAGGAGGTGTCAGATGGTTTTTGGGCGCTGGAAGACGGCAAAACAGTTCAACATCGGATTTGGAAACTGGTAACAGCAAGAAGCGCCGCAAAACGGATGAGGATGAGGCCGTCAGCAACAAGCGATTTGAGTCTGACGGAATGCAACAAATGAGCGATGAACAGATGGATACAGCGCCTTCACCATCTTCAAAGACCATGTCTCGTCGCATGTCAACTACCAGCACCGTCGACACGCTTCCTGCTTACGATGAGTTGAGATCACCCGCATATACCGAGACTGATTCCAATTCACCGCGGCCATCACGACCAAACAGCGCCTGGCAGTCACGCCTGATTACATCTACTTCTGGTCTCAGTGTCGCCATGAGCCAGGAGAGTCTGCGCAGTCTCAAATACTGTCTACAATGGCTTCGCTGGGCCAATGATCACATTGCTCGTGTGATTTCAGCCTTGAAAACTACTCTTGATGAGTACGAAAAGGTACCTGACGGACAAGCTGGCGAACAGGCTGATCCTGAATCTCGCTCTCAACTTGCTGCTCGCATCTCAAACCTCAAGGGCGATGTCCTCAGAACCCTGCGAGAAGCCATCAATACTGTGTCGAAATACGCAGGGGGCGCATTGCCCGAAAACGCACGAATCCTTGTGCGACGTCATCTCACTAGTCTACCCCAACGATTCCGTGTCGCCACCATGACCGACAGGAATGCCGGGCAACAAGACAGCGAGACTGCTCTGACTGAAGGTGCACACAAAGTTTTGGTCTTGGCCAAAGAAGGTCTGGACATGGTCGTCCAAGTAAGTGGTGTCGTAGATGGAACAATTGTCAGCGCTGAACAATGGCTCGACCGTATGGGCAAACGAAGAGCCCAAGAAGATGAGAAGCCAATGCTTCCTCAAACTGAGGCTAATGGAGATGTGAAAATGGGTTAATTGGAAACGAAAACGAGGAGTGATACCTGCGAATTCCAATATCACGGGGAGCTCATTTATTTCCTTGAATGATACGACCAGTTGGTGATGAGCGAGTTGGATTTCTGGCGTTTGGATGGCTTTGTAGCAACGAATATGAGCTGCTTTCAGCATGTCAATTTGGCTCTGATACCATCAGACATGAATGTGATGTACGGGTCGGAACAACACAATACCGACTATTTAAGACTCTTTGGATCAATTCAATCACTCAATCATGGCACCTTCAAGATCAAGATATTCCACCCCTCGAGTCAAAGCTTGTCAAAATTGTATAACCGCCAAAGCAAAATGTGATCGCAAAGAAACCTGCGGACGATGTGCCCTGCGGAGTCTAACATGCAGCTATCCTGGGAGGTCTCGAGAGCCGACCGTTGACTCGCAGCCGGACGCGGAGAACAGGGAAAACTCAAACACGTCGGACACTCTGGACTTTGAACAGAGCTCGCTCCAAGACCCTGACATTCAGTTTGATACACTGGACCTTGTGTGTCCGATCAACAGCGACGACATCAAGAATCGATGGCTCAACTCGTATGTTCCTCTGCCTGGACAATCGCCCAAGAACTACAGCCAAAGTGTCATCAACTTTGTCTATCGAATGCTCAAGTCGTATGCCTCGACAGTAATTCGAGGTCGTCTGCCACCATTCATCCATCCTATGCAGCAGTCATTGGTGCCACTCTCGACCTGTTTTACTCTGGTCCGAATATGCGATCCTCTACCTAGCAACGTGAGTATCGCCGCAGATATCCTCCAGCGAGAAATGACTAGACTTTACGAAGAGCGAGGAACATATGAAGGCATCAATCTTCTTGGGGTGTTTCAAGCGTACCTCATCTATTCCATGATTCTGTTCTTTCACTTGGGCCCTTCAATGCCGTTTCTTCGTCAGGCATTGATCAACCTTCAGGAAATTGCATGCACAACCTCTCGTGAAGGGCTTGTGTGTGCAGCAGAACAACGAGGTGCGGTCCCAAAATGGGAGTCATGGATCATGGCAGAGGCAAAAAGACGAACACTGTACACCATGTACTTTCTGGACAATGTGTTGTCGGCTCATGATGGTATCACCACGTATCTGGGGACTGAGTTGAGGGGACTATATTCGCCGTCGAGCAAGTATCTGTGGCAAGCGGATCGGAATGGATGGGAACAGAGCTACAACTCTCACCTGGCCGAATGGAGAAGTGAATCGTTTCGACTGGATGAATTGTGGCCATTTCCAGACGGAATGAGTGAGGAAGACATAAAACGCCAACGACGGAGGGTTGACAGATGGTTGGAGGATGTTGATGAATTTGGGACAATGTTGTATGCTGCCTCGAGCTGTACTCATGGAGGGTAGCGCTTTGACTTGAGGCGAAACAACTCGGTCGTCAGAAGCCTTGCCAAGATCAACACTCGTCCAAATCGGCAACTCTACCTATAGTCGCTCGAATATGTCATTCAAGAACATGTTTGCCCATTTACGCCACAGGATCACCGTCCCTAACCCTCGCCTTGAGTCATTGCAGTGACCACCAACCGTTAGTGGCGTTGATCGTCGACGGTTGGCTCCCCGAAGATCCACTAGTTAAAGCTTGACTCTCAGATATCAAGGATTCATCGCCCCCCGTCATTCTGCATCGCCATTTACAATGAATACGACCTTTTCCACGATATGTGGAATGCAACAGGTCCCGATTCGAATCGAAATGCCCCTCCTGGGGTTGTTCCCGATTATAACAACCCTGAAGACGTTTACTGGATGTTGAATATTGTCTTGGCGACGATATGTGTATTCTTTATTACACTCTTTTTTATAGTACGAATTTATGTCAAGGGAACGATTAGCCGGAACTTTGGGTTGGAAGATTGTATGTCTACGCTTCATGTTAGACAAAGCTAACAGTTTAGGGACGTGTATAGCAGCATTTGTATGACCGACTCTGGATGCTCAATGTTTGGCATGCTAACCTTTAGATCACCGCCGCCATGTACTGCGTCACTTGCTTTCTGAGTATGTCTATTCCCTTTTCGTTGCGTCACTAACAAAGTAGTGGCCCGGTATGGAGCAGGTTATCATGCCTGGGAGATTCGTAAACCAGAATATTACAACTGGTTAAAGGTGAGCAGCCCAAGTCTAACCGATCGATCTAACAAGTCAGTGGTTCTATGCCAGTACGGTTGTATACATCCCGGCTGGCTTTTTCACCAAAGCGACCATTTTGCTTTTGATGGCACGAGTTTTTGCTGTTGAACCACGAGTCGCAAAAGGAATCAAGATCTTGATATGGGCTTTATTGGTGGCATACATTCCGATTCAAATACTTCGAATCGTCAATTGTTATCCCATTCGGACATATTGGGACCCAGATGTCAGAAACGCACGATGTCTCAACCAACGAAAGATCTTCTTTTCAGATCTATCGCTATCGATTGTCACCGATTTAGTCATTCTGTTGATCCCAATACCTTTGACTCGGAAACTCCGAATGTCGATAGGCAAAAGGATCAAGATTGTGTTGCTTTTGGGTGCTGGTGGAATCGCTACAGCCTTGACACTGTTCCGTGTTGCCAAAGCGGTAGACTTTTTGAACTCGGATGACATCACGGTCGATTATACGCCGATTGTCATTCTAACGTATGTCTGTCAGCCTGATAATGCTTGTCTAACGATTATAGGGCTCTCGAGATTACTATCGGCTTTGTCTGCGCCTGTCTTCCATCTCTGAACCTCTTGATCGAGCATCATGTCCGTAAACGTAGACGAGCACGAAACCCGAATTGGCCACGCGATCGAACACGGACATCCCTGTCCAAGAAGCGCTTCCGATGGATTAGCTCGTCTACAGAACAGATGCCCTCTCGACCGAATCGGCCTTCAGATGGAATGATTGACCTGGACGTGGAAATGGCCATGTTGACAGGTCAGCCTGTACGTTTACGAACGAGAAGAACAGCCAGTGCAGGATCCCATGATATCCGACCACTTGACCATCGACTTAATTCTGGCGACGGACGAAGAGAGGGATGGCTGTCTCAAGATCGGGACGAACAAGACGAGGTACAGGACAGCAAATTCATCATGCGAATGGTGGAGGAATCAAGAGCACGAGCAGACGAAGGAGCCAAAGAATCATGGTGTCCAGTCTGGGATGGACCAAGAGATCCCATGGCAAGTCAAGGGAGTTTGAAGTTTAGTGTGCGGTCGCATTAGAGCGTAGAGCGTATACCCAGGTATGTATAGAATTGATCATGATAACGAGAGCTTCCATCCAAATTTGTGAATAATCTCCCTCCAGTCTTGGTCTGTACTCGATACTTGGAGATCTCTTGTATGCCAGATCAGCTTGAGCGCATTCCAAACAGCAGATATGTTGCTAATCGGCCATTTACTATCCATCAACATGAAGTGATCCAACACAACCTTTCGTTGTTCGTCTGATGAGCATGCACAGCCTGCCAGGAACAGTGGCCACATTGGGAATGATCTTCGCGTCTGTCCTTCAACGATGATATCGGAAAGACAAGAAAGAAGAGATTCGTGGAGTGCCAGGATAGATGGGTGGGTGATGGCTGTGTTGTAGCACACGAGGCGGAGGTAAATCTGAGCTGCGATCCTAAAAGACTCGGCGCTTCGCAAGAGGTAGTCGTCTGTGCCCTGAAAAGAAAGGTCTTCAAGTCGCTGTTCAATTTCTTGACCTGTTATGTACAGTTGATCCTTGGAAATGTCGTGGGTAGACAGCGACGATATTTCATTAATGATGTCGACGAGATCCATGGAGCACCCAATCTGTTCATCAACCAGATTTCTAGAATGCGGGAGTGTAGCCTCGGCTTTAGCCAACCCAGCCATTGCTTGGTGTAACGAATCCTGGTGGGTAGGTTGCGTAGTCTCCATAAGAATATATCGAAACCGGAAATACTGAAGTACGAATTCGGCTACACTGGGGTCGATAGTGTTTCCAAAACTCTCAAGCAGAGCGAGTGCGCCTTGAAGATGACGGAGCCAGGTTGGACACGATCCATGTGCGATTTCGAGAGATGCCAAAAGAACACAGGTGAGAAGATTACCCTCACTGCCTTGAGAGTCTGGAAGAGCGTGCTGTAGTTCATGCAGTGCTCGGACTTTGTACTGCATTGATAAAGCGCGGTAGTCTCTTCCATCTGGGACAATGTTTTGTGCCCATTCTGCCGCGCTCATGGCTAAGACTGCAGAGAACAGAGGACCTTGGAACATCCGGGGAATGACTGATGTACGGAAGCCATTCCGACTCGTATCCACGTAGACTCTACTCCTGGAAATGACCTCGACATCTAATCTGTTAGCGGGGATAAACCGTGGTGAGAATACATACAGTACTGCACGAGAGCTTCCTCAACTGACCGTCCCGACTCGAAAGCAAACGGTGATAAACTGCGGGGAACAGATTCCTGCGTCCAAACAAACCTTCCTTCACTAGAATTACAAACAGCAACGAGTTCTTGGGGCGAGAGATTGAGAAAACTATGGCTCTGGTTATCACTTGGCATCAGATAGTGATCATTTGAAGCCGCCACGATAAACTTTAACGGATTCGATGCTGAAGCTGGACTCGGAAAGATACAGTCATCTCCGGCTCTTTGACACCGTCGACAGGTTGGTTTCTCCGCGTCACATCTTCGCTTTCGTCTTCGACAGTTGAAGCAGCCGTCTCGGCTCCGGGAGCCACCCGACATGATGCATTGCGGTTGATGTCAAGTTAATTGAGTGTTGATGGTGGGGAACGGATGGAATTCCGATCAACGATCAACGCCACGTGACGGCCGAATTGCATGCATTAGCTTTTTGTTTATATTACATACCTTGCTATCTGGTATCTTTCTGATAATCTATCCTTTGACTATCAGATCTGACGTCGTTCTTGATCAACGGTGGACTCTTATTACCCTGCAGCCACAGGGGAGACGGATATAATCGGCCATACCAATGCATCATGACGATCAGACGGCACTTCTCTGTCCACAGATATCCATGTCGCTCTTCTATTCAATATCTTAATACAGTATATTTCCCTCAATTTACTTAATACCAACTCAATGCTTCATGGCCACATCCCGACGCTTCTCCGATAGTGGAGGGTTAGCCCGCAGTGGGGTTCTCGGAGTCATACTCGGTCGACATACGGAGGCTAACAAGATACGCCGCAATTCTTCTCACTTACACCAAATTCCTCCCCGTCAACTCAACGCCGTCCGTAGCCTTCAACATGGCTAATGATCACATCCTCACCCTGTCATGCCCTGACAAGTCCGGCATCGTCTATGCCGTGACGGGCATCTTTGCCGCCAACAAGCACAACATTCTCGACCTCCAGCAGTTCTCCGATCCCGTCTCCGAGCGCTTCTTCATGCGTGTGCACTTTGGCCCTACCGAGACTGAGTCCACCGAGCACCTCGTCGAAGCCTTCGACAAACTCGCTGCCGAGTACAACATGGACTACGATATTCGCCCCGTCGCCCGCAAGACCCGTGTTCTCATCATGGTCTCCAAGATTGGCCACTGTCTCAACGACCTGCTCTTCCGCATGAAGACCGGCCAGCTGCGCATGGAAGTCCCCGTCATCGTGTCGAACCACCCCGACTACGCCGCCCTCGCCGAGAGCTACGGAATCGAGTTCCACCACCTGCCCGTCACAAAAGACACCAAGGCGCAACAAGAAGGCCAGATCCTGGATCTCTGCAAGAAGCACGGCATTGAGCTTATTGTCCTCGCCCGCTACATGCAGGTTCTATCTCCCACGCTGTGCGAGGCCATGTCCGGCCGCATCATCAACATCCACCACAGTTTCCTGCCATCCTTCAAGGGTGCCAAGCCATACCATCAGGCGTACGACCGCGGTGTCAAGATTATCGGAGCGACTGCTCACTTTGTCACTGCTGATCTGGACGAGGGTCCTATTATCGAGCAGCGGGTTGCTCGTGTTGATCACAGCATGAATCCTAAGGAGTTGTCTGAGGAGGGATCTAATGTCGAGAGCCAAGTTCTTGCTGCTGCTGTGCGGTGGTATGCTGAGAGGAGATTGTTCCTCAATGGCCACAAGACTGTAGTCTTTAATTAATAAAAGTTTGATTGCTTGTGAGAATGTCATGGTGAAAGAAGTGCTTGTGAATGTGAATGCTTGTAGTTTCAACCTACGACTCCAGACGGCCTGTATGTAGGGATAGCCCACGACGATCACCATCCCCGAATAGCTCAGCTGGAAGAGCGTTCGGCTGTAACTGATATATGACACCGAAAGGTCACTTGTTCGATCCAGGTTTCGGGGATTTCTTTTGCTGGTCGTGGCATCTGGTGTTGTCAAGTATATCATGACATGTCAACTTTTTGGTGTCGCCAATTACATCACATTCAACTACCACGAGATCCCTCCGGGGGCTCCTAGCGGAGGGCTCTTCCTCGCTGCGCTCGTACTGGTGAATTATATGCAAGTAACTGGACAGCAAAAAATAAACTTGGAGCAAATGTGAAAGACGCAAAAAACGAGTTCCCCGAAACCTGGATCGAACAAGTGACCTTTCGGTGAGATGCTTAACAATTACAGCCGAACGCTCTTCCAGCTGAGCTATTCGGGGAGATCTCCGAAACCGGAGGAATAGCCATTGGACTTGGTTGGGAGTGGAAGTGTAAATTATCCCTATACGCAGCGTATTGATGCGAGCTCAATTAATACAGTCTGTTTACCCTAAGTTGGCCAGAATGGGTTGAATTCGAGAAAGTAGAAGCGCAACAAGAGATGTTGTCGCAATTGTTGAGTTTGAAGACAATCACACAAAACTTTTAGTGAGAAAACAATCACACAAGATGGGATGAAACAACCCCGCGTCATCTGTGTCACAATGCGACGCCTCAACACCAAATTTGCATTTGGGATACCTCAAACACCATCCAATCTCCTGCACCCACAACCTGCACATCTCACTACCACAGCATACCTCATCGGGAACACAGCATCCACACATGTACCCAACTTTCCTCGCCGATCGCCATGGCTACTCCTCTGATCGTCAGAGCCATCCCCGAGTAGCTCAGCTGGAAGAGCGTTCGGCTGTAACTGTACCGTCACCGAAAGGTCACTTGTTCGATCCAGGTCTCGGGGATTCATTTTTGCTGTCATCTCTGGAAGCAATGTCGGCTCATCATCTCGATAACATCACCTAACAACTCTCACAGTCCTTCCAACCTCTCCCCTCTCAACCTGTTCAACTCTACCCCTAACCTTTTTCCAAACCTCCTCAGCAACCTCTTCCACACTCCCGCCCGCATCAACTACCACTAGATCCTCCTCCTCCTGTGTCCAGTCCTCACCCTCACCTAGCCCAAGTCCCTGCGCCGCAAGGTCTTTTCCGCCCATGCTGAGGCCCCAGAATAATTCCCGTACGCGTTTCTGCATACCAGATCGTTCATAGACCTCTCCACCCCAACCACCTCGAGCTTGAGCTTGCTCTTCAGTCAAATCGAGGAACAAGACAAGATCTGGTCGGGGAAGACCGCGTTCTGGTGCTCGTGCCCAAGGGAGGGTCAGAGAGGGGTTTTGCTTGGCGGCTGAGTAGACTATGCCTGAGTGATAATACCTGTCGCAGACAATTGTCGTACCAGAAGCGAGTAGAGATTGAATTTGTTTGCTAGACAGTCAGAAGTGAAGTGTAACAGACCAACAAACTCACACAGCTTCCCATCTGTTTGCGCTGAACAATAAATGAATAACATGGTCATCCATCTCGACATCACTCTTGAGATACGCATCAATCATTTGCCCAATAGGTGTAGTCCTGTCTATAAAAATCAGCATAGCTCACTATTTCGTCAGTGACTTACCAGGAAATCTCATAACCTTGACTTTTTTACCCTCCTCGACAAATCTCTGCTCCAACAGTTTCACCTGTGTAGTCTTTCCACTTCTATCCAAACCCTCCAAAATAATGAATGCGCCCCGAGTTGAATCATCCGCAGTATCAGAGCTCGCAATAGCGGCTGTAGCCAAATCGTTGATTGAAGCCATGATGGTTGATGAGGGGAAGTGGATTGCTGACGAAATATTCACACTGTTTTGGTTAGTGGTTCACGTGGGACACAGTGCGGCAGAAATCAGATCATAATTTACACTCAGTGAACAAGACATTCTCAGTGAAACAACATTCATTCAAACAGTGGTAATAATTAATGCTCAGACAATAATGTAGCACAAAACTATAGCCCCAGCTCTTGGTAGCCTAAGAAGAAAAGTAACGCCGGCCAAACTCCACCATCCGTATCCATATCCATATCCATCCATTCCATCATTCATTCCATCCGTATCCATTACCATAACAGTTCATGACTTGTTCATGCCTCGTGCCTATACAGCTTCATCATGTGCGCTACCGCTTTCCCATAACTCAAAACTTTCTCCTGTTCCTTCGATTGGTTCCAAAACTGCAGCCTTGCTTGAACCTTCTGTGGGCTTGGCCATTAAGCTGTCGATGTCTTCTGTTGAAGGATCGATTGGCTTTTCGACCACTGTCGCAGTCGCAGGCGCAGGCGTATTCACCTCTGGCTCATCTTCAGGTACAAAAATGACTGATGTCTCATCACATCCTTCAGCGTAAAAGTCGGCAGTGTTCATTTCTCCCAATGCGACACGCTCTTTCTCAACAATCATATCGTCAGCTTTTGGTGCGCGACGAGTTTGAGAGATATCATCAGGAGGAGGAACATTTTCCTTATCGCGACCCTCTGCACGGTCTCTGTTGAGTTTTCTTTGACTCTCCTCGTCGGATGAAATGTCAAGTACACATGTGCTGTGTTGAAGAAGGTTGGTCATCTCTTGTTCGGGTGTGTCCTCGTGAATGTCAAAGAACCAGCTAGCCTTCATGTCTGGGTCATGCAGAGCAGTGATGGGTTCCTTCTTGGCGCCATAGCCAGGAATAGTTCCCTTGAGAGCAGCATCGAGAGAAAAGGGAGCAGCGGATCCAAGACTGAATGAAGGAGGATCAACACGGGTGTAGGGACCAGCAGTGCGTCGTCGGCTAGATGCGATACCAGATCGCTTGCTTCGGGTAGGAGATCGACCAGCTGGAGCATGAATGGGAGAAGACTTTGAAATGCCAGAGCTGAGTTTGGCGGGTGATTTAGGTTGAAGAGTGCGTCGGGTCTTGGTAGGGCTCGTGAGGCGATTAGGAATGGGAGATGCAGATACAGGTGCAGTAGGCTTGAGGATAAAAGCAGAAGGCTTGAGGATGCTGTCCTTTAGGATGTCCTTGGAACCTTTTGATCGCTTGGCAAAAGAAGTAGGATCGACATTTTCAGAATCATCGGTATCAATAAGTTCAGCCTTTCGTTTCCCACCAGTCGGCAAAGCTAATCATGGATGTCAGTTGAAGCCCAAACACTCCGCATCTCCACATACCATTTTGCCTGTTCTTGAGACTGGTCAAGGTCTGGAGACGAGTCCCATCAAGGGGAGCAAATGGTTGACGAGTGACAGTAGCCATGATGGACCCAGCAGCGAGAGAAGTTATTGTTTATTGTTATCGCGTGAGTCGAACGTGTAAATGAGTGAAGACGATGATGAGTGAAAGTGGGAGGGAGCGGGTAGAAAAGAGGTGCCAAAGGTGGGTTCTGGCTGCGGAGGGCGGGCGCGTGGAGAAGATCGGTAATAAGGGAGCTTCAGCGCGAAAGTGGGTTCCCTCTAGGGCGTCGTGCCTTGGACGTGAGCGCGGTACGTGACGGTGCGGCCACTAGAAGCAGGTCACTAGAATGCCTACAGAGGGCAGTGGTATGAAACAAGAATGCAGATTCGCGGCCGTGTTAATTGCCAGTGCATGGAATTGATCGTCCAGCCAGAGCTTTGAACATTACGGAGTACATTTCGAGATAAGGCCACCTCTGCCTGAGGTGTTTTCCCCTCAATCAATGCAAGTTGGTCACCGCTAATAAGCACTTTTCCAAAATGATTCGCTCAATGCAACATGCCTTGGCCTTGTGGGACGTCCAAAACTCCACAAGCGTCAACCCAGTTCGCTGCGTGCCATGTCCAATCGTCGCGCTGAACGCCAATGCAAGGGAGATTTCAGCATGCAGGATGAAGACATTTAATGTAACGCGAGTTCGTGTTCCTTGATCTGTGACTGAACTCAATGCCTGCCGTCTCAATTCCGAAGTCGTCAGAGCCCAAACTCATCTGCTGTTGTGCCCAGCCAGCCTGTGCGTGGCCGCCAATATGCGACCATGGTCTCATCACAACATTGGCAGACACGCAATCCCAATTGGCTATCGTCTTTCAGCTGATCTGACCGATCGCCAACCAGCTATTGCCTCCACTGAAACAGGTCCCTGTAAAGTGTAACTCTATCCTGGCTTGTTACTATTAAAGGCCAGACCATCCGCGATCTCTCGCGTCGTGTCCGTGCCGAACCCCTCTCGATGATACTTGTGTGCAACGCCAATGCATCGAGCTGCAAGTCGGAGGCTGGGAGGGACGGTAACATTCGCTCGGCGTTTGCCTCAAATTTGACCTGGTCGCATGCATAGCCTGCCAACTCAGAGACCATATGTGACCGTAGAGTTTGGACGCACCAATACTTCAGTAACAACAGACACTACCATGGTCGCATAAGGTTGCAGAGATATATCTATTGTAAGCCCCTATGAAGTGATAATACTACTGTCGTGTCTGAGGTTGAATCATAATAATATTCCACCGGTCGTCTGGCCTCTTGACCTCGCCGTTTCCTCGCCTTCCTCACTTGTCCTCATGAAGATGGTGTGGCCCATGATTTCCCGACCTACTAGGACCTTGCTCATCATCTTCGAGTCCATGTTGTCGCGGTGCTTTGGTCCGGACCACCGTATCGTGGTGCAAATGATGAGCTGAAGGAAATGCTCCCGGTGTCTTTTCGTCATGCCGAAGCAGATGATCCGGACTAGCTCGGTATGTTGCAACTTGATCGAATCCAATGTCGTGATTGGCTTGGGTCTCATTCGTCTCGTTTGCATCCTGAAACAAATCGTGTCGATGAACTGCAGGTGGACTGGCAGGCGCCTTGGTATCGGTTCGAAGCTGATGAATTGAAGGAGGATACACAGGAGCAGAAGTGTCATTCTTCAACTGGTGAGGTGCATTGGTTCGATATGGTCCTCTGGGATCTTTGGAGAGGTCGTGACTGTGGTCAAGCGTTGCGTCGGTCGGTGCAACTGGATCTCGAGCGATTGACCTCTCCCGGGGCTTGCTTCGGCTGCTTGCAGATGAGGTTGGAGACGTGCACTCGGATGAATCTTCGGGGATACAGGGAAGGTTTTCATCGGGTTCCGTATCACAAGTGGTGGCCCTGCTGTGCGATCTAGAAGTGCTCAAGGATGTGCTCATTGAGGGTTCGGTCTCATACCCACAGCGACTGCGTCTCCGATGATGTCCATGATTGATGAGTTCGTGTTCGATCTGAATGAGGCTATCAACTGGATAGCAGCAGCCCCATAAATTGTCTTCACTGCGGGTTCCTTCGATGTAGAGATTGCGAACCTTTGTCCGCAGACTGGAGATGAAGACACCATAGACTAGACATGTTAGAGTGTTTGACTTGCAAGGGGACACTTACAAGGCAAGCAAGCAGCAAATCCCAAGCAGGGCAGAGAAATGTCCGGGTTCTCCAGAGGCTTCGACTAGTATTCCTCTTGTGTGTCGACGATTCCTTTCTTGTTGACCTTGAATCGAACATGGCCATTCGGGGGTGTATCACATTCATGCGCCCTATCGAGAGCATTTTCGTAGGCCTTTTCGGATCGACCGTAAACAATGCAAGGGCAGCAAATTGTTTCCCATAGGATGTTGTCTGGGGCGAGATCCTTATCATCGTACAACCATTGTCCAGCGAAGGGCTTCTCCATGGTGTATAGTGAAACGACAGGCGAAGGGCAAGGAAAAGAATGATGATAATGTAGTAATCAAGAAGTGTGATGAAGATGAAGGGTTTGAGTGGACGGTGATGAGAAGAGAAGATGTTGAGTGAATGCATGCAAACGGCAGGTGAAAGCACTGTCGCGTTGCTTCCTAGAAATAGTGGTGATGCCTTCCTCAAGACACGGCAAGGTCACGGGAGCAATTGAATGGCAGGAGCTCATCGTAAACCCCCTCATTTCTCACCACCTACTATCCAGATTCACCCATCTCCGTTCATCACTGCGTCAATGGTCCAAGATCCCTCCGGGGGCTCCTAGCGGAGGGCTCTTCCTCGCTGCGCTCGTACCTGATTTGAGATTTATATTTCCCTCGTCACCGTGTTTCATCATCAATCGCCCATCACCGTTCCTCAACTGCCTCTTCACAAGCGGAAATACTGAGCTCCCATTCATAAGTCTGGGACCCTCAAGGAGGACTGGCATCATCTCCCATCGACAGAACCATCCCTTCCACCTCAAGGCACCCAAATCCCATCATCTGCTTTCCATCACATCACCCTTCATCAATAGAACCATTATTGTCCAAGTGGAAGGTCGAGCTGGCAGTCACAATTGCAGCCTGCACCTACTGGCAAAGCTTCTGAGCTCAGATATCGGTATACTGACTTGAGCTGCACTAGAACCATGTTACCATGAATGACAACCAAGCAGACAATCCTGACTCATCGTCAGGCAAGAGCAAAGCCACCACTACCCAAGCGATGTAGTTGAGTAACACTAATAAGCCCGACCGGAGGCTTTCTGATAAGACAGCCCTTTCCAGAACAAGATCACGGGCTGACTTAAGTACCAGGATGAAGACAAACGCTCGAGCAGATGACGACGGGACTAAGAGCGCTGTATTCAACAGAACACGCTCTTATTGTGGGCGTCACAATAATCGAGGCACTGCTGTCAATTTGTGTTGCTGGGAGTTTAATGATGAGCCTCAGACAAACCCTTTCGACCCCTCGCTATGGCCGAGACGACTGGTTTTTCCAAAGACAACTGCTCGAATAAGCGACCGAGACAAAAGGACCGACAATGCCTCTTCATTGAACTGGCATAGATACAATCTTGGCTGATCAGAGCATCAACTCGCCCTTCGAGCATCTCAGGGTTCTTCAATCAGGCGGTATCTCGGCCACCATCGATTCGCATGCTGACAGTCAAAGGGTGCTTTTGCAACGCCAGACAAGGTATCAGTACCGTCCCAGTCCATATTGCATACCGGTGTTGCTTGTATTTAAGACTTGTGGTTGAGAACTCATGTCAGCAGACAGACTTAGCCCGCCGAGGGAAACAGAGAATACTTTCCTCCCTTACTTGTATTTGAAGTCGAGGATGTCTGCGGTGGCGCTGCTGCACATATCGAGGAGAACAAGCCATGCGGCTCGCTATTCGAATATTGTCCCTGTTGCAAATCTACAGCAGGGGCCTGCAAACCTCTTCACAAGACCAAGTTCGCTTTCGTTCGACCCCGATATCCTTACCACTTGACCGTCGATGTGCTATCCGGACTCCAGTCCTTTCTCTAAGCTTGGTTCCTCCATTCAACCTTCTCGGTATTTTCTGTGTTTATCATACCGGACCGCTTCGTTAACTGAGTATACAGACCGTGCGGTATTTGGAAACGCCCTGTGAGACCAGCTTAACCAATTTGTTGGCAGGTAGCAACTCTGCTCAGAGGTACTGTGCGATGTGTCACTGAGCTGGTACTGATGAGATGCAGCAACACCTCTTTGACGTTCATCCGAGACCGACCGCGACCCGCCTTGCGGTCAAAGCGAAGAGTACTATCTTGGGTTGCAGGTGGGCAGATCAACGGTGCAGCGAGTACCTGGCTCCAGCCAACCTTTACAATCTGAACAACAGCACGCATTCCCCTCTTCAAGCACGTTGATTACACATGCAAGCCTGCTGGTAGGTGCCATCAAGTTTCGATGTCGCTGGAGTTTTACTGATTAGACGTAGACACACCTCGCCCTACCACGTTCAACTTCGACTCGTCTCTGGGCCAAAGTGAAGCCAATCATTTTCGATCAACAGGCGACACTTGATGGTGCTTCTGAGAAGGCCGATGATAAGCAGCCCGCCCCATGTGAGAGAAAATCAGACCCCTATCCCGAACCATGCTATTCTGCAAGAAAGCCTAATAATGAGATACAGTTGCTTGAGCCTCAAGACAAGCTTCCTACAAACCAGATGTCGCTCGGAAGATCGCCATGATCGTGGGTGCCCATTGAAACATACAAAAAAGACGACACCCATATCCTCTCTCAGCAATCCTTTGGTGTCTGGACATGACTGCGTTGACAGAATGACAACACTCACCACTAGTCAGCCCAGACAACTTCTATGTGCCTCGTGGCCCTCTCAAACTCCCATTGTAATCTCCTCAACCTCAATTTATGAAGAGGCTGTCGATGATCTGAACCACTGGGGATTCAGAGACGTTGCCATCGGACTTGGGCTTCTCTTGACATGTGGACTGACATTCAGCAGTCATGCAAGACAAACAATTCTGCGGATCCATCAAACCAACGGCGCTGAGGGCGACATCACGCGGGGAATCGATACCAACTTGATGCTTAGAATGCTTGTATAGCACGAAACGATGACTGAGCTATACACACTTTCGAGAAGCGTCTGATGTCCGCGCTCTGGAGTGCGACTAGACGTGAATCAGAGTCGGAGCAACTCAGCATTAACCAGCCCATGGAATCACCTCTGCTCCCGGCTGACTTGTGGAACATGTTCAGCCCCCATCAGCCCTCGACTTCAATTGACTAAGAGTGCTGATGATGCCTAGATACCATTGTGGTCGATGAAGGGGTAGCTTCCGCAGCTCTGTCACTCGGACCATTTCGCATACTGACCTTACGGCCAGCGTCCAACCGGCGCCAGACATGCTCCTCTAATCGTTTGTCGCTGGAAACCTCGAAGTATGGTGAGGGGATGTAGAAGGGGACCTCGGCGATCGACTTCGGCTTCGAGTTATATTACCCTTGTAATACGGAGTAACGACTTCACTGACCATACTGTGCTAGTGATTTGAGCAATTCTGATGGTCCGACACGACCGGAACAGATTAATATGCGAATTACAAAGTCTTTCACTCGGACACGAATACTGACATCTAATCTCTGTGCCAGAAGGTATTCGAGTCTTCCGTCACGCCGAGTAGCCACGGATAGGCACCGGAGTCAGTCAAAAGGGCATGGCTTTCGGCATTGGTCTCGAACTCTGGCTCCTGGCAGTACCGGCGACGACTGCACTATAATACTATGCAACTGCTTCTAGAAGCTTTGATGTTGCCTTGATATGCTGTCGACTGACAAGAACGCAGCATCCAAGTTACTACCCGTCTTAACCATTGCCGTGTGCCGCTGTCCAGAAGCTCCCCCATTGTCGAGGAGCACCAATGAGGTACCAAGGGGCAGACAGGTAATCGCCATTGGTTCCAAGCTTGCCATCAGTGCGGCCCGAACGACTGAGCTTTTTTACGTACCCTTTAACTGCTTTTGAAGAATGCTGATGATGAGTCTAGACATGGTGACGACCAATAGGAAGCAGTCCCGAGCCACCAGATTCTCTCGATTACTTTACCCAGTTGACCTCGAAAAGAGGCTGAAAAATGTCGAATGGTTGGTATCGACCTCATGCTCGAATGCCAGTGCACCATCCAATGACCATGTCAGATACCTGGTGCCGGCAAGGCATAGGGTTTGGCCGCTCTAATCTCTAAGTCCGAATCGGTCAATAACATGCAACGCAAGCTATATACTGCAGAACTCTTTCCCATCAACTCCAACGCCTACTCGCGGCACTACAAGTCAAAACCATTCATGGCAATCGACATTGGATCCCCGGAATGTCCATGCAGCAGCCAGTGAGTACAGTCCACACAAATTTGCAAATTCCCCAGAGTGCTGATGATATGCATAGGAGAGCGATGGTCAAGAAATGGATCCACGACCACTACCCGCCTCAGGTTCCGATTTCATGTGGGACGCTCTCCCCCGCTTGAAGAGACTGTCCTGGTCACTGAAAAGAAGTCGAGAAAAAGCATACGTTTGCTGCTTAAAGTTTGCAACGCTGACGATGCCAACACCTCCGAGTTACATAGGCTGCGACGTCGGCAAGGAGTCCATTACAGGCCCATTCAGCGTTGCTCGGACTGAACTATTTGCTCCATGCTTCCATCTCCCACTTCTGGGACGTCATCTGTCGTCTTCGCAAGTTCTCCAGACACAAAAGTTGAAGAGTGCTGGATGTCTAGACTTTGACGCCTGATAGGAAGAGGTTCCCTTCAACCATCGCCTTCCCAAATCCCGACCTTGCCATTGAACCTCAACCGTTGAGCCAGATACACGGAAACCTATTCTGAAGGAGAGATTGACCTTCAGTCGACAGAACGTATGGTGGTTGGGATTGGCTACGAGTGCCCATGTAGCAGCAGCCGACGACCCTTTCTTATGCACGTCGTTACGTTGCTTCTGAACCCATATCGGATTTTGTGACAGGGCCATGTCCCAATGGCCTCCTTCATGACCGTTCGAGCCTCTTGTTCACCCAGATCACATTTATCTGCACCCTTCTACCATCTTGTAAGTTACAAGAGGTTGAACTTGCCCCGCTGCTCATCTATCTCTACATCCACTGGCTAGCTTGCTTAAGCCGGTCACTTCAGTTCATCTCAGAAATATGAGACCCAACCTTCCGGTATGCGCTGTTTATGGTTGGAACGCTTTCAACAATACTTCGGAACGGCTCGAAGAAGCAGCGTCCATTACAACCAAAGAAGTTGTCAATTGACATGAAACTCCACAGATTCCAACCACTTCCCCACCGACTCTTGACACTCGACTGGATGTTCCAAAACATTTGCAAGTCCAGCGGCTAACGTGTGATGGTAAGCCTGATGACTTGCCCGAAAAAACCTGGCGGCCGATCAAGCTGAACACTCTGCCTTGGTTCGAGATACCCACCTCGAAATCTTCCTCTGCCCTCTCAACACCAGCGAGTCCTTGATCACTCGGGCCTTTTCATCCGTCTCGGCAACGAATCGGGTCGTATTCAAAGATACAGGCTACTTGATCTAGAGGTATCCAGCTCGAGCAGTCTGCGAGAACCCGAACGCAAGGTTGATGATATAGTGCCAGACGAAGATGGCAGATCGTCTCCAACTTCTACAGCCTGCACGAAATCCTCCGGCTCGACGACTGTCAACGAATGCACCAAGAACGTCTTGCACTCCAAGCGCAACGGCTTAGACACAAGTAAGGCGGCTGCATTGTACACATCAGCAAGACTCCAATGCCCATCGAATTGACGACTCCGAGACTCGGCCGACTGGCCTCAGGCAAAGGTGAATGGTCTTCTATCCCTGGAGCGTTCGACTGTCTGTCAATCCCAACCACTGCAACTGCAAACAGTTTGGGACTGACTGCGTATGTAGTTACGCTGGCGTCAAGCACAGGCCAAGTTGAGTAGCTTCACGTCCCGATTCCAAGCTCGGTCAACCCATCTGCGCGTTGGGTTTTGTCAACTCCGACATTCAGAGATGAAACTCCGCCGAGTCCGCGCTGTTCGGGTCAAACGACGATGTCCTCCACACTCTACGACGTTCTGGTTTCCGCTGCAAGTCACAACTGAACAACGCTGAATGAGTTTCGAGATACGATGCCAGTAAGCCAAGGTCGAGTTGATCACTTGTGTCTTGAACTGTCACCTCTACTGTTCCGTCTGCGCTGGTGGGATCACTTCAACTTCTCCGGGCGTTGCCAGACGCATCGGCAACTGGTACGCGCTCGTTGCGGTTCCATGTACCACTGACATCGTGTCTCCAGGTATTGAATTCGCCAGAACTCATGACGCTGACGGATACCCCGAATATTTATCGTGCAGGCTGCCTCATGCAACGTCAAACGATACCCAAGGACTCACATTTGAGGCATCGAACCATATCGGTGAGCAGCAAGCCATCGTTCAGCGCTGGCCATTGTAGCGAGGACGTCCGACTCTTCGATCATTCGCACATGTCTCCCATTCATAGGCGACTTCACCTTACAGGCCGAAAGTACTGATTGGATATGTAGGTACGACGTTGATACAACGACACAGCCTTCGAGACGACACATTTGGACGGCAGCACTTTCCGCCCGCTCCAATTTCCAATACGATGAACGTCAAGACACCATGTTTGGCATGCATTGCTTCCAATTTGATGTTTCAAACATAAACTTCAGCGAATCTCTGTGCATATTCGCGCTGATCATTCAGGCGAGTTTATGCGCCGACATTTACAGGGCTTGGTCACCAACCGAAAGGGAGAATTGCATTACAGACATCGACACACCGAGCGACTGGCATCAATCGACGAATAAATTGAAGACGCCATATCCCAGCACTTATGACCACCTTGAGAGACACAAATGCACTCGATTGACATTAACTTGCTGATTCTCTTGTCGTGGTACTGATCTTAAATTAGACTAATATTTGTGGGCATTAAAACACCCTGACAGGGATTAGAGTCTCCCAGTCAGGAGAGACTTGATTGTCACCACTTATTCGTATTAAGGGCAAATCCGAATACAGTGGTTCAATCAACTGCCGTCCTGCCACTAAGTGTCACCGTCGTCATCGGCTGAACCGACTGTATCACCATCAAACCTTCAAAAGTGGCAATAGAAACAATGAAAATTCCAACTTCAAGTCCGTTTTTGGCAAGGAAAAACGGCGACATCAGTGGCAGCAACACAATGACAGCGCCACTGAGCACCCGCTGAACTCAAGTCTAGAATTCTTCTTATCCATTCTTGGCAATGGAAGCTAATGCAGGGACCCCAGCAAATGCAGAGACCAGGTTCTGGACTTTAACTGAAGAACTCCTCACTTGCATTGAGGGGAACTTGCATTGGGTATTCGCATCTGGTACGTAAATCTGAATGACTGTGAATCTGCAATATCGACTGTGATATCGGATCTATTATACGCGGAGATTGGGATGAATTGCGATCAGTTACCGAATCCTTATACGCGGGTTCCTTGCTAGACACGGACACGATTCCGAGTGCGATAAGAATACACGGAACTCCAAAACACAAGTGGATGCTGTGCCGTGATTGAAACACAACGAATACACAAACCATGGAAATCGGATTCGATCGTGGCGATAACACATTAACATTGTGGAAAGCTTCTTTATTCAGGACAGGAATTCTGTGGCTTCCTCCCGCTGAAGCCAAACCTTGTGCCTGTTCCTGGCTGACTTTTGAGGGATCAACGGGTTCTGTCATGTGTGAAGTCATGCCAGATGATTGACAGCACGAAGGCGACTGACCAAATCATCAGTTTGGAGCGTGACATGGACGACGACACGATAGATAGTCAGACACAAGATCACGGCATCTCGGCTGCCAAGAAGAATAATCTTTCTTGGCTTTGCGGAGAGAATACTGTTATGGCACAGCTTGAATGAAGCTACAATTGGCGAGTCAGTGCCAAGAGCCGGCGATTAACCCATGTTGGTGGCGCCGGCGAGACTTAGCATTAGGATGCGGGTAAATCACTAGATAAACTTGAGCCATTTTTGAAGGGATGGAGGTGTTATCCGTGGGAATCGATCTAGAGACATGCAGCCGTGCCACATGGGATCTGATCTGGCCTTTGGGCTGTTAGTTTTGTTATCTGAGGGATTTCGGTTACAGTCTCTGCCCAAGTAGAGGTAGGCAGTGCATTTTGTGATGTCTTTTGTGCATCTTTGTGGACAGCCCGTGTTATGCATCAGACGGACCAAACCTTCATTGGTGATGCCATGTTTCGATTGAATGGTGATGGTCCTGGAGCAATCTAGAGCGTAGCAATGGCCTAGCTAATGGGGGCCACTAGAGCCGGGGACCCCCGCTGGACCTAGCTCGTTTAGCTGGGAGCTCCCACCAAGCCCAAAGGCGGCAAGCCAGTTGTTAGCGCACCCGGTTCGGGCCCAAGCGTTGAAATGTGCAGGGGGCTTGGTTCATTTTGGATTAGTTAGGGGTTCCCTCTGTCATGTCTCTGTGTGCTGTGCTCCTGTTCTCCTCTTCTACGTCTTTTGTGGAAGTCGTTCGAGCGAGAGAGTTTGTTCCATCAGTGGCGTTGCATTGCGTTGTGTGTGCTGAGAAAGAACTCATAATAAGGTTCCTTCTCAGGCCCCATCAGTTTACTCTCCCTTGCTTCGACCGTCTTCTTCTTTATCATCGCAATCTCGTCTCTTTGGGAGATCCTCTTTGATTCTCTTCTATTTTCTTGGCTTTATTACTTGACCCATCATACGGACGGACCTGAACGAACCGACGATCCAAACATCCATGTTCTAAAGACCTGCCTGCACTCCTTGCCTTGTGAGGACTGTCTCTTGCATCTACATTCATTCGCGTTTCAGCATCTACATCCAACTGTGCAGAGATCCCAACCTCGGTTTCACTCAAGTATGTACCAGCCGTTGGTGTCACTGTCACACCAGCCATAGCGACGCGTCACTAACCGCGATAGCTTTCAATTATCAATCCAATTCTTCATTCTTCAATCAACGACAACAGACAACTCGATCGCCCGTCATGCCTTCAAACTACGAAAAACTCTCTCGCCCAAGCGGCGAGACGAACCTCACAATCCCCGAGAAAGCTGCCACAAATGCGACCGTAACCGAAACCCCTCGCATCAGTACAACATCTACACCCCAAACAGACAAACTCAACCCTTTCGACACCGACATCGAAGCCATGGTCACAACACGAACATCAGATTCATGCATGCACAAGACATCGAGCACCCCTCTCGCCAGAAAGACCGACTGCCAAGTTTGGCCTGGAAAAGATCACTGGAAGCAACAGGCCAAGGCCGCAAAGGCAAAGAACCGCTGCACCTGCATGGCCAAGCTTAGCCAACGCAATCGATGGATCGTCAAGGGGCTGATTATCTTTCTCGTCGTCGGCATCGCTGTCGGTGTTGGATTCGGTGTCAGCAAGCCTCTCAACGCTCCCATATGGGGAGACAAGGACGACAAGTAAATGTCTACAATTCGACTCTGCCCCGTGACAAGCATTCGATTTGGTCACAGGGATTTGTTTCACGTTTGTTATCGCTAGCGCGCTGATTTCCTTTTCATGAACGGCGTTGTGGTGTCATTTGAGTTGGCATTTCTTAGGAGTGATGGATTACAGAACATGGGTCTTATTTTATTGGGGGGTAGACCAAGACTAAACTAGAGTCTAGAATAAAGTCTCGACGGTGGCCGTCATATCGCACACTGAGTTGCACTCAACTGAGGTTATCCATACGTGACCAACCCCTGCACCTCCACCTCCACCAGATCTTCAGGAACAGTAGATGCGGCCCGTTGGTCAGTGGGGAACGGAAAGATGCAGATTCGTGAGAAAGCGGTCTTGATTTGGAAATGGCTGCAAGAAAATAGCCAGTCGAGGTTGGAGATGCTGATGGAGGGGATCCACAGGTACCCGAAGCATCCGATGGGGGAATGTCCAAAAGATATAACCGCCGCCGCCGCCGCCACTTCATTTTTGAGTGTCTACCTGCGGTAGAATGCATTGGAGTCTCTAAACTCTTGTCTCTCTGCATCTCGTGGATAGTCTCGGTTTCTCTCTCGCGTTTGTTGCCTCATTGCTCTACAGGCTGATACCATCAAGGCTAGAACAATGAGTACGAGAAGAACAAAGTAGTTCAAGGTGTACATGTTGAAGGTTGTTTGTGTTTAGTTGATAAACGGGAGAACAGAGTGTATTAATAGCCACAACTGTTTGTTAATCTCTGTTCAATTGAACAGTCACTGCTTACCATCACTGCTTTGCCAGCTCTGCATCGTAGTGTTTTGTTTGTTCACGATGTCAAAGGATGCTGTAAACGACATTCACTGTTCAAACACAAAGAAGTGAATCATTCACACACACAAGATGCAACTTAAAAGCCTCCTGCATCACCTTCATCTCAACACCATCACATCCTCACATCCACACACATCACCACATATTCACACACATCATGACCAACTCTTACCTCCCAGCTTCCTTCACAGGGATCCTCTCCTGGCCTGTCCGCCGAGACGATGCCCCCGAGTCCAAGAGCGACCGGATCCTCACCATGGGTATTGTCGGCGGCATCATTCTTCTCTTTATCGTACCGCCTACCTGGTGGTTCATTGCCCGGACCATTCGACTTCGAAGGGCGAGGCTTAAGGGGAAGGATGTTGAGCAGGGTGCACAGGTTCAGGGACAGTGAGCAGGACACGCAGATTGTTCACCAACGGTTCTGAACACTGCACGAACACTGAACAATAGTCATCAGAGCAGCATATTCACAGCAGTATATAACTTCTTACATCTCCCATCACTTCACGCTCATCACTCATCAACACATCACACAATGGCCATCTCTAACCTCCTGACTTCCCTCTCCCTCGTCCGCCGCAAGGAGGTCGAAGAACTCCCTGATGCCTATACCACCTATATCATTCTTGGCATCTGCTCCGGTGTTAGTCTGTGTATCATGATCATCTGGTCCATTGTGATTTGTTGTCGGAGGAGAAGACTCAATGACATCGAGGAGGGTCATGAACTGTCAACAATTGAGGTTCGTCCTCGCTGATGGTGAGTAGTAAACGTAGCCTTTTAACTTTTAAAAAGAAGAATAGACTTGTTCACCAAACCTTTGTCCAATCGTGAAGCCATGTAAACTGTTTGTAAACTGTCGTGATGAATCATTGTTAAAGCCTTTCACATAACCTCAAAGTTAAGAGCCACATCGAAAGGTATATCTGAAGTCATGGTCCAAGACGCCTCGGTATGGTAGGGAAATACACCAGTGAACCGAACATCGTGGACTGTATCCGAACCCATAGTCTGCAAAGACTTCAAACGATATAGACCAGATTGACGTTCCCTTTCCGCTGTTCCCAAGTACACAACTGTTGACCAAACAGACCATCAGATCACACCACAGAGCACTCCTTTGTTCCTCAAGTACAAGTGAATAAGGTTATCCTCACATACAGACTTTCGATATAAGCCATCTCCCCCCTTAAGTTTAGGAAAAGGTTTATGTTTCTTACTCTAATATATGGATCGCACTGAATCAGTCTCGTATAAAGTGCCCCAGAGGCTCACCATGGAACCATCGCCGGAGATGTACGCGATCCTCCTCCCTCTCCTCAGCATCATCATCTCCTTCAACCTCACCCTCAGCATCATCATGTGCTACTTCATCCGCCGCAGACGTGCCCCTGACGAAGAAGCAACTGAGCTCGTACAAGTCAAACCAAATCTCGAGCGAGGCATGCTCGTCGAAATCATATCCATTTATCGTGACGGCATCGAAATCTACACCAAACAAAAATCACCCGCCAGTCCACGTCTGTACTACCATCCGTCACTCAAGGACCCCGAGCAGGCTCACATGTACCTCCGCGACGTCCCAATACCACCCAAACGATCAATTGACGATCTACGACAAGAATTAGCCGCAGGATTTCGTTGGCTATATCGATCTCAGCAATAGCCACAAAAACACACATGGGCACATTCACAAATCCCACACTCCAAATATCATTCATCTACCTAGCATACAGCAATACGATTAACAGTCGATTGTATCTCTCAAATACTTCAATAGCCCGCCGTGACCACCGACCGGTAAAGCTGGCCACATTAATGCGGTCCTGCGCCAATCCCCATGTTTATCTATCCCAGAGGTGAATCCTGACCCCTTCCGTAATTTGCCCTAGTAATCTCAAAGTTTGAAGAAAAGGAGACGATCCAGTTGTGTTGTATGCTATAACAAAGGAAAATGGTAGCTTGCGACTCTCCCGTCGCTTGTCGTTATGTTGTCAGGTTCAACATTCACTCGTTATTCGGTCGACTACACGGACTGATACAAAAGGAGCGGCTCGCCGACGTTTTCGATTTCCGGGATCGTGCATTTCAGGTCGAACGCTTTGGATAGAACAATTTTGAAGATCTAAACAGTTAGCATAATGTACTCCAAGAACCTAGAGGTCATACCTTTTGCACATTGATACTGTGACTTGTACTCGAGAAAATTAATGCAGCTCTCATGGCTTTCGCAAACCGTCTCGCCTGTTGTGGTCAGTAAGGTTGGGATTCCCTCCGGGGGCTCCTAGCGGAGGGCTCTTCCTCGCTGCGCTCGTACCTGATTTGAGATTTCTTCTTGATCTTGGGGAGGAAAGTTGACAAAGTGGTCGTACTTTGTACCGACGAGAATCGGAATGGCCGTCTTGTTGAACCCGCGCCCCTGTCGATACCACTCCTTGATGCTATTCAATGTACTCTTGCGGGTGAGATCAAACATGAAGAGAATAGCGACTGCGTCGTTGCACACAAGAGGCAGCATGTTGACAAACTCTCGTTGACCACCGAGATCCCAAATCGAAAAGGTGATTTCCGTGTTACGGATGGAGATTGTCTTTTCCATGAAATTGACACCTAGCGTCTGGATATAATCCTCATCCCAGCTCCCCTCGACGTATTTGACCATCAACGAGGTCTTGCCGATCTGCGCATCACCAACCATTCCGACCTTGATGACAACATGGTTTCGACCATTGGATGATGGCTCACCGGAACTCTGTCGATAGTCATTGTAGGCTTGGTGTGCGGGGTTGGACAAGCCACTAGCTGGGCGGGAAATTGGCGGTGCGGTTTGAACGGGAGGAGTATATCTGGTCGACGGGTCTTCTTGTCGTGGACTTTGAGCTAACCCTTGATCGAGGGATGTGCTTTGCTGATGATGGAACCCATTCGGGTGGGGAGATTCTTCGATGCCTCCGGCCTCGTCTTGGCCTGGGGGTGGCAGTGGGATTTCATGGGGAGGTGAATTCATGATGTGCTCCATGGTTGTAGGTTCGGCCGGAGCCGAGGGATTCGTGTAGTCGTCCAGCGTGAAGGTGTGACGGGTATCGAGGGAAACAGAGTCGAAACGGAGACGGTGAAACAATCGAGTCGGATGATGCGAGCAAACGAAAGAAATCGGTAGAGAACGTGGTCGGAGAGAGTGACAGAAGAAAAGATCAGCTTGTCACAGCATCAAGCTAATTGACATGTGATGATATCGTGATGCGCAGCGGGGAGGTCAAGACAAGGCAGCTGAAAGGTGGCGGAGTCCAAAAGCCACCAGAGTGAAACCGTCAGACAAGCCGTTTAACAATGAGACCTCGTCGAGTGGATATTAAGTCGCGTTCACACTTGTTTTTCTTCCAAACTGAAACCGAACGATGCGTTTTGTTGGAGCAGAGAGTTTGCGCTGACGTTTGGAGAGGATGATGGTGGGAGCCTCGTGTTTAGGCCAGAAGCGGGACGGAATTTCAAGGCACCGGTTGTGGTACAAGGCTAAAGTGGAGGGAACGGATTTTAAACAGCACAACAGGGGATGTAGATGAAATGTTCTGAAAATAGTTCAATTTGTCTTGATTTCGAGATAGACTTTGCTAGGCTCCTGCTTATGCGTGAAATGTTGTGATGATGATGGTGGTGTTTTAGCGTAGCGCAGCGCGTCAACGCGTTTGGACAAGTAATTGGCTGGGGATTTGGTGTATGGCTAGCTGAGATTGCGCAATAACTGCGTTTGATCTGGATGTCCAGCTGAACAGAATCGTCAATATTTGTAATGTAAATAGCAATCATGTTATTGTAGAATATGGTAGTATTCCATATCAGTGGCAGTATGCAAGACAGCTGGCACTAAACACCAAATAAACAGTGTTCCAACAACCCCCACGTTGATATCTCCGATTGGACCAATGTTTCTCATGTCTTGTTTAACGACAAAGTCTCATGCCTTAATTGCAATCACATTCCAAGGCAGAGAAATTGCTGTAGAATTGATGTAGACTGTGAATGCTGCCAACTTCATGATGCTGACTAAGTCGGCTTCCCTCCGATCCACTCGACCCATCTCCGCATGATGCCGACAAAGCTTGAACTCTGATATCACCATCCGCATCATCACAATGGCCTCAATCTCTCGGTCCCTACGCGCTGCAGCCCCTCTGGCTAGGAGTATTGTGCCCCGCGCAGCCATCCGCACGCCAATCCGAGCTTTCTCCTCCACCAAACTGAGTATGTGTCCTGGATCGCTACAATGACGACACTAACCAAACAGGCCTTGCTCGAAAGTACACCAAAGACCACGAATGGATTGATCTGTCAGCCGACAAGAAGCACGGTTTCGTTGGAATTTCAGAGTATGCCGCCGAACAACTCGGAGATGTAGTCTACGTCGAACTCCCCGAGGCCGGAACATGGGTCGAGCAAGGCGACGCTGTCGGAGCTGTCGAGTCTGTCAAGTCTGCCAGCGACATCAACGCTCCCGTCCGTCTACGAGTCCTACAAGTCAACGACAACCTCGAGGAGAAGCCCTCAACCATCAACAAGGTCCCCGAGGACGACAGCGCTGGTGGCGGTTGGATCGCAAAGGTCGAGGTGGATGAGGAGGGTGCGAAGCAATTTGAGAAACTATTGGATGCCGAGGCCTACAAGACTTTTGCTGGAGCTGAATAGAATACAAAGGGTATTGATCTGCCGTACAGTCCCCGACTGCCATGCCGCTACTTGACCGTCTCCGGGACTTGTCGGAGCCTAGTGATCTCATCAAGAATACTACCGCCTCCCCGTTCAACCAGAGCATTCGCAAGCTTCCTCCCAAACTTGTCTGCCTCTTCGTGTGTCTTGACAGGTTCTGTTATGTCAGAGTCGACACCGTGGTCACCCCGAAGGTTGACAACTGTAGCCTTCATATGTAACTTGTCGTCAACCCATTTGGTCTCGACGCCAATAGGAACACTGCAGCCGCCTTCAAGTGCCCTCATGAGTGCTCGCTCGGCCTCACACGCAAGAGCAGTTTGTTCGTTCTCGATCGTCTTGAGCAACCGAATCACCTCCTCGTCATCCGCTCGGCACTCGACTCCCAGCGCTCCCTGACCGACAGCATGAAGAATACCGCCATTGTCAGACTCTAGAAACTGTGTAATGTGGTCTCCGAGATCCATCCGCTGGAGACCTGCCGCGGCGAGAATGATGCCGGTCAGGTCAGGGTCCTCCTCAAGCTTGCGTAGACGAGTCTGGATGTTTCCTCGGTGATCCTTGAACTTGAGCGTCGGGTAACGTCGAATCAACTGAGCAATTCGCCGAACGCTGCTGGTACCGATGATGCTCCCGTCCGGCAGATCGGCGAGCGTCTTCCAGCCGTGCTTGTCCTGCAATTCCTTCTTGATCACGAGTGTATCTCTCGGGTCCTCGCGGGACGTGACACATCCGAGAACGCAACCCTCGGGGAGAACCGTCGGCATGTCTTTGAGCGAATGAACAACAATGTCGAGCTCCTTGTTGACGAGCTTTTCCTCCAGCTGCGAAGTCCAGAGGCCTTTTCCGCCGAAATTGTAGAGCGCAGTGTTTTGATCACGGTCGCCGGTGGTTGTCATGCTGTGGATGTTGAATTCATGATCGGGAAAGTTCTTCTTGAGCGCGTCGACGACGATCTGGGTCTGGGCGAGCGCGAGGGGCGACTTTCGCGTGCCGACGTTTACGACGGCTTTTCTCTGGGATTCGGCCATGATTGTTGATTGACGAGTGTAGGATGACGACTCGTACCATGGAGGGGCAGGCTGTTTTCCTCCAACGATGGTGGGGCAGTACAGTGCGGGGTATAACACTGTAGCAGTGGAAACTTCATGATGTAAATGTGGGTGTTGATCGTGATCTCAATCTCAACGACCCGATTATATGACCGAGTTGTTGTGTTTTGGATAACCGTAAAATAACCTTACTACAATGGATGGATGGATATGGGCTACATGAGTAACGGGCGAGTGCCGACTTGAGCAACGCTTTGCCATGGACGTAGCATGGATGTTGGCGAAACGAGAGGCATAGGATACCAAGGGACAGGCGGATGCGAAGAAACAGACGAAGACACAGGTTAAGACACAGACAAAGAGACAGATGAAAGAATGGACGATAAGTAGGACAAGGTGATTGTAACAAACAGTAACCGCGAACTATATAAGACGAGACACGAAGCAGTTCACATCATCACCCTCAACACTCGTTAATATGAAGTTTCAACTTACTATCCTTACTCTGGCCGTCCTGGCCTTTGCAAAGCCTCAGGCTCCTCCTGATCCAGCACCAGCTCCCCCTGACCCTGCTCCAACTCCCCCTTCAACCTCTGAGCCCCCAGCTCCGGCACCTCCAGCTCCTCCTCCCGTCCCTCCTCCGGCTGATCCCCCGGCTGATCCTCCAGCCGAACCGTCTCAACCCCCTCCTCCTCCTCCACCACCGCCGCCTCCGTCTCAGCCTGCACCCCCTCCGTCCGGACCAGCTCCTGTTCCTCCCCCAGCTACTCCGGCCCCAGCACCTCCTCCGGACCCAAGTCCCCCTCCACCTCCGAGTTCAACTGCTGAGCCTCCACCTCCCGAGGGACCAATCTGCGAATGCGGCTACACTTACTGCTCTGCTGTCCTCAAGGGCATGGGTACGTCCACCAACCCCCCAAAGGCCAAGACTAACGAGTCCAGACAACCCGTGGAATGAGGATCAACTCTCACAAGCATACTGCAGCACGCCTAATGTCAAATGCGACGGCGAATCACCAGCCAGCAGTATAGACAATGCCCTGTTCATCTGCCTATGCGACCAGCCAAGCCAGAAGGTCGGAAACCATCTTGAGTTCCTCTGCGGCTGTGATAAATGTCTCGTTGTCAAGCCGGACTACAGAGGAAGATGCAAGACTCCTCCGTTAGCTGGATCCAAGGGCGGCAAGGGTAATGGGAAGGGTAATAAGGTCAGAGGAACTAATCCGCTCGGCTTCTGGATGTAGGTAATCGTGGAGGAAGTCACTCATTTGGTGTTTTTGTTAGATCCAAATTGACCCATGCTATTGCTTCCATATCCAATCCAACTAGCTGAGCACGAGCGCAGCGAGGAAGAGCCCTCCGTTAGGAGCCCCCGGAGGGATCCCACATGTTTCAGTGAATCAGATTTCTTCACATCTGCATCAAAGTGACAATCGCATGATTCCAGAATGCCGGCTTACACATCAAGTGGATCTCACTCTCTTCCATGAGCGTCCATCAGCGGTGCATGCAAAGCTCGAATCGGCCGCTCCGGGTACGTGACCCCGGCCCGCCCCACACAAAAGCCGGCGCTACACGGGGTTAAGTGCCGAGAATGGACGGCTAGGCCCGTTAGCCTGACGTCAGTAGCAGCAAGAGCCGAACGGAAGAGTTTGTCAAGGAGCTCGAAACGGTAGAGAATTGGTCCGACTGCAAGGGTCCAAGCGTGGAGAAGTGAGAGGTGTGCATGTGGTATAAAGGTGAGTGCGTCATCCATTAGAGCTTGTTTCATCATAGCATTTCATCTCATAACTCATCTCATATCACCATAAACTTACCAAGTATACCCTTTCACGCAATACCCATCAACACACATTTCACTGATACCCAATTCATTCACAATGGCTCCCAAGGTTCTCGTCGTTCTCACCAGCCAGTCCAAGATGAACAATGGACACCCTACCGGCTGGTACCTGGTAAGCCACTCACTCACTCACCATACCCCAAACTAACCATCGCCAGCCCGAGCTCGCCCACCCCTACTATGACCTCGTCAACAACGGCGTCGAGATCACCGTCGCCTCTCCCGCCGGCGGCGAAGCACCCCTCGACCAAGCCTCCGTCGAGATGTTCAAGGGCGACGAGGAGTCCGTAAAGTTCCTCAACGAGAAGAAGCAGCTCTGGCAACAAACCACCCCCCTCAAGAACTTCCTCGGCAAGGCCTCCGACTTCGACGCCATCTTCTACCCCGGCGGCCACGGCCCCATGTTCGACCTCGTCAACGACGAGACCTCCATCAAGCTCATCGAGGAGTTCTACAAGGCCGGCAAGCCCGTCGCCGCGGTGTGTCACGGCCCCATCGTCTTTGTCAACGTCAAGGTCGACGGCAAGCCTCTCCTCGAGGGCCGCGAGGCTACCGGTTTCAGCAACTCTGAGGAGGAGGCCGTTAAGCTGACCAGCGCCATGCCTGTTCTCCTCGAGGATGAGATCAAGCGTGTTGGTGGCAAGTACGTCAAGGCTGACGACTGGGCTGAGAAGCTGGCTGTCGATGGACAGGTTATCACTGGACAGAACCCTGCTTCTGCTCACGCTGTTGGAAAGGCCATCCTCAAGGCCATTGGCGCTTAAATAGATCATGATACCACGTTAATACAATGAGATAATTTCCAAGTTGACACACTGTACCCTTGTGTTCCCTCCGGGGGCTCCTAGCGGAGGGCTCTTCCTCGCTGCGCTCGAGTGAATTGATGGTGTATTGAATACGCGGATACCTTGAGGCTGAGACTTAGGTGTTGTTGATACTCTGTGAGGCAAGAAAACTCAATATTTTGTCGCTTAGGGACAGGGTTCTCAAGTAGGTCGAGCCTAAGCTTCAGGGACTGTTTGATGAGTTCAGTTAAACATCTTCAAAGTGTTAAGTTCCTGCACCTGATTGCACTCATCTCACAAACGAACAACCCTTCTCACTAACTTCTCTCCGTATGGGTCTCAAATATGAATGTCAATACTCAGAATAGGCAATACCTGACTGTCATTACATTACTATTTAGTCCTTCTTGAAAACCTTCTCAAACCCAGTCAAGGTGAACCTATAATGCACCTTGTTCTCCTTCACACGCTCAACAGCCTCAGCACATCCCTTCTCCGAGATATCAATCGTCTCAACCCAAGCAACAATGTTCTTCTCAGCAGCCAGCTTGAGCATAGCATCCATCTCTTGATGGTTACCAAGATGGCTTCCCGTGATCTTACCAGCATTGCCAGCAAATGTACCCGCAGTCATCTGAGGCAGCGGCTCATCCGGAATACCACAATTGTGAAACTCGCCTCCAATGTTGAGCGTGGACATGTAAGCGCTCATGTCAAATTTGTGTGTCATGTCGGCGCAGTTGAGGATAAAGTCGAATGTGAACTTGTACTTGTCGGCCCAGTTCTCATCAGTCGTGAGGATGACTTCCTTTGCGCCGAGCTTCTTTGCATCCTCCACCTTTGAGGGAGAATGTGTCATGGCGTAGACTTCAGCGCCGAGTGCTTTTGCCCATTGAATACCCATGTGTCCGAGACCGCCGATACCAACGATGGCAACAGTCTTTCCAGGACCAACGTTTGCTCTCACGAGAGGAGAGTAAGTGGTGATACCCGCGCAAAGAAGAGGCGCAACCTGCTCAGACTTGAGGGCGTCAGGGATCTTGAATGTGAAGTATTCGTGAGCGCGGATGTGCGATGCAAAACCTCCATGCGCAACACTTCCATCCGGATAAGTGCAGTTATACGTATCCACCATATCAGGACAGTAGTTCTCGTTCTTGTTCTTGCAGAGCTTGCACTCTAAACACGAAGCGACTTGGGCCCCAACGCCAACGCGGTCTCCGACTTTAATGTCCTTGACGTTGTCACCTACACGGACAGCTTTGCCGACGACTTCATGGCCGACGCAGAGAGGTCCTTCAAAGTCGCCCCAGCCGCCTGTGACGGTGTGCACGTCTGAGCCGCAGACACCGCAGGCTTCAATCTCAACGTCGATATCGCGATTCCCCCATGTTTTGGGGGTGAGGGTTTGTTTTTGGAACTTGTTCCATGATTTGGGGCTGTCGACGCAGAAGCCTTCAAAAGTATCGGGGTAGCCCATGATTGGTGTAATTAATTGATGATTGATGTCTATCAAGGTTCTCTACAATTCACAGTATTTATATCCTCTCATCCTTCTCTTCGCTGCTGTCTGTTCTCAACTCCTAATGACGTCTTGAGTTCAATGTCTATGACGCTCCGCGATAAAAGCTCCGGAGATATCGCCTTGACAGAATCATTTGTTCTCCATTTGCACTCAATCGGGTAAGCTTCTCGAAATCTAGTCAGATCGAGATGCAATCTGAGTGAAAGTTGGAGATAAGTGGCCGTGTTAAAACCGTGGATCCAATGACGTAGACGAGATTGGCGAACTGACGTTGCAACGAGATTGAGTAGTATTCGGGGACCTACGTGATAATTCCGATTAAACTAATACATACTCTTCGATGAGAGGATAAATCGACTCGTATAGGCTGCATCTCTGATCCAACGCCTTTTGGTCGATGATTGAAGGTCCTGATGTTTGGGTCCGTCCGACATCTCCCAGGTTCGCAACGTATCTCGATCCAACGGGCCAGCCTGGTCCAGCTTGCGGGTTTCTGACAAATCTCCCCACAACTCCTCGAAGATACTCCGCAAATGTGTATAGCTGTGGTGACATTGCGTCAAAGGTTGGTGAGCTGAACAGTAGGAGGACGTCTGAGCCGTGGAATTTGCCCAGCCAGGAGTATTTGTCGTCTAAAAGACTTGTGACTGAGGCATTGAAGTAGAATCGCCATGTTGGATTGATGGAAGATGAAATGTTGGCGAGAATGGCTTGGGGCTGGATGTGTTAACTTTGAAGCCGGAAGCATGTAAACTTACACATTGCCAGACAAAGTCTGTATAGATTGCTGCAGCAGTGTCAAAGTCGGATTTGAGATTGGGGTGGTAAGCATCAAGAATTTGCCTCTGTTGGGTTTCGTTGACCAGTGGATCAGAGAGATATGCCCCGAAGAATGTCTCGAGTGAGATGTTTCTGTTGATCAGGCCTCTGCCTTCCTCGGCGACAGTTCCCACGAGCACAGGAACTCTTGCGACATCTCCGTTTCGCCATCTCTCAGCTCTGTCACTCAGAATTGTCACATTGTCGGTTATCGGCAGAAATGCGCTTCCCGCTGTGCTCATGGCGTTGATGAGAGTGTCGCCTGATATATTTCTCATACACTGCAGCTGGTCCGGTCCCTGGCATCCAACAACAGTTGTCAGGTTATCCCAGTACGAAGTATCGTGATGACTGGTAGTGCTTCCGAGGTATCCAACAGACATCTGACCAGAAAACATCATTGCGGCGCGGAATGGAGGAGATGTGTATCTGTTGACGTGTATATCGACCGACATGGCGCCTGCAGATTCACCCCAGATAGTGACTCTGTCTGGATCACCACCAAAGGCTCGAGCATTCCGTTGGACCCATTCAAGAGCGAGCTGCTGATCATGGATACCGAGGTTGATCTCTGAAGCAGGTATGTCTGGAGAGTTTGGGAACCCAAAGACTGTCTCGTTAGTCAAACCCACAAGCCAGGGTCGACTCACCATTCGTTCTATAGTTGAAAGTAAAGACTAAAATGTCTTCATACGCCGCGAAACCGCTGAGGTCTATTTCTCCGTTGCCTTGTTGCCATCCACCGCCGCTGATGAATAAGAGCACAGCCTTTGAAGGGTGAGGGTCTGTTGGTGTAAAGGCATTGATGAACAGACAGTCTTCACTCTCACGGGTTGCTGTATTGAACAGTCCTTTGAGGAGGTCGATCTCAGGGGTAAGTTCTACAAGGTTAGCTTTGCTCATAATAAGTAGACAGACTCACCACTTTGGACGAATAGTTGTCTGCAGGAAGGACCAAACACGGTCGCATTCAAGGGCCTCATCCATGGTTCTGGCTTCTCTGCTCGACTGAAACGCTGCGGTTTGGCGGCATACGGAATACCGAGAAACTTGTTGACAGGCGAGGCAGCTGGAAGAGTTGTGGTGAGACCAAAGATTGGACCTGAGTCGAGGGTAGCTGTTGGAGTTTCAGCACTGACGTAGATCGGGAGCAAGAGTCGTGACAATGTGAGAGGCTTCATGATTGCGGCATGGCAGAAATGAAGTCGCCATGGCTGGGAGTGTCATTTAAATATTCCATGGATGTTTGAATTGAGTGGTTGATGAAATGTACATTGGGTACAGCCGTATTGCTCGGGTTCATGGTTGTCGACGCGCAATACGACGAATGCGAGATCACCCACGTCAGCAACACCGACGATCAATTCACCAGAAGCAGAGTCCGAACCTGTGCAACTGATGTTGTCGGCCATCGTATTTGGGACAAAGTGAGTGCAAATCATTGAATTGCTAACATCATGGTCCAAAAGTATCTGAACGGATGTACAGTTGATCAAGCACGAGCGGAGCGAGAAAAGGCCCTCCGCCAGGAGCCCCCGGAGGGATATCCATAATTCTAAACATCAATTGAATCAAATACACACAATCGTCGCTCAAGTCGCCCTCCTTTCACCCTTCGCTGCATCCAAAGATCTCTGCTTCTTCTCATCATTCGTATCCTTTGCAAAACTCGCAACATGCTCAGGCACTTCAACCTTGTTGTACGGACCTGGAATCGGCTCCCCGATCGTCTGATACACCGGCAACACACCCGTCCACGTCGAATTCACCAGGCTCTCATTCTCCAAATCACTCTTATCATCCGTCGTAGATCCTGCACTGATCTTGGCACTTGCCGACGTGATCTTGACCTTGAGAATATTCGTGCTCTGCATCTCTGACGCCAACGGAGGCTGTCGTGTATGGTTCCAACGATCAGCCACAACACTATTGCTGATGAGTTCCATCGCATACAGCTTTTCTTCATCTGACTTGACAGTAGTCGCGTATCCGTAGATCACAGCGGACCGATAGTTGTAATTGTGCGAATACGTCGCCAGAGTCAAGACGAGTCCATCAACGTGCGAGGCAGCAACACAAACTGGCATTCCCTGAATCTCTTCTCCATCAACTGTTGATGTCTGAGCCAAGTTCATGATCCTCGACGACACATATCCATGAAGATACAGTTCCAGAGGATCCCGCAGACTTGAACTCGGCCGATCAAACGATCCCAGCTGTCCTATCATCGGCAGAACAACCGGAAACGGCTGAGAAGGCGTATTAAACGATATATGAAGAATCGGACATGTATTGACGATACTATGGACAGTCTCGAGGTCATAAACCCCGTGGACCTTGTACCGTTTGATGGTATTTGTCGAGTCTTTGGGGTACTGAAGATTATGACGGCCCATTTTGTTACTTTGTTTGACGATTACAATTCCTACAATACCATAGGCCACCTTATATAGCCATCCGTATCTATTCACAGGCTAGAACTGCCCCGAAAGGTAATTATTCGCGTGATAAGACACCTCTAGCTCAATTAGCTGGTGCATCCCGGACCGGAAAAACCACAAACCCCACCTCCACATCTTCTCGTGGCCACAGTGCCACACTCCATCATCAAGATACCCCGCGACATCAAAGTCGCATCAAATCACCATGGTTCTTCAAGATCTCGGCCGTCGTATCAACGCGGCGGTCACAAACCTGACCCGAGAGCAAAATCTCGACGAAAAGGTGCCCCCAAACCCCCCGTCTTCCCCGCCCCGCTAACAGTCTAGGCCTTCGATGGCATGCTCAAGGAGATTTGCGCCGCCCTCCTCGAAGCAGACGTCAATGTACGACTCGTCGGCCAACTACGGAAATCCATCAAGTCCACTGTCAACTTCAAAGAACTCCCCCCCGCCGTAAACAAGAAACGCCTCATCCAAAAAGCCGTCTTCGATGAACTCGTCAAACTCGTCGATCCCCACGCCGAACCGTTCCGACCGAAGAAGGGAAAGAGCAATGTCATCATGTTTGTCGGTCTCCAGGGTGCTGGAAAGACGACGACATGTACAAAGCTCGCGCGACACTACCAGTCCAGGGGTTTCAAGGCGTGTCTGGTTTGTGCGGATACCTTCAGAGCTGGTGCCTTTGATCAGTTGAAGCAGAACGCCACAAAAGCCAAGATCCCCTACTATGGCTCCCTCACAGAAACGGATCCCGCCGAGGTTGCGAGGGCTGGTGTCGACCAATTCAAGAAGGAGAGGTTCGAGGTCATCATTGTCGATACATCAGGTCGCCACCGACAAGAGTCTGCTCTTTTCCAAGAGATGGTGGATATCCAAGAAGCCATCAAACCCGACGAGACTATCATGGTCCTCGACGCTTCGATCGGTCAACAAGCAGAGTCACAAGCCAAGGCGTTCAAGGAGGCAGCTGATTTCGGAGCCATCATCATCACAAAGACCGACGGCCACGCACACGGTGGTGGTGCCATCTCTGCAGTCGCCGCAACACACACCCCCATCGTCTTTATCGGTACTGGTGAACACATGCTCGACTTTGAAAAGTTTGCCCCCCAACAGTTCGTCCAAAAACTCCTCGGTATGGGCGACATGGCTGGGTTGATGGAGCACGTGCAGAGCCTCAACCTCAACCAAAAAGACACCATCAAGCACATCCAGGAGGGCATCTTCACCGTGCGCGACCTCCGCGATCAGCTCTCCAACATCATGAAGATGGGCCCCCTCTCAAAAATGGCCGGCATGATCCCCGGCATGAGCAACATGATGCAGGGCATGGATGACGAAGAAGGCGGCGCCAAACTCAAGCGAATGATCTACATCTGCGACTCAATGACCGAAAAGGAACTCGACTCGGACGGCAAGATTCTCATCGAACAACCCACCCGAATGACACGAATCGCACGCGGTTCCGGCACATCAGTACGCGAAGTCGAGGACCTCCTCACCCAACAACGAATGATGGCAGGCATGGCAAAGAAGATGGGAGGAAACATGAAGAACATGCAGCGAGCCCAACAAGCCATGGGCGGAGGAAACAAGGCACAGCAATTAGCAGCCATGCAAAAGAGGTTACAGAGCATGGGAGGTGCCGGCGGTGCAGGAGGTATGCCCGATATGGGAAGCTTGATGAAGATGCTCGGCGGAGGAGGTGGAGGCATGCCCGGCGGTATGGATATGCAGGCCATGATGAGGCAGATGGGTATGGGCGGCGGCGGTATGCCTGGGATGCCGCCTGCAGGTGGAAGAGGTAGAAGGTGAGCATGCATTAAATGGAATACAATTGCCAGTCACTTTTGTCCCTGCCGACTACCTAGTATAAGTATACGCGTCTTAAAATTGAAGATACCCTGACCTCAGGGCAAAGCTCCTGACCTTCCAAAGTGACTTCAGAGTCTCGAGTTACTGATTCCATACTGCCTTGTCTACCGAGACATGATATATCCCTCCGGGGGCTCCTGGCGGAGGGCCTGTTCTCGCTTCGCTCGGGTTTGACCATGCAACTCTCAACAGGATGCAGTCAATCGACTGTGTATAGTTGTAGCTTGTTAACACTTCACCCTGACATTAGTGAGCACGGTATTCCGTGAGCGTTTAGTTACTGATGCGCTTATGTATTTAAAACTTACCTAAATTTATGATGATAACCCTAAACTTATGATGAGACTGTTAACCCAGCATTGGTGTACAGTCTCATTTGGGTGACTCGTGATGATGACCCTCAAGCGCCTTGTCCTGATATCTGTAGCAATCTCAGCTGATAGAAAGCCTTGATTGGTAGAGGCCGAGGTTGGTCGCATCTAACCGCCGGCTTGGATTGACAAGGGTGAACCAACAGCTTCATGGATTCTCAGACACCCATAAAACCGCTCAATAATGACCCCCGAATCAAATGTACAACAATTATCCCATTCGTCTCATTCATCTCATTCATCGTTTAAATCTGAATATCAAAATGCCCTCAATTGATGCTGATACGCCCCTTCCCTCAACTGAGGGTATCACGGAAACCAACTCCAGCCCACCTTCCAACAGACACCGCACTCCTTCAGTCTCTCTTACCCCTCCTGGCGGGACCAGGGAAGAGTCTCATGGGCTCACATCTGCCATCCACAACATTCGCCTCTCCGACACAAATGGTACTCTCGAAATGATCATCGAGACTCCGCTAACATGTTCAGGACACGAATCTCTCTCCCCAGAACCGAGGCGTTCCAGGAATGGCACCCCCCGAAGACGGCGCTCAAGTACCGGGGCTGTTCAGCAGCATGATGTCGCTGACGAAGAACTCCCCGACGATGCCTTCCATTCCCCCGAATTCCAAGGAGCTTTCCGGGATGCAAAGCAGTTAATGTCCAGCATTCAATCTGTGCTGGGAAGCTCGAACATCCACGAAGGGTCCGAGTCAACCATGGGCAAGCTTCACGAAGAGGCTGGTAAGCTCGCTGCGTTTGAGTACCCAGCAACTCGTACCGTTGGATTCGTCGGAGATTCTGGAGTTGGTAAGTCACCATTAGATGTGATTGCGCCGCTGACAGTAGTAGGCAAAAGTAGTCTGCTCAATTCACTCCTCGATACGAAAGGGCTTGCAAGGACTGTAAGTAACTGCCCAAGTTTCGGACCATGCTTACATCTCAGAGCAACAATGGAGAAGCCTGCACATGCGTTGTGACAGAGTACCATTATCACAATCGCGACACGCTTGACATCCGAGTCAATCTGTTCTCGATGGAGGAACTCGAAGACCAACTCGGTAGACTGCTTCAGGTTTATCGCACGTTTGAACTTCATCAGGATGAGATTACTGATGCCGCTGAACGTCAAGACATGGAGGCAAATGCCAAAGTGGCCAAGGATACGTTCCAAGCCATGTTTCGTGGCCGACTGGCTGATGAGGCATTCCTGATTCGTGAAGCTTACGAGGATGTCCTCGATCGGCTCACAAGTTGGGCAGCTGATGCCAGGCCTTCACCCTCGATGACTCTTCATACCGACCTCTCGCCGCAAGCCTGTTCCAACACATTGATGGAGCTCTCTTCTGAACCGGCATCGAGAGATTCGCCAGCAACGTGGCCCTACATTCGAAGCATCAAGTAAGTACATCCCCAGATACATCCCCAGGACTGAACCAACTAACAAGAAAGGGTCTTTTTGAATGCGCATATCCTCAGCCGAGGCTTGATCCTTGTAGATCTCCCTGGCCTTCGCGATCTCAACTCTGCTCGAAGAATCATCACCGAACGCTATCTCCTGGAGTGCAACGAGATCTTTGCAATCTGCAGCATTGGGCGTGCAGCCACTGACGAGGGCGTTCATCAAGTTTTTGACTTGGCGGACCGTGCTCGTCTGTCGAACGTCGGCATTGTCTGTACTCGTTCCGATGTAAGTGGCAGTAGGCATGTGTGAACCCGCTGACTTTGTAGGACATCGACCCCGAAGAGTCAATCCGAGATTGGCCAGGCAGAAGGGCAAGGCATATTGAGCAGCTGTTGGAGCACATCGAAAGGACCACCAAGGAGATAGAGGAACTACAGGCAGATATCGAGGATTTTGGGGCGAGTGACCTATCCGAGCAAGAAAGACAGGAATTTGCAGACTGCTTGGAGGAACAACGACAAGCAAGGTATGTTTCCGACTGCTGGCGGTAACTGCTAACAATTTCAGCACACGCAAACAGAACTATGAGTTTGAGTAAGTTGGCAAACACAGAACACGAATAGCTCGACTAACATCTGCAGACTCAAACAATATCTGATCACAAACCGCAATCAGATCATCACCGACTCACTCAACAACACCTACGCCGGCCGCGTGACACCCTCCAGAGTCTTTTGCGTGAGCAACACAATTTACTGGCAAAACAGAACTGCCAAAAAGTCAGAGGCCAAACGACATCTCGACCTCAGTGGCATCTTACAAGTCCGAAAACATTGCATCTCGATTGTCGCAAACAGCCAACGACGCATCGCTACTCAATACATGAAAGACCAGATCCCTGCATTGCTTGCAGATATTGAGCTATGGGTCCAATCTGGTGCTCGGACTGCGAGTGAAGAACGTCGCGAGGCACTCTGCCAAACTCTCGATAGTGTTGAGCGTCGTCTGAGGAAGGTATGAGATTTGGAAGGTTGTGTTCTGACTGACTTTTGTAGGACCTTGCATCGCGCACTTTTAGTCGTCTAGCAAGAGGATACAACGAAGACTTTGCGGAACATGTTTGGAACAGTGAGTACCTCGGCTCGGTTGGAATTATACTGACCTTCAGATCGACATGTTTCTTCATGGAGCCGGTCAGCTAAAAGTGCAAGTCAGGATTGGGCAGGGGTACGTTCTCACGATGTTGTTTGACCAAGCTAACACATTCAGTGGCATCACAGTAAGTCGGCAATGCCGCAGAGGTTCAGGACTGACGAACAGGTTCTTATTCCGCATTCTGTCGAAACTTTGGGGACTATTGCACACCTGCCATCGGATCACGAAACTGGAACGAGGAGGCTATGGATGATATGGTTACTGATCTTGAAGGGCCTTGGGAGGACATGTGTGGCACTATACAGGAGAGGCAGTCGCGTATGCTTGAGAATGCGGACGAATTCGCAGACATGGCTATTGAGAGACTTGGTAAGTCATGTACCGCGGACCGGGCATACTGACATGAGTAGAGGAGCATGATTCCGTCGACTCCTTGACTCGAGCTCTTGAAAACCGCCAGAGCATATTCCTGGCTGCTATCGAGAAGGTCAATGATGACTTTGACAACAATCTCAGGTGAGTAACTCGTGCTTTATCAACGACGTGAGTAGCATTTGCCTCGTCGCTAACAACACAGGATCCTCCGCATCGAGTCACTTTCCGCCCTTCGAAGTTCACTCTTCGGAAAAGCGATGGAACCGTTTTACAACAAGTGCAATGCAGAATTCGGTACGTTCACACATCGTCTACAAGCAAAGCTAACCCTCCAGGCCGTGGAAGTGATGCTCGTCGAAAGGCAATCATCAGAGGGGCTTTGAGCGATGAAGAATTATTCACCAAGCTCATGAGAAGTCTCAAAGACAGTTTCCGGGCCAATTCAGAGGCCACTCAAGCAAAGATACAGGAAGCGATTGTGGAGTATCTGCGTGTTATTGAGCAACGGTTTGACCTCGTGCGGAGTGAGAACGTCGCTCGGGAAAGCGAGCAGGATCCAGACTTTCGACTTCGGGTTGAGCAAGTTGCGCGAGCTGGAAGAGAGACTATGCAGAGGGTTCACCAAGTTATCTGATGTTTGATCTTCATGTCCAATTGACTTTTGTTATCCTGCATTGCCTATTATGGAAGCGGGGCTGGTTGTAAGAAGGCGTTACATCACACATCACCTTCTGAGAACATCAGAGGATAAAACATCTCGTCGGGAATTGTGTCTCCTAAACTTCTGTATCATTCTAAAATGTCTGCTCGCGCGATGCTTCGAAATGGCCTGCTCCGGCCTCATGTCTCGTTCCGTCGTTACATCTCGACTCGAGACATGACGGCTGCAGATTTGAAGAAACTCAAGGTTGATCAATCCCGATTGATGGACACTCTTCACGACACATGTAAATGGGGAACCGGACTCAGATGGGGAGAGTAAGTCTCGCGGTCCTCGTCAGATCAAGCTAACAGATTAGAAACCCGACCGACACAGGAATGTCACGACTGGCACTTTCGGATTCAGATAAGACAGTCCGAGATTGGTTTGTCGAAACTACAAAATCTCTTGGATGTAAAGTGACCATTGACTCAATTGGAAACATCTTTGCTATTCGACCTGGCCGTAAAGATGGCCCCCCCACTGTGGCTGGCAGTCATTTGGACACCCAACCCACCGGCGGTCGCTACGATGGTATCCTCGGCATCCAAGCAGGAATTGAGATGCTCAAGATTCTTCAAGACCATGATGTCGAGACGGAGTATCCTGTTGGTGTGGTCAATTGGACAAAGTAAGTCATCAGCCCATTATTGACAATTCTGACCATTCAGCGAGGAGGGCGCACGATTCCCAATAAGCATGATGGCTTCTGGTGTCTGGGCTGAAGCGATCTCAGAAGAGCGCGCACACAACTTGAAAGAGGTATCCGGTAACGCAACAGTCAAGTCTGAACTGCAGAGAATTGGATATCTCGGTGACACACCTGCAAGCTACAAGGCCATGCCAATCGGGGCACATTTCGAACTTCACATTGAACAGGGACCTATTCTCGAGAGGGCTGGGAAGAAGATTGGTGTCGTACAAGGTGTTCAAGCTTACAAGTGGTTCACTATTGACATCACTGGACGAGGTATGTCGACTCTAAGGTACTCAGATGAACATGCTAACCGGTTAGATGCCCACACTGGCTCGACACCATTCTCCGACCGAGCCGATGCTCTCTTACTCGCTGCAAGATTGATAACTCACTCTCATCGACTGGCGACAAAGCACAATGCCCTCGCGTCGACTGGAATTCTAGCCCTCACTCCCGGCAGCACCAACACCATCCCCGGTCACGTCAGCTTCACTCTGGACATCCGCTCTCCATCCGATGAGACTGTCGAAAAGCTTGAAGAGGAACTGCGTCGCGACTTTGATCTACTTGCCCAAGGAACAGACGTGGACGGATTACTAGCCGGATCGACTCCTGCTCTACCACTATCTCTCAAATGGCGAACCGACACAATCTCAACTGCCACAAAGTTCCACCCCGATTGTATCCAAGCAGTCAGAGAATCCGCCGAGTCTATCCTTGGAAAAGACGCTGCTGTTGACATCTCTAGCGGCGCTGGTCACGACAGTGTCTACACAAACAAGCATTGTCCTACGACCATGATCTTCATTCCATGTAAAGGGGGGGTCAGTCATAACCCTGAAGAGTACTCGTCTCCTGAAGAGTGCGCAATTGGAGCAGAGGTACTGTGTCAGGCAGTTGTCCGATATGATCAAAAGAGGGTATAACTGTCTACATGATAAATATCCCTCCGGGGGCTCCTAGCGGAGGGCTCTGTCTCGCTCCGCTCGTGTGTGAAACTGGGACAGGACTTTTCATCGGAAATTCTCACGAGCGCAGCGAGAACAGGCCCTCCGCCAGGAGCCCCCGGAGGGATTCTATACCGTTATAAACCAGCCAAATCAGTGAACAATGCAATCTTCAAATCTATGACAATTCAAATATATGGCTAGCTGCGATGGTCAAACTTTGCTTAATAAACATGCTTTGGTGCCAGAGAACCACTCTTTGCTGTTTTTGTGATAAACTCTATGGGTCAAAGCCAACTGACGATATACTTTCATGCAACTCACATAATCTTCAGTCTCAAAAGCTTCTTGACCGATGACTCACCCTTTTCTTATATAAACACCTGCCCTCCCTTCTACACTATCTAAATCTCACCACAAATCTCACCACCAAATCTCAAAATGTCCGACCAAACAAACACCAACGAATCCAGCACTCGACTCCGAACCGGTCTCATCGCTAGTTCAATGCCAGCTCTTCCTGACGGCTACGTGTCACAATTGTACCCGATTAACCATGCAATCGACGGCCTTTGGACAGATCAACAGAACCCTCTCCATCAACGCTTCGTCGAAGCACTTGGCGGCATCAAATGGTTCCTCATCGATAGGTGGCGCATCGTATACGCTAAGCCATTCGAGGTTATGTCTCGTCAAGACCGTTCACAACTTCCCTTCACTATATGCGTCTCAGTGAGGCCGGGCTCGACAACAGTTGAGCAGGGGCAGGCAGCGGTCCTCAGATGCAAACAAGTCCTTGACGAGTTCGGTTTCTCCGATGTGGAAGTTAGCATCAGCGCCGCTGAGGGGTGGGGAAATTTGGCTGAAAACTAACCCAACCCCTATGATGCATACCTCTTCATCAGACATTGGTGGCATGGTATGGCATCATGTGTTATCTTTACGCTGGCCATTGGAGAGAAAGCCCCTATTTCACAAGATCACAGTCTCCGACTCATATACAGTCGGTGTCTCTACTTAAATCAGCTTTTCCTATCCTAGGCTAACGATGTAAGGTCCCAGATCACGCCTTATACTATCCCCTTACTGTGCCTTGTGCGGCATACAAGTACCTTACATATTGACCTTACTGATATGTAGAAATAAATCCGGTTGTATAATATTGAAACTTGACATATAACTCTGTAATGACTGTCCTACTGTACATGCTTCTTGACCTCTCGATCAACCCCAAGCCACAACATATCCGGCCGACTGTAGTGTCCACAGACATCCACAAAACTCTTGCACCGTAAAATCTCATCCGAATCAAGTGTGGCATACAGAATTCCCTCCTCACATTGAGGTAAATCCTCAGTCAGAATCCTCCCGTCAGGCCCAAATATTGCAGAGCTACCTCCTCCCGGGGTGCTCATGACAGCTCCCCCTTCTGTGTTCATGAGACTAATCCCCGGTTCGCTAATGACGGATGTCGCATGGAGAACAAAGGCTTGCGACTCGATTGCGTATGTCTGGGATAATGCGCGGGCGCCTGTTCATTAGTAAGTGTGTGGACGGATGTGAATGCGACTTACCCTCTCTCGACATGGACCACAATTCCTTCTCGTCCTTGTATGGATGCAATGGTGGCCATGCAGCGACATGGATCTGCTCACGGTGACTATAGAGGTAATACTTGAGCAGGGGCTGTATGTGTTCCCAGCAAGAGAGTGCTCCGACACGGCCGACCTTTGTGTCTACAACACTCGTGAGGGCATCACCAGAGGCATCACCAAAGATTGTCCTCTCCATGTGGGTAGCTTTGATCTTGCGTCGAAGTGCAAGCAGTTTGCCGTCAGAGTCGATAATAGCCTGCGAGATGTACAGAGTATTGTGAGAGTTTTCCGAAAACCCAAGGACGACGGTTATATCGTTGTCGGCCGCGCATTGCTGGATTCTTGCCATTTCTGGGCCATCGGCGCGCATGCAGTTTTTGATGTACCGGCTCGTGAGATGTGTATCAACTGGTCGAGCCCTTTGACGTTAGCCTTATGAACGTCTATGGGTGTCCATGCTTACCAGATCCAAGCAGGATATCCTGTGACCCAGCACTCAGGAAATGCCAGCAGCTCAGCGCCCTCTTTGGCGGCTTCGACGATCAAAGCACAGGTCTTGTCGACTGAACCCTGCAAGTCAAGCCATTTAGGTTCAGCTTGTGTGACTGCGACTCTGACTTGATGAGTGGCCTCAGAAGCGATTCCAACCTTGGCCATTGTTGGAGAGTCTTGTGAAGAAGAGTTGATCATGTCGATTGATGAGTCTGAATTGAAGCTGGCCCTCAACGAGCCATATAAGACAAGTACAACACTTAATCTTCCAATTCCACCAATCATCTCCGTATCATCGGCGGAATCTTGACATCCGCCGCTAAATCTCACTTATCGGCTTCCCCGCAAAGTTCATCTCCACCCCCCGCGATCCAAGTGTTATCAGCGGCGGCTCTTTCGCATCCGCCGCTAACGAGTGGAGCTGCCATGATAGCCAGATACTGTCAAGGCTTCCGAGTACTCGGGAGTGTTCCGTGACTGTAGCTAGACATACTGACATAAATATGACCATAGTGGCCATGTCCAGCAAATCGCCATACTCACATCGCCATGGCTTTCGGCGTCCTTGAAAGTAATGCTTCTGAGCAACCCGCTGGGACAGTCTTCCTCGAAGACTCCCAAGATGGCATGCACACAATCTTGGTGCCTTCACCCTCCAATTCTCCCAATGACCCCCTCAACATGTCGCGAATCCGAAAGGAGCTGTACTTCTTGACCCTCCTCTTTGGTGCCTGCGTGACTGGCGCTCTTGGTCCTGTCCTCGTTCCAGCTTTCGGCATTGTGTCGCAGACCTTCCAAACACCTCTCTCCAAGGTGGCCCTCCTCAACGGATCGCTCATTCTTGGTCTGGGCGTGAGCTCTTATTTTTCGGCAATAATTTCAGATCTCTGGGGTCGTAGGATCATTTTCGTCTTGACTTCAATCTTGCTGGTGGTCTCCAACATTTGGGCGGCTGTTTCGCAGGGGTACGAGTCACTTCTGGCAGCCCGTGTATTCCAGGGCCTGGCCATGGGGCCATGCTTTTCCCTGGCTGGTACATCTTGCGTGAACGACGTCTTCTTTCTTCATCAGAGAGGTCGAAGGGTCGGTCTGTGGAACTTTGCCGTCATTGTGTCTGTCAACATCGCCCCGGTCATCAGCGGCTATCTCATTGTGGACATGGGTTGGCGATGGGCCTTTTGGTTCCTTGCTGTCGCCTTCGCTGTGGGATTGATCATGGTGGTCTTTTTCCTCCCCGAGACCAAATGGGACAGGGACGAGATAACATCGAGTGTCGTTGGCAATGAAAAGACTGAAAAGGCTGAAAAGGCTGCCCCAGATGTCGAGACTGCACCAGTGATCGCCCCGTGGAAGAAGATCTGCGGAGTCCAGCATCTCCAATTCGCCAGCGCAAAAGAACTACTGCCCAGTCTCGTCAGCCCTATCCTCATGCTTGGACATCCTGTTGTTATTTGGGGGTGTATCATGTGGTCAATCACCTTTACCTGGGTCATTGTTCTTGGCACTGTGGCTGACCAAATCTTTGGTGCTCCACCATACAACCTCGACGCAACTCAGGTCGGACTCGTCATTGGCATCGCTCCTCTCGTTGGGTCTGCGCTAGGCACACTGATCTCTGGCTGGATGTCTGATCTCGCCGCTCACTACATGTCCGCGTTCAACGGAGGTCTGTACGAGCCTGAATTCCGACTCGTCGTCATCGTGCCTTCTGCAATCACCATGGCTGTTGGAGCTTTCGGCCTCGGCGATGCAATTGAACACTCAAGACCCACAATGGCCTGTTGCGTCTTTCTCGCTCTCATCAACTTTGGTATTGGTGCAGGCTGTACAGGTATCGTCACGTATACCAATGATGTGTGTATGGATCGTGCAGGAAGTGCTTTTGGTCTGGCAATGGTATGTCTTCATCTACTTCAAGGTCAGCACTAACTCTCGCAGCTTATCAAGAGTTCCTTTGCATTCGGTCTCACCTTTATGCTCAACGATTATTATGCCACCAAAGGGCCGATGGTCTTTTTCAGTACCTGGGGAGGTTTGACATTGGGCATCTGTCTGACCACCGTTCCGCTGTATGTGTTTGGAAAGCGGATGCGAAGCTGGATGGGCCAGTGGTGACCCGAGGGGGCAGAAAGCTTGGGACATCTTCTTTGGGTAATGAGGAGACTTGGGTAATTTGTTGTTCCCTCCGGGGGCTCCTAGCGGAGGGCTCTTCCTCGCTGCGCTCGCGCGAAATGGTCTGTAGGTGATTATCTTGAATGAATATACTTGCTCTAGTCGCTTTCGTGAAACATGAAGATGCTGGGTAAAATTGGGATATCGCAGTTCTCATCTTCTCAGAAGCAAGAGCTTTGACGCTGAATCGTCTGAACTAAATTGGTCTGTTTATCTCAGCCTCTTCACCAATTAACACGAGCGAAGCGAGAACAGGCCCTCCGCCAGGAGCCCCCGGAGGGACATCCATCATGTTGCGGTAGACAAAGCAGTGGGGAATAAATTGGTCCGGGATGCATGCCGTGGGTTATCTTGAGCGCATATACTACTCTAGTCGCTTTCGTGAAATACCCATTCCCCCGTAGGCGTCGAGAGGTCAATTGTATCTAAATTGAGAGGCTCTTCGAGATTGGCAAACAGCATACCCCAATCTAGATCACTGTTGTCGGTCTGGGGAGTCTCTTGTGTCGGTGCGACGAGAGGAACACTGTGCCTCATGGGCAACGCCGAAACAACCTTCCATCTATTGGCCAGCTCTCTGAGAAGCAACAGACCTCGCCTTGCCCTTGTCCACCTCTTCATCTTGTCCAATGCGTCAACACAGACTCGGAACCGGTGAACCGATTGGCTGCGAATGGTCGAATTGGTGGATGTCGCGTTCAGCAGCAGGCTCACAGCAGCTGTGAGGACACAGTGTATCGCAAAGAACGGGGCGTTCTCGATCTTGGCTTCTTTGTCGTATTGGCGGATCAATCTGACGAGGGCGTGTGCAGAGGTCATGTTTGTTCGGATGGATAATTGATGGGCGGCACTGTCTTTCGGCTCCCTGAGATATGGCCGATGGATGAGAAGTAGCGACATGTTGTAGACCATGTGAAGGAGGATGACTTGGGGGTTCATGTTGTTCTTTCGAAGTTCAAGGTCGCGGCCCATCTGGCGGAAGAAGTTCATATGATGATCCCGGGCTTCTGACAGAAGTTGATGTCGTTCGAAATGTTCAAGCTCTCCAAACTCGAAGGAGTATCTGTACTGTTAGCTGGGAACTCAGTCTCTACAGGGCCCTCACATTTTATCCATGTATCGGTCATGTATGAACCACATCTGGCAGTGAGCGTCAAAAACGGTGTCGTCTGTCGTGGGGTTGCTGCATGCTTTGAGGTATGGTGTCGCTCGAACTCTCCGCCAGGGAATCATGCAATTGCGTCCAAGCATCGAGGTGGAGATTCTGAGATATAAGTATACGTTCTTTACTGGGTTCCGAGACCTACCTGTCCATCAAAAAGACCGACCAGAATGTCTGCACACGTACGCTCTTGTCAATGTCTGAAGGCGGCCAGACCGGTATCTGCATGACATTCTCCAAAGAGCTCACGTGCAGTCCGAGGTGAACTACAAGGCTCGCCGCCATAGCTGTGATGTTAGCTTTTGTGGGCGTCAGATGACGGGTACATACAATTATACAGCCATGCATTGTTCTCATTTTCCAGTGCCAGCTCGCGCCAAGTCAATATCGCTAGAGCCTGTATCGTCACAACGCTGGGGATTGTGCGGCAACACCTCATCACGATAGCCTCAGCTCGGTCCGCATACATCTGGCCCTGTGAATCGGCGAAAAGACTCGCTGCTGCCAGGACTGACGCCTGCAACAGCTCACCATCAAGACTCTTTGGCGCTTTGAGGGTCTCAATCACTTGAGGAGACACGAAATGGTGGACCGAATTGATGTACTGTCGGAACAGGTCGAGTAGCACTTGAACACTCTCTTCTGTCTCAGGACTGGTGGACTGAGTCTCAATGCCGTGGCCACTGACAGGGAAACAGAAGCTGCCGGATGGACCAACAAAGGATGTCTCTCCACTGCCATGAAGGTTCATCCGCCACATCATTGAGCTCACGTCATTGATGGCGGAGCTTTGGCTGTCATCGGGGACCGTCGAAGTACCAAAGTCATCATCGAGGGTGCTTGGTGCGAAATTCGGAAGATTTGCATATCCGCATGCAGACTCAAGTTTTCGTACGTAGTCTTTGAGGGAAAGGACTTGATCTTCAAGGTTGGATACAAGCTCGGAGTCTCTCTGTTTCCTTGTCAAGTCAGCAGCGAACAAGACCGATCAAATGACTTACCTCTTGGGTCTTTCGAGCACGTAGACGCATTCAATGTTGTTCTTTAAACAAGATGAGCATGGAGAGCTTCCATCGCACTGCCATTTTTAGCACTATCAGCAACGGACTTTTTGACGACTGACCTTTCGCTTCCTTCTCCGACACGTCTCACAGGCTTTGGCGACTCTGGGCCGAGATTCCACTGGATCGAGATCCTGAGGATATGTCGGTCGCGTCACAAAGGCGCCATTGATCTCCCCGTCTGTCGTGCAAGGAAATCCCACGTTCGGGTCCATGGAAATTGTTGGTGACGGATGAGGATGCGATATGGAGGGGTCAATTGCCATTTAAGTGATGACTCAGCCGGGTACTTCCCGAGCGCTGCGACTACGAGCCGGGAGAGATAGCGAGCACGAGGCTGAGATAACGATCATGATGGGTTCATTGGGATGACTGTCGGATAATTGAGACTACCCGAGTGACAGCCGTCTATTGTCTCGTCTAAAAGTACTTCTGAGTTTGTGCAAAATGCATGCCTGCAGCAAAGTGAAACAGTTTGGCCGCAACAACAGTACGCTCTCTCTTGGAGTACTCAACCAAACGCTCATACAACTCGGACAAAGGAATAATCTCCCGTTGAATGTGTTCCCCATCATCAAGTCGTTGCTCTGGCTCTTCATCATTCTCGCCCAATTGAACCTCCACCATTGCCAGCTGCATGTTGGCGTCTGTCATTCCGGGATCAGCAGCCTGCGCAGGACTGACACTCAAAACCTTGCAGTCATATCCAGTCTCCTCCTTAAATTCTCGAACAGCCGCTTCCTCGGCAGTCTCCTCAGCGTCGATGAGTCCAGCGGGCCACTCGATTGTGTAGGCATCAAGAGGGGGTCGGTATTGAATGACAAGTAGAGTGGAAGCCGGCTTTGATGGGTGAAGAAGAATGTTTCCCATGGCGACAGCATCGACACCAGATTTTCCTCTTGTTTTTCGTGTTGCGACCTCCCATGTTCGTGCCTTTCCGACTTGATCGACGTACTCAATCTTTTTGAGGGTTATCCACTTTGCCTCATCGACCGGGAGGTCAGAGAGTTTGGTGATGACAGGTTCTTGTGTTTTCTGAGACATGGTGAATGGCCGGGTGAGAGGGAGGTGAAAGCGTGGTTTGAAGCACTGGCGGAGGGAGTGACGGAGCATGTGGTTGAGTTGAATGAGGGATTGAGGATGAGTGAGGTGAGCGGGGAATGGGCTAACAGTGTGGTACAGTGCGTGTACTGTGTGTCGTCACAAGCTCAACCACCACGACATTCAGTTGGTGTTTAGGTCACTGATGTGTTTGAGTGTCGAAAAACCCATTTATTGAGTCCATCTCATAGTATTCGGTCAGCGGTACATGCAGCATACCGTCTTGCGGACTCGTCTCGCGGTCTGCGCTGTAATTTTGAGCTCCTTTAGGGTATTTTCAATGGATTTCATCACAGCCGCTAGAAACACAAACCAGGTCGCCGAATTTGTTTACATCCAAGAACCGCTGCTTATATTATTACTAACTGATATCTATGAAGAAGAAAGTTTAACCAGATCTCATTTATTCAACTATTTGCGCAAACTGTAAAAAGTCTGTGACCATGTCACATCTAGCCATCCCAAGTTTCGACTGCCAGTGTGTACATGAAGTACCCGACGAGACCCACATTACTCGAACAACAACTCGACCAGAGATTGGCAGCGCAATGTCAACCCCAACGGCACGAGACGCCTTATAGCTTCGAAGTCGGTGAATCATTACACAGACAATCCAGACTTCCATGTGAATCAAGCATCGATTAGACGCAGTGACGAATCTGCTCAACAGCAGGCGCGGTCAGCAGTGGATCGGATCAAGTCGTCCGCAATTGAAAATGGGTCGTCCTCAGGGAAGGTGAGACAGTGTCGATAACTGCCCGTCTTTCCTGATCTTTGGCGGTGATTCACAAAATCTGCAGGAGTGATTGCCCAAGAGAGGTAAGAGTGAATCATGGCAGTCCATGGCGTCCTGAGGAAGGAGTGTGCCAGGCCCAGGTATAAGAGGGAATCCCCGCCCGGCCTCTCTCCATTTTTCATTCTTCACTCTTCATCACTCTTCACTCTCTTCAATATTCACTCTCTTCACTCTTCACTCTTCACTCTCATCATTCTTCACACTGAACCATCCTACTCCAGAACAGAATGGAATGCCAAACAACCTTTTACGGAGGCTACGACAGCCTGCCGCATCCCTGAGACAATAAAGCAGTTCTTTATACCGGAGGACTCCGGGACCATGGTTCGTCATGCACCTCAATGCAATTGCTCAGAATCCTAACCTTACCGACCAGACATCCGGAACGAACCATGGTTCGTTAATACTCTTCCCCGGAGTCCAATCCCTACACGAGATATCCGGGGCGAGCCATGGTTCGTCAGCTATTTCCCGGAATCCGAACCTGATCGAATATACGTCTATGTCTGGGAACTCAGACACACAAGTAAGTCTAATTTCCGACAACGGGTGAGCACTGATTAACAAATCATAGTCAATCAACAATGTGGCCTTCAACGGCATTGTGTCTGAGTTCCCAGACATAAGAAGTAAGTTGACCTTCAGGAATTGATAGATACAGGCTAACCAAATTCCAGTTGACTTCAACACCCGAGCAATGTCAACTTTTGACGGAATATGTCTGGGAACTCAGACACACAAAGTGAGTTTAACTTCCGACAAATGATGAACAGGGTCTAACAAAATCACAGTCAATCAACAATGCCAACTTTCGACGGCATTGTGTCTGAGTTCCCAGACATAAGAAGTGAGTTAACCCCCGAGCAGTGGTGAAGTTGGTCTAACAAAATTCAGTTGACTTCTTCCGGCGGCGCACAACCACCACTTGCATGCTTCCTAAGTCATGTTTACAGCGACCACTTGGCTGGGATCGAGAGCCTGCGATCTCCATTGTACGACCCTAAAATTGTTTAGAATGACTTCTTCCGGAAGTGGGCAAGGTCAACGTTCTGAATCAGCATTACACCCAAGACATTCATACAACTTTCTCCTTCTACATCTCAACCATCAAGTGCCTCCCATCTTCACTCCTCTGCAGCCCCAGGTACAGCATTGCCCTGAACTCTTACAACGACGCAATCACCTCAGAAGTAATCGCGACATCAATACTCCTATAGCCTAACACTCAGGGGTATTCTTACGACTTATTTTCGCATTTCAACAAGCGGCAGCTCGGTGATGAGCCCAGGTTCAACAGAACAAATAGCGATTGTGCACACCTGGAATGGATGGAAGGACAGTGGTGTTGGTCAACATGTTAAACGAAACGTTAATAGTGTTTGAATTAATAGTTAGCCAAGCTTAGACTAATCTAAAGGATGAAAAGACTTGGGTGAACTTAGGATATCTCATCAGTACTTGTGACAATCTCGACAGTGGACGTGGTATTCAGCTACAGCTCCCCTTTCCATCAGCATATTCCACCATTCCAACCAGCATCACGATATCCTTTCCACTATGGTAGACTTTGATGAAACTACTTCTTCTCGGTAGAAGAGAGTCCTGTAGACCAGACATGTTGCGAAACGTTGATAGTGTTTGAGTTGATGCTGTCAGTCAACTGCCCGAATTTTTGTAGATGTGAACTTGAGTACAAACTCCCTCACGTGACACAGCACTTCATCCCAGTCACTGATTCAGTGCCCGTGAGCCAGGACCATGCTTTTCATTACACAACACCGACACCACTGGTTCCCTTTGCCTCGTTTCATTCCCCGGTCTTCAATCGTTTAACCGCTTTCAACATTCCTGCCGCTGAGATGAGTTCCCAGCGAGACACTTTCGATCCGGCCAACGTGCCGAGACCCGAGAACCTGGGTGAGCGTCGTGGATATATTGACCAATATATCCAGCGCTTTCACTGTGACTTGGTCCCTCAGATTGAGGAGAAGCGCAAAGAGGCGCTTTTGTTTATGTGCCCAGTCCACCATGACCGTGGTATGATCGACGTCCCTGCCGTGTACTTTGAGTACACAATCGACAAGACTCTGTGGCGTAACATCTGTGAGTATTTCGTTTCCGATCCCTGCAGTTCTAACGTTTCGACAGTCTTGCACCTCGGCGAGCAGGCTCCCGCGTGGCCTTGGAACGAAGACCCCAAGAAACACGACATGAGCTCAGGCATGTCGACAGCCTACAGGGAATGGCGAATCGAGAAGGGGTTCCCTGTCATGCCCAACCAAGCAGACCGACAGCGGGCTTACGATCTCGAGCAACAACTCTCCAACGCTCAACAAGAGATTGAGCGACTCAACTTGCATCTCCAGGATGCCAAGACCCTTCAACAAGAGTTGAAGGAGGCCTTGCAGGGCAGGCTTGACGATAAAGACGCCCTCCTGAGGTCAAAGGATCAAGAGATCCAAAGACTACGCATTGACGGCAGCAACTCAGGAGAATCTCGACAACGGCTGAGCTCGGCCCACCGTCACAACGTGCAGCTTCATCAACAGCTCGTTGTCACCCAAACCGGGGTTACCACCCAGCGTCAAGAGCTGGAGACCGCTAATTCTCGTATTACCCATCTTGAGAATCTGCTTACCGAGAGTCCTAGCAAGGTCCAGGCTCTCGAGACCGAATTGGCCAAGGCCAATACGAGGGCCTCCAATGCCGAGGATAACAACAGATACCTCGAGGGACAGTTGCGTGATGCCAACACTCGACTCGCTGGCGGTCAAGAGCCTCAGCCGTCAATCCGGATCCCTGCAGGGCCTCTTGGAGAGCTTGCCGGAATGTACGCTGTCCTTGCGCGCGAGGTCACAGATTTGCCCATTCTGCCTCAGGGGCTTGCATTCTTCGACCTGGAAACCACCGCGGTCGAAGTGGCTCCCTTGCTCTTCCGAGTCGGTGCAAAGGGGAACCTGCGGAGCTTTCTCGCCGCTGGTCCAAGTGGCTATCATTGCCTGGAGAACGTTGTAGATGGCATTGCAAAGCCCACGGGGTACCACTGCCGCGATCACAAAGGTGATTGTGTGTTTGTCAGAGTTGTGAATGGAGCACATGGGGCCGTACTGGACTTTAGTGGTAGCGAGAAGTAAGACAAAGTGCACTACATACAATCTTAGATTCAGTGAATAGGAGTTCCAGTACGAACCTACGGAGGTTGTACGTCTTTACATGAAAGGTCTAATATTTATAAGCATGGTGGTTCTTATGTAACATATTTAAAGAGCTTCCCAGTAGAGGAGAAATCGAAAATGAGGACATGGAATCCATACAGGACAAGAAAGGCAAACTTTTAGCCTCAGGCTTTAGTTATATGTCTTCCTAGTAAATCAATATCAAGTGGGAGGTCATAACAGTGACAGACTATCAGACCTTTGTCAACCCACACTTTAAATTCATATGGCAGCCTAAACTTCTTTATATTTTGCCTCTTCATCATCATGCCCACCATGCCTCGCAGTAATATATATTACTAATATACCTAGAAATACTAGTAATATGTCAATATACCTAGGTATACTGGCAGTATATCTAGGTATATATGTTATATATACTACAGAAACAAGTTCTATTTACTTAGATCACGCAAGAACCTGGGGATTTGTATGCTTCCTGTTACCCCCTGTGATCTTTAAGTTTGGAAAAGTCTGTTAATATAATGGATTGACTAGATAGGGACATGAGATATTTTATTTCTAAAGCGTGGAACGCTTAGAAGGCTGAAGGAAGGTTTGAGATGTGCCTTTAATAAAACAGCTCCCAAGATGTTCGAATTGTTGTATAAGGATGTCTATGGCCAGACTTACAGTTGTAGTTTGTCGGTGCCTTTGCCTGACCAAGATGAAACCGCAGATGCCGCTCCATAGCCAGCCGTTATCAGCGATAGATAAAAGTCTTATAGGCACGATCGGCACAGGTAACAGTCTTTACGAGCTGAAGAGGCCGGAGGTGGGAAGGACCCGTTAGTTCCTCTGGAGCTTAGTCGAAACTTGTGGTTAAGAGCATGGATGATCACAGACAACTTGGTACAAACTACAGGAGACAACTTCATATAGAGTCTTAACTACATATGTCACAAAAAATGAGAATTGACATTTAATTGAGGGATGCAATGCTTGATGTCATAAATTAATGAGTTGCTACAAAAATCTACCCGAATGCCCTGTTGCCCTCCTCCAGAGTTTAACTTGAGTGATGTACTAAGTGAGATGTTCTTGCGACAGACGCGACGCTACTACTTGGCCATTCCGACAGATCCAAGGACTTGAGCTATGTATGTGCCGATTGGAAAGTCGTATTTTTGTGTCGCCTTGGACACGTTGCCATCTATCGGGGAGGTAGGTCGCGGAGTCGTGCAGCAGGGCTAGGAATGAGTGCCTGGACTTGAGATGTTAGTTCACAATTGCAACAAGACTTGAGAGACAACTTACAAAAAGGCAAATCGATATGTCGCATGTGGGACGACATTACGAGCATTCCTGCAAAAGGGATAGGAAATACCGACATTATCGGAATTGAGCTTTCAAGGGACTGATGAAGATGTGACATGGCCTGTGGAAAGCGAAATGATCTCATGTCTCTACTGAGCGTTGTTCCAGTAGTTAAATCATGGAAAAACAAGAATGAACCTGGTATATGGGTTCATGGGTAGGGATTTGGTAGAGAACTGACGCGGAGATCATTGGGCCCCGGAGGCAGGCTTGGCTTGCCTCGGCGCAAGGGGACCGAATTGACCATCCCGGGCGTGTCGGAGATCACGGGGATCATCCTGGTGAACATGGCCACCGGATGACGAGGGGCCCGGCGCACCAGAGGCCTGAGGCTGGTCAGCGTAATATAACCTGACCTGTTGCAGCGAATCCGTGTTGGGATCCACGCGCAGAATCGATGTGTCGAAGCCGGACTCATCGAACTCCTTCTGGAGTGCCCGGATCGTGTCTCCACCCTTCTCGTAGCAGAGGTCCAAGCAGAATTGACCAGTCCAAGGGAACCCCTTCATTGGTCCGTTTGCGTCAATATCACCGGAGGAGATGGCCTGCTCAAGCAGATCATACCACTTGGGGAACTGCTTGCTGACCGCAAGGCGAGGCATATTGGCCCGTTCAAAGACCATGAGCTCCACCTGTTCTTTCAGAGACATGCTCTGAAACCGGTGGCATTCGTCCACAAAGTGGTTCTCCTTGTTGCATAAAATGCAACCATAGATCTGGTCCTCACTGTCTGCATCCAGACAGTGGCGCAGGGTGTGTGTCTTGAGCCTGCAGTTGACACACTCAATGTCTGGTCGCCGCGAGATCTCAGTGAACCGGCTGGGCTCGCCAAGAGTGGCAACCTTGCCCTGTTTGGTTCGGCCGTTGGAGGAGGTGACCCTCACGAGCACCTCTTCATTTTCCATGAAGCTCTTGGCGTCGTGCCTCCTGGGCTCCACGTGGTAGGACAGATATGCGCCTTTGTTGACCTTCAGAACATGCTCGCCGACTGCTTTCAACTCATCCGTATCATCGGTGACTCCCTCCATGCTACCAGTGCGATTTGGCGGAAAGCGGTAAGAGCGCCTCTGCTCGCCACTGAGAGGCTTATTGACAGCACCCATACCGCCAGGCCCGTGGTGAGTATTCACGAAGTCGCGCCTCTCAGCCTCAGAACCAAGATTCATGGTGAAGTCTTGCCCCACGCTAGATGACTGTTGGGGCTTGTTGATGCCGGTTGGTCTTCTGCCCTGGCGAAAAGAGGTGTTGCGGTTGCTTGCAACAGAGGGTATTCGGTGGCTACGGCGTTGGCTATTTGCACGATGTTCCAAACGAGAAAGTTCGCGCTGAACCTGTCGCTGCCATTTCATGGCTTCGTCAACTCCACGCTGAGCTTGACGCTGCCGTTCCATGGCTTGATCAACTGCCCGCTGGGCGGCTGCCACATCCTCATTCTGTGAACCACCTGCTTGAGCCCGAGAGGTGCGACTGCGGCTTCGATTTCGGTCATCGCGGTGATTGCGATTATCCTGGCGGTGAGGAGGAGCCATCTTGAATCACCGTAAGAAAGAGGTTTGGGAGATAGTTGTTTCAAAGCGCTGTCTTTGGGGGCTGCGATGTTGTCGTGCGGAGATTGACTTGCGAGACTTGTGGGAAAATGAGATCGAAGATTGAAAGTTTCTGTCGGCGATCTGGGATAAACTGGTATGGTGGAAAGCGAATGATTGAACTGAGCAAATAGCTGACCAAGAGACATATGTGCACACTGTGGTTTGTAGGAGGTGATGGCTGTTTATGCGAGGATGAGTTGTTGTTTGCTACAGCTGTCAGTGTTTGTCAGTTGGCACGGGGTGGCCCCTAAATCAGAGTGAAGGGAATGTTACGGGCCACCTACCGCTTTCCACCACACTCAAACTTTTCTTTCTCTCCTAAAATCCTCAACTTCCTCATCCCACAACAACGAATCGCTTATTAAATTGTTCAAGCCTTCTTTACGCCATGGTGTCCGAAACACCGCCCAGCCTTTCGGGATATCCCGCATGTCGCCGCAGGTACATTTCTCACTACCTCGAGTACGCTGGTAGCGATGCGGTTGCCAAATGGGACGACTGCGTCAAGATGGCCTTCGAGCAAGTCATGGAAAGCCTGGGAGGCAGTAGACAGGTCAGCCACGACTGGCTAGAGTACGAAGCAGATCGCGTCGCCTGGCAAAAGCTCTGTAAGTCTCTGGATGCAAGAATTAGTTTCTAAACTGACAATAAACAGTCAGCGAAATCGCCATCGAAGCTGTCGAATGGCCCTTCACCATACCATCCAAGTTTGATGCACCCGACAAGATCGCAGATGGTATCTCGCCAACGTACCAGAAATGGCGTCTAGACCGTGGACTCCGTATATGCGACGTCAGTCGTAAAGCTCCTCACCAAACGCCGGAAGTGCCGTCTCTGGACCAGCGGAACAATGTCTGGAAGAACGATCCAGACTATCCCCGTGAAACGGTGGCTCCCATTACTGGTCCATTCCAGATAGCACTCCCACTATGGATCAATCTCTACAACCTTGTTTTTGGGGAAGATAACGGCCTCCTCGAAGAAATCAACAAGGAAATCGTCCCCCCTCACCTGGAGATCTCATGGAATGATGACGACGAAGACTGTATCACTTTGGTTGTTGGATTCAGCCGTACCACCTGCGTCAACCCTGGAAGCGAGGGAATCGATGATTCGATCAGATACCTTTGGCAGTCCGTCGTTGACTGGGCGATTGAAGCCTACTATGGCGGGACAATGTCGCTAGCGACCTTCCTGCGTGTGCGTAAGGCCATGCCTGTCGCTCACAGCCATTCCTACCACAGCCGGGAATTGACCTCCTGGACCAGCAGTGCATATGCCGAAGTCCAGTCCGAGGCGCTGTATTCCATCAGGAAGGCGCATGAGAAGCGAACTTTCATCGCAGAATGCCATGCCGAGGTTTTGGAGATTGTTGAGAAGCCCCTGGCCGAGGCCAAGACCGAACTCAGCCGCTGGGTTCTCCGTGGATACTCATCGGAGTTTGAGGAGCGGGTTCGAGTGGCACGAGAGATCTGGGTGTCTAGTACCACAGATGAGAGAACCATTCAGGAAGCGCTTATCTGGGCGTGGGGTCCGCATGACATGGCGATCATCTCCGCCGAGAACCCCTCCGCCGAGAATGACTTTTCTACTAATGAGTAGTTTTGGTACACACTCTAGTAAGTCTAGCAATGTCTTATATTTATGCTCTACTAACTTTCATGTAGTCGACGCAGCCATCACTGGTAGGAACCTCTCTGCTAAGAGTCACTCTGCCGAGAACAAGGAGTTTCGAATTAAAGTCTGCCATAGTGGGAAGGATAAGATGACTGGGCTAGTGGAATCTGGTGGTAGAAAGAGGAGCTTTAGCTGAATACCACATCACTGACGCCCATTCTATGAGTCTGAATATGTGAATAATGTTTGATCTGTCGTGTCCTGCCTGTCGACACTAGACCCATGAAACGCGAAAGTGCAGCCAGACAATGCTTAACAACTCGATTTTGTTTCTTTCAATAGCTAAATAAATAGAAAATGAACATCGAGTTCCCCTACCCCCAATAAGCTCATTCCCGTCCATTGCAGTAATCAAGACACGTTTGATGGAGAAGCCTGCAGCATGGGTACTCCATTGTCCGTCACTACCACAGATCCTGGCCCCACTCACACAAGCCGTGGATAGCACAGTGCAGCGTTAGCCACAATCCTGACGCCAGTCTGCTAAGCTTTACCTTCCAATTCGCCCTCATCAAAAACCATTACATTTCGCCAACCTGATTCGATATTTGCTCAAATTTCAACACCTGACTTCATCACACGCAAGATATAATCGGAGAAAGTGGCCATTGTCATCAGTGAATACAGCGACTTCACTCTCTGCTGCAAGGACCGCGAATTCAAGCTTCACCAGATGATTGTATGCCCTCAGTCACCCGTCATCTCCGCGGCGCTCAACGGCGGCTTTGAGGTGCATGCAAAAGTTCACCACTACCAGCTTTTACTAACGCTTTCAGCAGGAAACAGCTTCGAAGACCATTACTGTCAATGAGTTCAACGTTCGCACCGTTTAGTATATGGTGGCTTTTCTCTACAGCGCAGACTACAGACTCACACCCGAGCCCGAGAAAAAGGCTGGGCAGCAGATAATTAGCCTGTTCGACAAGGAGGCTCGAGCCCTACCGGCGAACTGAGATCGGCGCCCTCAAGAAGGTTATCATTGGGCTCGCCAAGGAGGCCGGTACTACGGAACAAGACGTTGAGACGGTCCTGGGCTACGTCCTTCCGGCCACTGGTCCAAAGAGTTCTTTCAGGACGGTATGGACACGATGGCGTTTACACGGGCAGAGCCTAACCTTTCGTATCCAAGGAACCGGCCTTTCTGCCCTCGAAGGATTTCCTTTTCTTGTTTTGCCGAGTCATACAATTCACGGGTTCGTCCCACCACCTGACACTCTTGACCACCTTGACGAGTCTCCCATATGGTATGTGTGTTCATGGCGCTCCGAACTATATGCTAATATTGCTACAGACAATGAAGAACCAATCGCGCCAGTGCTGTTGTCATTGACAACGTTCACTCCACCACAATAGGAGCCACTCTTCGTCGGGCGATCCCATCTAGTCACCTGCCACAAGTTGTGTTCATCTTCCCAAGAGTCGAGATCTGCGCCGACACAACACTGCTCATCCGGAATCCTCGCGCAGATGGCCCTCAAACAGATACATGGAGTACATGGCCACCTCAGTCACTGGACCGCGGGGGTTAGCTGCTAAGACAGTCTCTACGATCTGTACGATGGGATCATTGAGGTATAAGAGCCTCAGGCATCAGGTGTTTTATGACTTGCGACTGAATCACGCTTCACACGTAACGCTGCACTGGAAGTCTATGGTGTGGGAGCAGCACTTTGCTCATGTTTTGTATCATACTGTTTTCCACCACACGCATGTTTTAGCTTGTTACATATGCCTAAGCGTTTGCTTGCTACTTACAAAGCTAATTCCACTAATGGTGACCACTCGCAATTGCGTACGCCATACATTGAAGATGTTTTCCTGTTGATGTCCTGTTTGGTTTGACTGCCTGGGCCCTCGCTTGCCAGTGCGTTTGACTCGCGTGCATGGCCCCTTGACAGTGACCATGACAATTTGAAGACTTTGTCGATGGAAGATCCTCCTTTACCAGGCCGCCTAGAGGCCAACTAGCATTAAGCTTTAGCATTAGCTTGCAGTGCTTGCCACCTGTCAATCTCTCGCTTCTTGACAGTGATTCATAAGCCTTTCCCTGAATCCAAAGCCCTAACCACTCTCCAGTATTTAATCTCTCTCGACTTTATTTCTCTTGCTCTTTTATTTTCTTCTACATCACATCAACAAGCCCCGTGTCTGCTTGTTCTCCTGCCTTTGTCGCTCTGCCGTCTATACATTTGTACACCGTCCCAGACTTCACGATGAGCGCCCAAGACAACGCGTCCGGTGGTGGCAATAATGTCACTCGTACTTCCTCCGGTGGCTCTATCGGCCAAACATCCAAACGCCGAAGACCTTGCCCGCGTTTGCGAGGCCATCATGCGTGAGAGCGGCTCTACCATGATTCGGTACGCCATTGAGCCTGCCTCAGCCAACGATTCTGGCACTTCTGGCGCTCGCGGTGGTTCTTGTGGTAAGTTTGACCCAAATTCATTCTACGCTCACTATTAACATGTCCAAAGCCGTTGCTGGAAGCCTCCCCCGCTCCGACTTCGCCACGGTCACCTCCTCCGGCGGTGTGATGGGAGTGTCCAATGGTCCCGCTCGAGCTGCCCAAGCTGCGCCCGAGACTGAGCCTGCCCCTGGTAAGTTATTCATTACTTTCTTTCTCTTTCTTTTACTAACAACATCATAGCCGACATGGACGGTGACAAGGTCGTCAATGGCAACTCCAACTCCACCCACTAGTTCGCGTTCGTCGCTCGGAAGGATGGACACAAGTGGTAGTGGAACAGGTGGTGGTAGCTGGAGATCATGAGCTGTAGATAGCTGAATATTACATGCTGTCACCCATCACAAAGCAGTCGCCTCCCAAGGGGGAACCCTTGTATTGCATTTGCGTGTTGTATTTCCTGTTGTCTGGGATTAGTGTCGCATTCATTGATATCATTGATTCAGGGATAGCACTGAGTAATTCGCCATCGTAGCCCGGGGACTTGTTCTGCAGATCACTGGTCAGTCAAATGAAGGCAAACAACAGTTGCCGTTGATTTATGTTTCAACTACTCATCAATCCATACTTTACTGGGGCTGGAACTAGATGGTGATAGGTTACAGACATCTCACAGGTCGTAAGTGAGGTCCCGTACTAATAGCTATTGGTACCTAAGGTATATAAGAGGGTTTAATTCACCACTTGTTACAGATCCCGTTGCACTGTCAGGTTAGGCCGGAGGCTTTGACCGGTCTTTTTTTATCTTTTTGACCTGCAAGGCTACAGGTTCGAATTCATTGATAATAGCCATATGAACATGACTACTTTATATTTTCATTATACTCCTCTAATTGATGATTGCAATAGCTGTCTTGTGCAAGCTATATATTTTGCTAATGTCATTTTGGGTTCAAAACGCTCATCCGTCTCACGTTACTATACGTGCGCTTGCCAACTCACGCGCGTCACCACAGTTACTCACAATCACCTTGTACCGCTTACCTTGCACGATTACAATACGAATGCTGCCCTCAATCGATTTTACTTTTGAACAAAAAGGCTGTTCCGAAAGCGGCACGGCCCATGTGTTTAACTAACTACGATTTCGAACGAACCCCATATTCATTGTTAGCAAGCTAAGCATTTGAAGTATCCAAAATGATCAGAATACTACCGCAACGTTGCTTGGGGTGTGATAACTTACACGGCCTTCTGGGTGAGCACCAAGAAGTTCGCTTGCCCAGTCATTTAACAGATTTCATTTACCCGATCCAGTGCTAGTTATCAATGTTTGCCAGGTGACACGGGTTGGTCTGTGAATCATGGTGGGAAGGTGGATCTACTCACTCTCTAGAATCTCCTCTTCGCTCTTCGCTTCTCAACTTCTTCTTCTCAACTTCTTCTTTTCTCATCGCTCAATAAAGCACTCTTGTATGGTTGCCGACATCCCTCCTTCAGCCATGAGTCCCCATCACCCACCGGATCCCTCCAGGTTCTCGGGGAAGAACTGGGTTGAACGCCTCCAGTTTATTCGCAAGTATATCGAATACCTTGGCGGTGATGCAAGTGTCGAATGGAAGGAAAAGCTAGACATTGCATATGAGGAAACCATGGAGGGTCTGCAGAAGGACGGCCAAATCCAAGTCGGCTATCATTGGCTTGCATACGAAGCGGATCGACTGGCATGGGAGAAATTTGGTATGCTGTTCAATACGAGAGAGTGTTTCGTTACTGACCGGCATTTAGCCTCTGATCAACCCTCGAAGGTCATTGAGTGGCCATGGAAACGCCTGACCGACAACCCGGATGACATTAAAGACGGTGTTTCCCCAACCTACCAGAAATGGCGTCTCGACCGTGGCCTACCGATCTGTGACACCCCCGAGACCTTTGGTAGCAAGGAAGCTATTGTTCTATCACTCAGTCAGCGACATACTGCCTGGTATGAATTGTTTTCTCGCCGCGACTTTGAGGCTCCCATCACTGGTCCATTCCAGATCGCAATCCCAGCATGGGTCGATCTAGACAACCTCGTCTTTGGCGGCGGCGATTATCTCCTCAATGCGATCAACAACGACATCATTCCTCCACACCTGGCTGTTTCATGGCACAACGAGGATAAGCCTCATATCACTTTGGTTGTTGGATTCAGCCCCACATCCTGTGTCGACCCGTGGAACGAACAGGTCAATCACTCCCTAAAGTACCTCTGGCATTCCATTGTCGATTGGGTTACTGGGGCTTACTACGGGCAAACAATGACCCTGGAAACCCATTTGCGCATCCGAAAGGCTGTCCCTTCCGCAGACCCTCAGTACACTGATCCCGTCGAGGATGCCGTGGATGGTTTCAGATGTGTTCAGGGCGATATCCTAGGATTCAAGGAACAGGCACGCAAGAATCGAGAGTTCGTGGACCATTGCCGTTCAGACGTTCTTGAGATAATCCAAAAGCCGTTCTCAGAGGCAAAGGCTGAGCTCACCAGTTGGATCCTTCGAGATGAAAACGCGATGAAGAAGAGAACTGAGACTGCCCATGAGATCTGGGTGTCCAGTACGACAAACGAGAGGACAATCCAGGAGGTGTGTGCGTGGGCATGGGGAATGGCTGTAGAGCATGTCTGACTTGAAAGACATGGCATTACGGAAGGAAACCGGACTCCAACGCTATAGCGAGTAAGCCTTGTAAGGTTAGGAAACCAATCATGAATTTAAGAACTGTGGAATATTCTCTACCATGACATGTGACGTGACAAGTCAAGGTAAATTGTGTGTGGCACGAGGACTCCAAAAGCAGCACGGCCGATACCTTTGATCGGACGCCATTCAGAACCAACCTCATGTTCATCATCGAGTTCTGTTCAGCGAGCACTCAACTTCCAATGGACAATATGGCAACACACAACATTTGCATTCAGAAATCGCCTTCTTTTGATTCCTTTATTGACTCGTATCAAGTAGGGCCTCGTCTCTTGTCTCGCAAACAGTCCGCGACAGGTAAGTGATCAAAGTCCTCCAGTGACACAAGCTAATGTTGGATGTCAGGTGGCAACTGTTTTTCACCAACGCACCACATCGAGTTGAGCATTGCAAATGCACGGCTCGGAACAGGGTCCCTTCATTTTCGAAATGACTTTAATACCAACATCTCGCAACGCTTCGATCCGTCCCGGTAACTCACATCAACACACACCAAGCAAGTTCCACTCAACGCGCTGATCATCTCCCGCGAAGCACATACAAATCACACCCTGAGCCATCCTCATGTCTTTCAGTCGCGCCAAGCATGCCAGACAGACTCAGGTTGCTTCTTTTACGCCTCCCCCCATCAGTATTTCGATATCGCAACGAAAGGTGTACCACACAGCAGTCCACAATGTGTACCCTACAAGGTACTGGTACTGCACCAGGCCGGACCGTGAGAAACATGGCAACTTTGACTTTATTCGTCGCTGAACCTTGTACTGACTCTCTTCCAGGGGGCAAATGTGCCCATCATCGTCACTGGAGCCATCGGCCACACAAACACCTGGCATTTCTCGCGGCTCGACCGAGCATGCGTTGCACTGAAGACCCAATTACGTTTTATCAATACGCCTTTTCCAGCATCGGGATGATGCAGTCCGCAACAGCCACATACGTCTTCCAAGTGAGCTCTCATTGGGAAACGCACAACACCATGAATCTTTTCACATCTCAACGCCCCAGTTGGGCTATATATTCTGGCTCTCCACGGTAGATTGCCACAAGCGCAGCAAGCCAGAAGATGATCTACGGTTCGGTGGATTCGCTACAACGTGCTCACGATGTTTCCAGCTACCCACCTTTCTTTGGATTTGAAGCTTCCCTTCGCCGATTGGAAAGCCTTTCGGGAACAGGCGGCAGTAAGCTTGACCTTAGTTCAGCGACATCGCCTCTGTATTGGTATGAGTGATGAGAAGGCAAGAACCTGTATCCTATTCGGGACAACACATCCTCCATCATTGGTGACTTTAATTAAGCATAATCGTTCAATCCACGTGGGCCACGCTTTGTCCATGCATGATTCGTACCAAGGAAGGCGCTTTCAACTTTTCAGGGGTACGGTGTTGAACTCGACCAAGGCCTCACTGTGGCATGCTTCGATCAAATGGACCTTCCAGTGACTTTCAACGTCCCAAATTTCAGCAGGTCTAGGTCTTTCCGACCGATTGTCCAGATAGCTCTGCACCAAGTTTTGCGGGCATCGTCCCCTCTCAACGGAAACAATTGCACAACCATCTGCCTTCAGCGCTTTTAAACTTGGCTCACTGATTCTGTTTACATGAATTCACTTTCAGGGGTATTCTCTGCCATACTGGAAGAGCAGCTATTGAGCTAGGCAGCTGTAGTCACAGGAAAAGGGGTAGCAGTGGTCGGGAAAGTTATAAGTATCCCGCACAGGCGATGTTATAACCTTTCATTCATCTGCCTTTCTCGAAAGTGGAAGGTGACTGCTCATCGAATCAACAGGCGGATGGCCGTCTTTGGAGCACTATCATATTGCCATTAAAGGTCAACGATATAGTAGTAACATCGTGGCTTCAATTACTTCATGACTGCAGTGACAAAGTAAAAGATATCACAGGTAGTATGGATAAATTCGAACCTGCGCCCTTGAGGTCAAAAAAGCAAAGGAAAAAAAAAAAGACCGGTTCAAGCCTCCACTTGACCACTGCACCCTGGATGAACTACGTATCCAGGCTACAGCTGCGCCGTGGAAGTGTTGGCGAATTTTGAATTGAAGGCCCTTATATACTGATATTTCTTTATTAAGAACGTAAAGCTTGGGGTAATTTGTGACATCAACCATCTCAGCTAAAATCATGTTCCTAACGTCACCTTTCACCGTCACAGGTTTTTAGATCGTGGTAATCATCAGCAGTATCCGTCCTTTGGAAGTTTTGTAAGAAATCCATCACGTTGGCCAAAGAGATGGTACAGAGTCCCTGTCTCGTCTGTTCTTTCCGTTGACCAAGCCCCAGCTTGGAGTTTGGCCAGTACAGAACGTCACTGTGCTTTTTTCAACTTAGTGAGGCGCAAATGTTGAACGAATCTGACGATGGCTGGAGAATCTGCAGTGTACAAATGACCTGTCTGCATAGGGAGAACAGCAACTCGTGAGGACCGAGACTCATTCATACGTATCATGTGAGTATGATTTTGAACTCATTTGCAACGGAGCCGACACACCAAAAGCATTCCTCACGACTCTCTTCACGACTCTCTTCACGACTTTCTCGATGGCGCTCTGCATCAAGGCCAAAGTTGAAGTCCTAGAATATGTAGCGAGGCGTTTCTCGATATTTCTTCACATCTTGTCTCACAGTAGTGATGTTGAGCACCAGATCACCGACTCAAAGTCACGACAGCCACTCCCAATTGCATCCATATGATTTACCGCTGATTGATTGAATTTTCCTGGCTTCAGAAAACCACTGTGATACATGAATACCCCCGTTGGCGTGGCGCTCAGTAAATCTTGTTCTACATTTCAGTCCGCAGCATTTTGCATTGTCAGCATTGAACTCAACACCATTCTTAGAAGCCCAGTACTGAAAGAAAAAGTCATAAACTATTCTTAGTTCTATTACTTCTACCTTGGCTTCCGTTTTGCATTTCCCAACAATCATTATGCTGAGCTTGTTCCCTTAATAAGTCCTGGTTAAAGACCATGAGCTGCCAGTGCCGACCACCTGCACCACCTTGCCGATAGAATAGAGGCCTTCCGATATCACCACTCTTGTTGTTGACCGCGATGGCAACTGTCGCGTCCTTGACAGCACTAATAGAGACCCCTCTGGTAAGTCAATTAATAACTATTATACATTCTATACTAATAGTAATATAGCTAATAACTAGTTCTATTAACTAAATGTTATATAGTGTCTCTAGTAGAAAGAATGAGGAGACTGGTGTTGGGCTGAGAGTGGGATCGGAGCAAACAAGATAGCTCAATAACAATCATCCACGCCTATTTCTTGACTTTGAACTGTGACTTGTACCCTTTGCCTCCCATGTGTGATATCCTCTGCAGTCAATCTTTGGCGGCGTTCTTCAATCATTTTCCAACGACTATTCACTTTTGCTACCCACGTACCCTTTGTCCGCATTTGGTGTTTCTTTGATATTGTTGAGTCACTGTTTGCAATCAGTTCACCGCTGTCTTAAAGCTAAGTGTTGTCTGGCGCGATCACTTTGATGTAGCGTTTGGATCGAAACACATTCGCGATAATTATGATTACCAATAACATTCACTCTGAGTTACCTTTCGCTCCGAGTTGCAATAAATCATAGATTTTATGCAATTCCATGATCAAGCACGATGCAATCAACAAATCTTTGCCATATTTCTCAAATGCAACACATATGGTGGGCAAATGAGATCAAAATCAATCAGCAATTACAATATTGCTAATAAATGGCTCGAAATTCACGCCCATGTAATATCCCTTTATGGTTTAGAATGATGACTACTTGTATCAAAATTTCTTGGTGGTGTTTCCAAAAGTGTTTTTATGAGCTGTTTGTGTGATGTCAAAGGCCCGCGATTGTCGCGAACCTTTGCCATTTCCTATCGCAGGGTGAGGACACTGGCAGCAGAATAATGGAAAATTATTAGTTTCTCATGTTTTCTCACATTGTATCACTGAGGTTTGCCACTGAAACTGGAGGATGCAATCCTGCTGTTTAGGGTAATTGACTGAACAGCTGGTTGTGTTTTGAAAGACCCACCAAAACGCGGTCAGATCAGGCTTCAAGCACCTCCAACATCTGAAGAAGCTCAATCACCAAGATCACGGAGTTACCGCCCGGTCAGCCTCATACAAGACGTTCAAGCGAAAAAGAAGACTTACTTATTGTTGAGTCTCAAAAAATACTTGCCTCCACCGACGCGCCATCCAACAGCGACGCGTTTAGCAGAAATCTGTCACCACACCGTCCAGAGTCCAAGCCACCGCAGGCCGCTCATCTCTTGCGCTTGATGATATCTCCTCGCTTATTCATTGGAAGCAGGCAATGGCATTTGTTGCTCTCTCATCGAGTGACGGATACAAGGTCAGTGATGTTCCGAGCCGTGACTCCACGACTGACAGTTGATTCCCAGGAGCAACCTTTGAGCAAACAGATGTGTTTCTGACTCCTACAAATGATTTTCAAACCTCATGAAGCCAAAGCAGTATTCACAGAAATCAGATTGTTATGGACACCGCCTTCATTCAATCCACCGACCACCCAAGTTGTCCATCTCATCTTCCTCCCGAAGTCTTCTCTCGACAGCCGCCCGCCGCCAGCTTCCTACCATCTACTAGGCTAGGCTACCCCGATCCAAGCGCTGACAACCCTTGCGGTGGCCCCTGCTCCTTGAAGTGCCCTGGTCATAGGTGGAGTTGCTCGGTTCGCCTACTGTGGCACGCGCCGCTCCACCGAGACCATCAAAAAGACCATTCAAGATTGCTGTTCCTACCCCGTTAGTGGCGCGACCCACGACTAAGGTCAGTGGGGATGATGGACAGGGGCTGTCCTTGGAATTACCTATTCTAGACTTCGTGGATTGTGTAATTGGTCACATTGGCTTGAGTTTGAACCTTGTCTCAGCCACAGCAACGGCTCCCCACCGTTCTCCAACAACGACATGGAGGACTACAACCGAGAGGCACCTCATAGCGAGGCCAGACAAGTCATCTCAACACCGCTGCTTTGAAACCCTTTCCCGACTCACTTAGCGATAGTCACCACAGGTATCGGTTCCGACTGCGGATTTGGCCATGTGTTCCGATGGTCGACTGGTTATGCCCCAGCATGGTGATGCCCGGTCCTATGACGGCATTGGAGAGCTGGTGGACCTTTCTGGCCAGGCCAGGAAAACATGTTGCTGTTTGATCAGACCGATGACAAAGAGTCGCTATACTCCATCTTAGACAAAGACTTCACCGGTTCTTTGACTGACCGATCGCTCTGAACAATCTCCCGCAACGTGGTATTCAGACTTCCGAGAATGAGCCATCTACCGCTTTCATATATAAATATATACTCACTCACTTTATGGCGCCTGTATCGCTCAGCAAGGTGATGGGCTGCTACCAAGCGGTCCCGATGGGTCCTCAACCGAAGCAGCATTCTTATTCCCTGATAACTTCTGCTTCGATCCTGATATTTACACTGAAGACTTGGGATTGCGGGGAAACTATCAGGGCGATGCGACGTCTCATCGCATCCTAAGCCGTTCCTCGAATGTCTCTACAGATCCAAGTTCAATTGAGCATCCTTTCTACTGATATCTGAAGATATCAAGAATAGTTTCTAGAAGTCAGCAAATTAAATGCATTCATCACATCGAATAGTCCTTTCACCTGCGTGACTTACGTGAATGGGGTACGTATTTCTAGTATAGCATTTCTAGCTTAGTATTTCGCTCTCTTATCTGTTTTTACATTTCTACCTTTTTATATTTATATTTACTATTTCTACTGTAGTATTTCTTTCTATATATTATAGTTCCTAATTTTTAATTCTTCCTTGTATTTCCAGGTCAGCCTTCCTATTTACTATTTCCCGGTTAAAATTTCTACGCTTTCAGTGTCACAGAGGCTTAGGTAACGGCCTTAGGTAACGGCGTAACTGCGGCTCAAATCACATCTCGACTTTTCTTTCATCACACAGCTCCAAGGTAAACAGCACATCACACGACACCACCACATACTGTCACCCCCCTAAAAAACAACCATTTTCCCTATACCCTTTACACTGTTCCCTTTTGAAAAACCTGTGTAGTATTCGCGATGGCGCCTTCTTACCATCGCCGACATAGCAACCAGAGCCGTGGTCGCAGTCGCACCCCCCAGACTCAACCTGCGGTTCCAGAGAATCAGTCCAGGGCTGATGCACAACGAGCGGCCGCCGAAGCCAAGGAAGTAGCCCGACAACATCAGAGGGAGGCTTCTCGTCTGCAAACTATCGCCGAGTCTTTTTCCGCCGAGGGCTCTGCTGGTGCCAGTGAAGCCTCTGGCTCCCACGCCAGTCAAGCCAGTGGCCGTGCTGACGGTCCTCGTAGCAACAGCCGCCAATCAACTTCTATCGCAAGACGCCGCAACAGGAGCAACTATCGCGACAACAGGAACTCCGCCGTCGTCAAGACACCTGTCCTCAGAAGGCGGGTCACTGAGGTTGCCCGGCTTGACAAGACCAACAGGGACGGCACAACCACGATGGAAGTTGTCAACACTTCTCTCAGCGGTGGAATAACAACCAACTTTGAGGCTACAACACATTCTGGCGGAGCTTTGGGAAGGACTACTAGAGTAGCGGCCATTACAGCTTCAGCACATCAGGTCCAGAAGGAAACCGGGGCTCGTGAGCTCTGCTACCAGATCGAGCCGGTCCTGGATAATCGCCAACGGTTCATTGATGCCAACATCATGTCAGTGAGGACTACGGCCAACCATGGCCGCGTCCGCCATGGTCAGGTTGCGGCTTTCCAACAGCGACAAGTGGCAGACATTTCGGACCAACCTGATACACGACGGTGCGTCAACTGTGACAGCACAAGCCACTCCTTGAAGGACTGCCTTCGCGCTTATAAGGGGTACATCTTTGCTTGTATTCTCTGTGACAAGCGTGACCACTTGACTGATCGATGTCATCAGTTCGCCTCCTTGAATTTCAAGGAGAAGTTCAAGCTGCTGGTTCTTGATCGAGCTAACAAACCTCCCTTGGGCGTCAAGGACGAGGCCTTAGAGTGGTGGATAGTCTTGTCTGACTTCGTCGACTCTGACCAGCACTCACCGGAGGAGCAATTCGTGGGTTTTCCATGGTCTCCAAAGTACGCCGAGGATGTGACCTGGGAGGACGGTGGCGAGTACGCCATCGGCTTGCAGCGCGAGTACGAAGTTGCTTTCGATGCAAGTTTACTTCCCGTCCAGTTCTCACCCAACGATATCCAGTCTGTCTGGGATAGATTCTGGCCCCGTTCCCCGTCGCGCAATGATGGCCATCACTCTCCCGACGACTCGGCCCAAGCCTCAAGCAGCAATGTCTCTTCGACCCAGACGAATGAGGGTGGCCCAAACGCGGGTGTTGAGCTATTCCCCGCCGCCGCTCTACGAAGGTCCCGAGAAATGCGCAACCGAAGCTAGAACAGCGGCAACATGGAGTCTGGGGTCCACGATGCCTAATTCGATTCGCCTGTATCGTGCTTTGTTTCTACTCCAAGGCCCATAACCTGGGTTTGTGTTGTATCGTGACTCTGTCAAAGACACAACTCGGAGTTGGACAATGCTTTTAGTAGCCGATGAGTGAACCCTTTTGCCATGTCGAAAGCATACTCAGTCACCATCCTGTCAAGCTCCTGTGTGAATCGATCAAGAGGTAACGTTTATTCAACATCATTTAGTAACAGAGGACTAACAGTTCGGTAGACTATACTCCAGACCAATGTCTTTACATTTTGTATCATGATCAATCTCCAATAGCTGCCCACGGCGCGTGATCGGGCCTCTGTTCAACATAATTCTTGTCCTGACACAGTACCGAGACCTGAAGATCGAAATTAGGTAGAATAGATCCAGGAGAAATGCCTCAGGGCAGCAAGAATTGCACCCTCGATACTACGACATCGACGCGGAAAGGATTAAGCGGAGGAGTAATGCAAGTTGAGGGGAACTGGGACTGTGGCAAGGCAGACTTAGTATAATGACGGGCCATTCAACCGTAAATAAACACCGATTGTCACACATCGTGGTCTGCACTCCTTTTGCCTAGTGCACTGAAGCGCACCTGTTTGGTGTTGGCACAACACTCAAGCGAAGCACATGCTGCAGTGTCGTGCTTGCAATAAGTGTCTCAAGGGCCCCGAAGAACTGATAGCATCAGTCACGACATATGAATTGGGTGAAACTAACATCGGTAAGAATCCGCCCTTGAAATCAGGAGCTGAAGATGAAGTTTGGCCTTGTCAGCTCAATTCGTGTTGACGTAGGGACTTGATGGGTTCCAGGCTCCGACTCGTCACTAAATCTACTATAACTCCACAGTGACGGTATTTTCCTCTTCGCCACCACCATCCCTTCAACAACCATGTCGCTATGGTCTCACCCCTGTAGGTCTCCTCCTCATTGTCACGTCGGCTCCCTTGACGTTCCAAACACCGAGTCCCTGTAGCTTCGGGGTCAACTATTGAGTCGCCCAACAATCCACAGTCTTCCAGTCCTCATGGCCGCAATCAATCGCAATCCTTCGTGAGAATTGGCGCGATTTCAACCATTTCAAAACGCTTGCTTACAAAAGGACCCGAACAGGAACAGTCTTTCGCAACCCAGTGGTCTCAAGCACCCGTGTCTGAACCGTGTCTTTTAGGTGAAGCAACAGCAACCCACGGCATTCGAAAAGTTCATGCGGTATCTCGCCATTTTGCGGAAGCACGGTCGTCCGGGTCGCATTCATGCTGCCCATTGATGGAGAAGCTGTCACATCTGTGAAGCCCATCCCGATAGCTGTTTCTACCATCGAGCCTTGCGATAGGTCTGGACATGATGACCTCTTCGATTGTAGCGCCCTTGCGTTCACGGCTTTGACCCCAATGTATTTGCGCTCGTTGATCGATGACCCTATTTTGAAGTAATGAATCTGACCTTGTGTTTCCCTAGGCCGCGGTTCGCATCACGAATGTGGGATCAGTCGATATGTCCTACAGTTCTCAGGAGTCCATCACCCAATGCATAGACACGACCGTTGACGTGCCAATCGACAGTAGCCTCCGGTCCACCAACTGATGCTCAGATATCTTCAATTGTCGAGGCTTTTGACATCCTCACACCAAGGAATCGAGGGACGGCGGTGGTTCAGGTCTTCTTTTGGAGATAAATGCACAACGACACTGATCAATAGCGTGAGCGATGGATAAGAATTATCATGGCTTCTGGTGAAAATGTGGGACATTGTCAGAATTCTCGCATTAGAACTCACAGCACCATGTACAATACGCAAGTTCATCATCGTCCCATCTTCGTCTCTTCGTTTGATGTCAAAAACCTCATCTGAAAGCTCCATCCCCAAGCATCCCCAAGCATCCCAAAGCATCCAGGAATCCCTTGTATCGCACCTTCATGCAGCAACCCAAAACCATATGAATGACCCAGCAACTCGACCCCAAAACAAAACACCAAGATTACCATCAAGGACCTCGAGAGCTACTAAGAGAACGCTCCCAAGCGAGTCCAATCCGGTTCATCACGCATGCGTGATGGCCCAGTTAACCCTCTCGGCTGTATCGAGGGGGAATTTAAAAGAACCACCCTTATCAGAAACCATCTTCAAAAGAGTGAATTCGGTTCTGATATTGGTGATATCAACCCAACAAATCCCGTTGTCGGATAGGCTGACAACGATGACTCCTTGAGGGTCTCTGTTGAAACCGACAAGTGCTACGCCAGGGTAGCTTATCGCCTCCTCCATCGGGAAGACAGAGCTGTCGAGACGATATGCCCCCATGGCATTCACAAGACGCTGGATTCTGGGATCAGCAGCATCCATTGCCTGCATAAACTGTTCGACTTCAGCGGTTGATCCCAAGAGAGTTGCTATCTGACACATGGCAAAACGGTGCATCAGATGCAATCTAGGGTCACCAACCGCCCTGCCAAAAGCTTCAATGAGTAGCTGCACGATGCCAGATACCATCGACTTGACTTCCTTGATCGCCTTCTGCAGGTGATGAAGTAAAGCCAACACGTGTTTTGCATCTGCAGACCTGTCCCTCAAGATTGCGAGTAGGTTGAGAGCAACAACTTCAGGACCACGGGTATCTTCCCAGGTCGCAAGAGACGTATCCTCAGACCAAGATGGAAAGATAGCCCATGGTGCCCACTCAGCCGAAGTAAGGGAAGTACTTGTCGAGTCAACTAGTACTCTCTCCGCAATACACTTCCAGGCATCGGACTCGACATCCAACGAAAGATGTCGCAGGAACGTCGATGCGCCCTGGATCTGTGCATTGATGGTTTCGTCACGCACCTTGATGGAAGCATCCTTTTCGTCAGAAGCCTTTTCAAGCTCTGAAATTCTCTGATTCTTCCTTTCAAGGTCACGTACGTGTCCCTCAACAGTGAGCTGAAGAGCTTCACACTCCCCTCTGACTTTGCTAACCTTCTCATTTGCAGAGATGAGGCTTGCAGAGTCATTTGAGTGATCGATCTGGGTTTGACGAAGCTTGTCAGAGACTTCTTGGACCCTCTTATCAGCTTCATTCTTCGCAGTCTGAAGACGTCTCAATTCATTGAGATAGTCCACGCGACTGGATTCCAGTTCTGACTGTAGCCGGCCAATTTCAGCCTGGCCGGTCTCAGCACGCTCTTTATAATCTTTCAGGTCCTTCTTCAGATCTTCAGATTGTTCTTTCAGGAGGGTAATCTGGTTAGCCTGCCTGATATGTGAAAGGCGGAGTTTCTTGACACTGTCATTGACTTCCTTGAGCCTCCTCTCTACGTCAAGGTTTTCCTCCTCGGTCGTCTGAGCTCGCTTCTCCGCATCTTCAGCCTGTACCTTGGCTTTAGTGACTTGAGCTTTGAGGTAGGACTCGTTTCGGTTGGCCTTGTCTCGCTCCAACTGCGGAAATTCTCTTCTGGCCTTTTCAAGGTCTTTCTTGGCCTGGTAGAGATCCCGAGATTGTTGCTCAGACGTCTGGGTCAACTTCACGTTCTCCTTTTTGCTCCTCTCCCAGGCATTTTTGAATCCATCACGCTCTGTCTTGTATCTAATACTGAGGGTGCGATTGGTATTCAATGCCTTTTGAAGGGAAGCAAGGTCTTTGGCTGGATCGGGCCCTCGTGTTGACGGATTCGTGTTGGAAACCGCCAGTTCCCTGAGGGCCGTTCGTGCAGCTTCATTCGTCTCAGGGGTCACCGAAATGTTCAATCCTCTATAGAACCTGCGGGTGTTTTCAGCTGACCCTGCGACGAAGTCCACAACTCTAGAAGACGCTCTTCTGCGAGCTTCTTTATCTTGCAAATCAACGTCAGCCAGAGTTGTACTCTGGCCAGCTATGATTGCCTTCTTAGTGAGCCCAATGTCACCTTCGATGGCATTGAGCTCATCTCCAGCGACACTGATCTCCTTGAGAATAGCTGTAGTCTTGTGCACGTTTTGTGCATCATAACCAGCCATGGTAGCTACGTCCTTTCCAGGAGGAGCACCGTCCCTCAGAGCAGCTATCCCACCCATGACCTTCTTGAGTTCATTATCAATCTGGTCAACTTGCGAAAGCTGCTCAGGGGGGAAATTGTGATTACCAGCAAGTGGTAGGCGCGCAGCGGCAGAATTCCTCGAGCTTGAAGCCATTTTGATGGAAGCGTGGAAGAATGAAGTCTTGGGAATGTGGACGGGGATGAGATCACAGTACTTGACCTCCTCGACATCTCGACAAGGAAGGGGCGTCTACGACAGCAGTTCAGGGGCGCTTGCGGAAGGAGGACTTGAGCCCCGGACATGGAAGTCACACACGGGACAGTAAGTTCAGTTAGAGCAGGTACATCAGCTCACGGGCAATGGCATTAGGTAGCTTCCAATTATTGATGCAGTCAAGAAACAGTTCACCTTACATTTGGAGGGCTTCCGTCCGACTCGGGTATGGCGATCGCAAATGCTGCGAGGACTTCCATTTGAAGATTAGAGTGAAGGATGAATCACCTGCGACTATCTAATAACATATTTACCCTCCAGTCGCTTGGACCAGAACTTGTACTAAGGACCGGTGGAGCTGGCGCATCAATTGGATCACGGATGCCCTGACTCGCTGCACCATCTTGTAAGTCCGAATGAGACTGTAAGGTCAAGACAAAACAACCCAAATATGATATAAAATCTTTTCGATATCGTAGCACAGACAATGATATTTTTGACAATTAATTCAAGACCTTGCGCATCGGATCATGGTCAAATTGGCACGTGAATGTTGCCTATGTACGTACCTCGTCCGAGGTGGGTGCACCTTCCCTTCGACCTGAACTTAGCATGAAGTTCGTTTTCCCTCCAACAACACACTCTGAAAGCAATCCAGCAAAATGGAAGCGCAACAAGAGCTTAACGATATACTGAACTTCGAACAACTCGACCTCATCCTCTCTATCCTCCCTGACCCAGCGGGCGCAAAGGTCCTTCGTGATCAATTTGTGTCTGCCTGTCGGATAGTGAAGGCAAAGGAAGATGAGGCCGAAGCACTCCACCGAAGTGCCCAGAGCCAGTCGAACCTCCTTGAAGCCCAGCTCAAGGAGCTTGAGACTGAGCGAAAAGCCTTCCAAGAGCAGAAGAACCTGGAGATTGAGAAGCTCAAGGCTGAGCAAGCCAATCTCGAGAGCCTTGCTCAAAGCCTTGGTGAAAAGTTCCGTGACCTTACCGAACGTATTGGTGAAGTGTCGGGAAATGTGAACAATTGCCAGACGACCGTGGGAGAAAAGCTTGAAGGCTTTGAGGGGGTCATCTCTGCTCGTGCTTCAGACCGAGAAGAGAATGTCAACCAAAGCTTGAAAGAGTTGCTTGACTCGGTCCAAAAGAACACAGATGACGTGTCCACAATGAAGGATAAGTCGGATGAGATGGCGACCGCCATGAACTCTGTGAAAGAACACCATGAGCGGATCGAAACTTCCCTCAGAGCTGGTGTGACAAAGGAAAGCATCAAGGACCAGATTGGTCCACTTGTCGACCTTACCAACACCATCAAGGGGTTAGTTGAAGGGCTGCCTACTAGGGAGTCCATAGATACAAGACTTGCTCAAGTCGGAGGTCTTGCTGAGCAGCTCCGAAGAGCCCAGGTCAATGTGAATGAGCTAGTTCAGGAAAACCAGGGACTCAGGAACCAGAACGAGACCTTGACTACTGAAAGAAACTGCGCCCAAAATCTCTCAGAGCAGGCTAAGGCTGCACTTGAGGAGTTTGACAAGGATGTCAGGAAAAAGGACTCCAAGATCGAGGGCCTCCAGAAAGCCAACGGCAATTTGCAGGAGCGCCTGATGGAGGCAAATCAAGAGATCTCTCAAGGTAGAGAAGCCAGGCGACAGCTCAAAGATGCACAGCCTGTACTTCAAACAGCTGAGGCTCGTCGTCTAGAACTCGCTGAGATCAAACTCAGTCTACAGCAAGTACAGCAGACTGTCAACGAGACGGAACGACAGGTAGAAAGTCTCAAAAGCCAATTGGAACGCGAGAAGACGGTCCATGACCGTTGCTCTGTCGACCTGACGCAGGCTTTGACGGACCGTAGAGATGTCAATCGCCAGAAAGAAAAGCTGGAGGGTGACATCTCGCAGGTTCGAAAGGAGCTGAAAGAGCTTCGCTCACAGCAGACACTTGATCTTCAAAAGCAATTGAAGGATCAATGGGCGGCTGTAAGCGAAGCGATGAAGGAACAGTTATCTGAAAAGAAATCCCATGAAGAAACTGTTAGTCAGTTGAGTCGTTCGTGGTCTTCTGAGAAGGAAGCGCTTCAAGGTGAGATCTCGGCCAAGGTTTCTCTTATTGAGAATCTCGAGCAGAAAGTCAAGACACTTCAGTCTAGAGTTTCGACACTCGAGCCCCTCCGAATTGAGCTTCAAACAGCAAATGATAACTTGCGTCAAGTGAACCTCACTTTGGAGGCGACCGAGGGAAACTTGCGGAACTCTCAAGGTAGAGTTGCCGAGCTTGAAAAGACGGCCATTGTTTCAGCAAATGAACTTGAGGCTGTGAAAGCTGAAAATGGGTGCCTTCAGAAGTCCAGTGAGTCTGCATCGCAGAAGCTCGATACTTGCAGGGGCACCATCGAAAGGCTAGAGCAGGAGCGCGACACCGTTAATGAAGCGCTCTCCAGCTTGCAAGCTCAGTCTGTCGTGATCCCTGAAGGGGTTACTGGAGAAATATCCAGGATCTACTACAGGGCCGCAGACCAACTTCGCAATATTCCCATTGTCCTTGATAGAAATGGTGAGCCTGATTCGCAGCAACTTGCATCAGAGCTCATCACAGTGATTGATGGGTACAAGTGGAAAGAAAATCTGCTGAGGTTTCTCCACTCTCGTCCTGAGGGTTGGTTTTGTCTTCAGCAGGTCACGGCCGGGGACCGTGATCTCGTGGCAAATGGCGGCGAATGTCAGCATCATGATGATTGCCTATCAGTAAAGGTGGTCCTTCTAAATGGATCACCTACTCTCAAATTCATCTTTTCTGATTAAGGGGAGAAGAATTTGTTTTATTCTCTTATTCTTTTTATGTGAACTAGCTTTGCCTGTGTCTTGCGTGGTGGAAGGGAAGCAACGGGAATTTTGTGATGAAATGCAAGCTCTTGGAGGCACATTTGCGGTTCTGACCGTAGTTACGAGGACGAACTGCTTATAAATATTGTATTAAGGAATTCACTTGCTTATGCCATTGGGTCACCCACATTGTTTCCGTGACCGCACAACTTGGGGATGGGCTTACCTGGGTAGAGAACTCTGCGTGCTGTTTGAGTCGCGGTAAATTATTCTGCGAATGGAGATAATAAACACTTCTAACCCTACTAACACAGCAGGGAAACTGAGGGAAACTCAATTAATCATGTTTTATCATCGTAATTATTCGCACCCAGGAATAGAGTGACCTCACGTGATCGCACATGACGAGAAGGTCTTGTTCCTCCTTCCTTCCTGTCGCACATTGAGATTTCTAGACAGACATCATCAAACAAGATGGACTCTACTCGAGACACAGAACACCAGGGATACCCTGAGGCCAATGTTCCTCCCCCCGCCGAGCGTAGTGCAGAAATGCCAATGCTCTGGGATGAGGGACATCGCAGTTTGATTGACGCCTGTGTCAGGTACGAATCGCTGCTTGAGCTCTTCCTACAGCTCAGTAGGTTAGCCGATGTCCTTGATGACAACCAAACCATGAAGGAGAACGACTTTCCTGTTTTCTCGACTGTCAACGCTCTGCGCCACTATGACTGGACCATGTGTGAATTATTGCACAGCATGTCGGTTGATGTGGTACGGAGCATTGTCAAAAATACCTTTGCCTTTGACGTAACGACTGGAAACATCCAGCCGTTTCGCCTGCCCTCGGCGCTGCTCGATGAAAAGACTCCCGGGGTTTACGTCGTTGGTATAAGGACGAGGGGTCACGGGGGTCAATTCTTGAATATCAACGAATTGGAGGTCCTAATTCGTGACATGAAGCTGTACGTCGAAGGGTACGAAGCCTATGCTAGACATGATGGGTGGGCTTCCGCCAACATGACGACGGCGGAGCGAAAGGCCATTAACATGGTCAATGCTATTGAGAGTCACAGTGGATCATCGAGAGGCCAGAATGCCGGTCCAATGTTCATTGAGAAGGCTGAAGAAGTTCCTAGGATCAGGGCACTTATCAAGACATTCGAGGGTATGTGTGATAGGAGTCTTGATCCAACGGGGCGAGTTAACATATCACAGAGCCCCTTATATGTTGGGTGCTCTAAGGATTTAAACAAGCGAATGGGCGTATACAAGAACAGTAACGTGAAAAGCATCAACAAGCCCCTTGGTCTTACTGTTTGCATTCTCAGAAAGCACAACAAAGGGCCAGAGCTGGTAACTGGGTGCGTTCTAAGAATTCTCAGAAAGGAACAACTTCCCAAGGCAGAGCAGCTGGTCTGCACAATCGCTGGCTCCCTCATATATCAACATGGCTTCAATGCTGTAGAGACAGGAGGGGCAGGACCCCAAAGCTTGCCAACCGATGCAGGCCTGAAAGAAAACATCAAGTACATCGTATGTGGTACTCAGGTCTTGATCAATAATCTGAAAGAAAGTCTTGGCGAGGCTGATCTGCGTAAAAGATTCCTCCGTCATCTAGACCAGGCTTCAGGTGAGATAGTACGTCTGAAAGAAGTCTTGAAATGTTGTCAAGACGAGGTTCAAAATCTCCCTTCTGGCGAAGACTTCGACCAGATCTTGTCTAACATCTCTGCTATTGTGCAAAGCGTGAGACGGAACTTGAACGATAAGCGAGATGCACTGGAGTTCTGGCAACTGATGCTAGAGATTCAGAATATCATCGTTGACGAGACCGGGGTGGGATTACACCTCGTTGACCATGGCATGGCCAGTGAGGCTACATAAGCATTAATCCATGCTGAGGGAGGCTTTAGATAGTTCAATGTACGGTTGTTTTGTTTCCTGTTATGACCGCCTTTCGTATGATGCCCGTGAAGTACCTAGCCTGCCAAGTGATTGATCAATCGTGGGGTATCATGTGGCTACCGTCCAAGGGAGACGTGAATGGAGTTTTCTTATCACTCTACTGTTAAAGTGCTAGTATTACGAAAGCCTATGTGATTCGGAAGTGTAATTAGAGATAGACTAGATTCGGCATTGAAGGAGAAGCTCGGCTTTCGATTGTGATAATGTATCATGACAATCAACAGTGAGGTGCGCAGCTGGCAAATGCTGGCAGCGTGTGGTATTGTCAGGGAAGCGGAGATTAGCCGAGGATTTAGCGCATGCCTCTAGCCTTCAGCGCTGCAATTCGTTCTCCCTCTCGCCTCTTCAAAACAACAACGCACGCAACTCTGTAGGTATTGCGCTACCACTTCGAATACAGATACTAATTTATTTTCAGAGTCATCATGTCTACGCTGCTGCTTTCGAAACTCCAAGAGTTTCTTCAAACCATATTCCTCACAGGCGAAGATTACCCCAGCCCCGGCTTTGCCCACATCCGCGTGCCTCCGTACCGTTCTGGTACGGTGGATTTCATGGAGTCGATACGGCTGGCGCTGGAGAAATCTAAAGCCATGCGCAAGATGTTTTTCGTCCTTCCCGACGTGGAAAGGGACTTGTTTCCCCCCAACGTGGAAACGAACCCGGAAACTGAGGCGTCGGATGACGAGACTGAGGCGCCGAAGGACGGCTCTATCACTCCAGTGATCTTGACGTTTTCTGAGCTCCTTGATGCACTGAGAACATCCAAGTCGATGGCAGAAGATGACGCAAGCTGGGCCGCGCATTCCAACTGGGAGAGCGGCCGGCCACTTCCAGTCAAACTCCTCCTGGTACTCTGCCTCGACCCTCTCATGTCTGCTGAATGTGCCCTGTGCCTTGTTGGCATTGTTAAATGGGCCATAGAGGTGGATGAGGATTGGCCTATGGCTGAAATTCGTGTCCTCACAGTGTCAGCTGAGCCGAGCTTCAACTTTCTTGCCAATGTTGTGTCATACACATCACCAGGCGCTCGTGTCGCGGAGCTTGATCTTGCCGCCATTGGTGAGCAGCATTGGGATCGGGACCCTCCTGTATTGGAAAAGCCAGGCGGTACAAGCTACGCTAGCCGAATACATGAGAAGTTCCGACAGAATAGAGATCACAAACGTCTCATTCTTTCGTTCGATACGAAACTTGAATCCGATTTCAAGAAGCTTTTGAGCGGAAGAGAGAATGAGTTGATCGATTTCGTACAGGTCCAAGCAACTCAGGATGCTCGACCACTGCTAAATCTTGCCCGTTCTGATAATGGACCCAAGAGCCTCTTCATCTCCTTTTTAGGTGAAGTGCCCTTTCGACCTCTGAAAATCGAGGGGTTTGATGAGCTTCATGTGGCTCTTGGCTCTAGTCCGGTTACTCGGATGGAATGGGAGGACTTCAGTTGCCAAGTGATCTCGGCCATGTTTCCGGTATCGTGGGAGGACCGTCAACTTCAGCACTGGTGGATCCATCAACCGTCGATACCAGATAGGTATCTATATCTTGGTGTTGAAGACATTTCGCTCTTCACTGGGTCGGGAAGCCCACGAAACCGTCTTGTGGAGGGTGTACAGCTGGGTGGTTTTATTGCTTCACTTGCTGACATTTCCTCCTGGGGAATTGACACTGGCAAAACACTTTCGTGTTTCGTCAGACAGACTCATAGAGTTCATGAGATGACTCTCAAACTTCATGCCCAACGTCTGTTGAAGCAAGATCGCTTCGAGCTTTCAGGGCATGAGGCAATCATCTTTCGGGCGGTCCTTCCTACTTTGGGATACGACCATCGTCTTGCCCTGCTCGTGGCACTTGACGCAGAACCTAATGTTCGTCGAGTTAAAGTGCAGCTTGCTGTTATGTTGAAGCATCGGATGAATAAGATTCTTTCTTTTCATGGAAAGATTGCCAATGACTCCACACAGTACAGAAAGTTGCTGAAAGAATGCCATGGCCTTGGCAGCTCTATGGCCAGTAAAGGGGTCATGTGGTTGAGCCTTGGTATCTTGAAACGTCATCAAAAGATGACTGAGCAACATGGTGCTTACGATCCCAAAAAGGACCGATTGTCATCCATGGTCAGAATTGACTCAGGGAAAGCAGAACTCGTAGGTGTCGAAGTTGGTAAGATGCTGGCGCTTCTTGCCGAGAACGAAATCTACGTCGACACCACCCAGTCTGTGACTCAAGAGACCGATGTGCTAAGTTTGGAGGCGCAAGATCAGCTTAGTCTTCATCTGCTCCAAGCCTACGCACATAGCCTCATTGTGTCTGAAGACCATGGAGGATATGGTGCTCCCCGAATCGTCCACAAGGTCGTGTCCACTTGGATAGACTCGGAGATGATCAGGGCGGCACAATTGCATGAACGGAACTCAAACCCCGTGAAACCAGGAGAGTTCCGATTCGGAATTTGTCATGAAATGTTCTTGGACCGCAACAAGCATGCCTTGCTGGACTGGACATCCATTCCAGCCAAGACTGTTGTGCAGTGGCGTTCTGGTTTCGGGCGGAACGTCACATTAAACGATTTGCTGGACGTTAGAGTTCAGCCTCGCGGTGTGGTTAGGTAGTTTATCAATACAATTTCGCTTTCTCATGCCAGTTCCAAGAGTGTGATCTGCTTTAGTTATTGAGCCTTCTCTGGCGAGCACAGCTAAGTTTAAGGCTAAGGAGAATCGGTTATGCGTCGAGGAACGTCATAGTTGTTACTACTTAGATAATACAAGATCAGTCAGGCGGATACAGGTAGCTTGAATTATTGCAATGCGTCGGCACAAGTCGATGAAACAAGCCTGGGAGGAACAATGGGTTAACGTCATTTTGACCAGGCACTGAATGAAGCATTTGATGATAATTAAACAAAAACCAACATTGACAGCATCACAGTAGAAAGGCCATGCAGTGTCCCCGAGTTGAGAGTAGCTTAATGTGGTTCATGCACGATGCAGGGGCGGGCGTGAAGGTCAAGATTGCAAGAGATTAAAGAATTACAAGAGCATTTGACGTTATCAGATCTCATCAATTTCCGAGTGTAATGCCTGCATCGACGGTTAGTGACTTTGCGGGCATGCTTTGGTGCGAATATGAATAAAGGAGATTTTACAATGTTAGGCGATTTGCATTTGACAATTAGGAGCTGGGTGGCAGTGATAGGTACTTAGGTACCTAGGCAATCTCCATTCAAGCATTCAAGCACAAGGTAACCCCGCATTAAATAATATGCCTTGATTTCCAACACCAAATTTCTTTTTCTTCACCACACAACGCAACGCAACGCAACGCAACGCAACGCAACGCAACGCAACGCAACGCAACAACAACGACTTTTTAACAATTTATCACACAAATCAAACAAAATGGCCTCTTCAAGCACTCAGAAGAGCTTCGACCACTCCAGTATTGACTATGTCAAAATTGGACCTCGTCGCGCCCATATGAAGGCGTTCTTTCTTCACCTTGGCCTCTGGAATGAGGAGAAGGTGAAGATTTTTCGCGAATACGGTGAGGAGCAAGCTTGCGAGATGGTTCATACCGCAGGGTTGGGCCAAATCAACCAAGTTTACTTTGAGCTCATGGTTGACCAGATCGTTTGGTTCAACCTTCTCAATGACGGCAACGCGCTTGGCCAGGGTCACGACTGGCCTTGGACAATCGAAGGTGTGGTTGAAAAGACGGACGTGACCACCGACGGCGCGTCTGGCTTTTACAAAGACTGGATGCAGCGCAAGCAGGAATCCAAGGCTCCCACCTCGGATCAGGCCACTGCCGGAGCTTCCTCTGACGCTCCAAAGGTCTCCGAGACTGCCCCGGTGAAGCAGACACCAAAGCCTGCTTTCGGAGGTCAGGCACGGCGTCCACTTGCTGAACAACAGGGCTATGGTATAGGCTCTTCAATCTGGGCCCCTAAGCCTCCCGTCGACAATTCCGCCGACGTCTCCCGGGTTGCTGCTGCTTTTGCAGATATCAACCTGAGTGTCGCCGCTGGAGAGTCGGAGAAGAAGGGAAAGGAGAAGGAGAAGGCGACCGCTGAAGCCGCGGCATCTAACGTCAAAGCAAAACGCTTAGATGAGAAGATCGGCCTTGCGTCCGCCATCTACAACGATGAAGTGATTGATGTGGAGACACAGCGATCCTACATCAACCATAACAAGTTCTTGGCTGCCAGGGCTAAGGCTGAGGAAGCTGGCTGTCCGCCAGATGACTGGCACAATTTCGTGGACGAGGAGGACAGTGACAATGAACCTGTCATTCCTGTCGATGCGGTGATCCCAGTCAGGCATGACTTTGGCGTCAACAACGACGTCAAATTCGAAGGGCCCATGGCACCAGTCCCTGAGTACCTTCAGGATATGTGGGAGGAACTCCGCCTGGGGAAGCTTATCGGTGGGCCAATCATTGGTCCTTTCGAAATCGCGATCCCAGAGTGGTGTGACTTCCACGATCTTGTCTACGGTGACGACGGTGCTCTCTACACCATGATTCAAGATCAGGGGCTCATTGATCGAGACATCGTCATCGCTTGGTCGATGAAGAATGGTCGCCCAGCCAGCCTGGTTGTCGGTCCCGATCCATCACGTAAATGTGATTACGAGGACAAACAGCTTTGGTTGCGCGTGCGGGCAACTTGGCTTAAGGTCGCTGAATGGGCTGCTGGTGTCTATTATGGACGCCCTCATCGGCTGACGGACTTCCTGCGCTACCGCCAGGAACAAGATTTGATGGAAGTCTTCCCTCTTCCACTTGACGACGTCATGTGCCTTGTGGACCAGAGATGGAAGGAGATGATGGCAGACCCAGTCGGCTCCCTTGTGGAAGCGCAAAGCCAGAGAGAAGAGCTGGATGTTTGGAGTCCTCAGCTCCAAGCCATTCTGTGTCAACCCTGGCGCTACGCTTCGAAGATGGCCACGACCTGGGTCATGCGAGAAGGTGTTAAGGTGGCAAAGCGCCGATTGGAAGTGGCCGAGTATATATGGGCTGCTTTCCATCCGGAGGATGCTTACAGATGGGGCCGCGAGGTCTACGACAAGATCTAGATCTATGTCAACGAGATAAGTTTTGCGTCCCAGCCTTGATAGATGGTAGTGGCATACAAGCAGCAGGGAGTTGACCTCTCAGCAAAGACACAACATGCGATTTCGTCGGATGTTAGGTATCAGCCCGGAAGTACGGCCATGTTTGACTGATGGCTTACGGATGGGATGACCTCGGTCATAGACCTAATTTTTTGGAGGTGCGAATTGACTCGTTTGAGGTTTTGGTGGAAGGACGGAGAGGGCTGGGTTAATTAAACGAAATGAATACAATCTTGGTTGGAGGCACTGAACTGTTTCCCTATCGCTACGTGATATTTCTATGACAAGTGAACAATGATTGATACTATTTGAACATGTCAAACGAGTAAGCTGTTAATAACTAAGCTTCATAAAATGCAATGCGTCGGTTTAGTGTCTCCTGGCCTCTTCGTACGAACCACAGGGTCGGTCATGGCTCTCTACGTGCGGCCCGCACTGTTCGCACTGGCTGCTGATAGCAAAGTCGCACAGTTGCCCCCACTCCGAATATTTCACCACAACACACATATCTCGTACACATGTAAGAAAGCCTCACTAGGAGACGAATACGCTAACTCTTTGAAAGTTTCCAAAAGGTATCCTAAACTTACCCTAAATTTATACTAAACTTATGCTAACTTACCTAAGTCTTTTTTCACTTAAGATTGAGGTGCCGGGTTTTCTTTGCTCTGTTACAGATAGTGACTGGATGTGAGACCGGGTAGAGAAGGGCGGAGTTCTGATCGCCTAATTGTGAAAGACGCTCGACGAGTTCATTTCGGCCTTTAGCGCCAGTACGAATCGCGGCCGACCGAATGCACGCTTCGGCCATATCAAGATTCCGGGCTTCCGCCTGCAGAAGCCGAGTTCAATGGAGTCGATACGCCAATCCTTGGCCTCGACAAAGGTTGAAAACATGGTTTTTGTTGCCTCCGAGATGGAGGAGCTGCTGGGCTTGGCTGTGCAAAGGGTGGCATCGTGCCGACGGACTGGCCTTTTCCGAACTTTTGACCTCTGCCATTATGAACAGGCTGACGCAGGACATGGCTCGTCCAGGAAGTCTAATCGAGGTGGCGGATGGCAACATGACATATTGCCTCGGAATATCATTGTGGTAATCCAGATTGATCCCACTGTCCCTGCAGGTTGGCGGATACCCTGGATTAGGCTCAGGTAGCTAATAAGACTCCATTCAAGTGCGATGGCGCTGATTGCTGTTGTCCAATGGGCTCTCGATGTCTTTCTTGACGATGGATCCCACGTGAGGGTCATTACCATGGCGACCGATGATGGCTGTGACTCTCTGTCGACGCTGGTTCTTGCGCTCACGGCACATATCTGTCGATTACCTGGACTTAGGTGAGCGTTGCGATGGCCCGTCCATCGCCACAGGATCTGTCAAGACTACCATGCAGAGTTTAATAGGTGCCTCGGAGACTGTGAAGATTATTGCCGTGGCTTCGCTGCGAGACAAGACCGTTCGATAGCTCGTGTTGTCATTTCAAAGTGTCCACCTTACTGGAGAGTACGAGGAACTGGTGGTGAAAGCCGAAACCCCTTTCGTGGAATTTGGCTTGATCACAAAAAGCGCCTCGACGTCATGCAAACACCAACCTTTGGCAATACATGGCTGACCATCAATCCATCTGTCCCTTATCCCTGTCCAATTCCAGGGACACGAAGGTATTCACATACTTGGGCTCTTGATATGCGGAGTCTGCCTGTAGGGACAATGTTACAGAGCAGCTGGTGCGATTCCATAGATGGACTTTAAAGGAAGAACAGATCTCTCAGCTACAGTGGCCTCGGTAACTGTCTGTTCGTGATGTTCACAAGAGGAGCAAGACTCCGCGGAGGAGACCCTAGGGTCATTTATTGAGTCGACCAACCGTCGTCATCGTCAGGCTGAGAACTCCCGCCTTGGAGGGTCTATCACCTCTGTCATGAGTATCGCACCCTCTGGATTACGCATCGACCAGGTGCTGGCATGTTTTATTCGGTACCCTTCACGTATACGTTCCATGAGGGAGCGTCTCAAGATTCAACGGGTGATCACTCCTACGGCAGTAAACCTTAGGGGGACCGAGAGGAAGATTTCAGGACGTCCCTGCGGCTTAATGGATTGGACAGCGATTCCAAAGAACCTGGTGGCCGAGTGGCTGGTGGAGCACCGCCCAGGTTCGATTGCTTCCAGCGCTGGACTCATTGACCCGGCACCATCCCCAGAACAAAGATGACATTGGTTGAGGGAATGGAAAACTCATCAGACTACACTAAATAGCAAATATTAATGCTTCGAGATGACCTGGTGCCTGTATGTGATAATATGTTGAAATCGACGTCGTTGAGTATTCTGTTTGTCCAACGGTTCCTTGGATGCTTCCACTCACCAGTGATAATTACAACACCACACACTTAATGATCAATCAGTCAAATAGAGGCAGCAACAGTCTTTATACATTATGCTCTTAAACAATTAGATGGTATTACAAACTGAAATCACGGCAATGTAGGGGTTGAGCAAAAGGCGATATTCCATGATCATTTATCGTTCCACACTATGCCCTCCACTCCTCCCAAACAGAAAGAAAAAGAATGTCCCATACACCGTCCTCCATCGGTGGCCCCTGGGGCCAATATGTCGTGGTATTTGGTCGGCGTCTACCTCGGGGTGCCGAGAACCTGCACAAAGGAGGCTTGGGGACTGTCGCCATGAAATTAGCTTTGATTCCTCTAAATTACGATCTCAGTGGTTACCGGGGGTGACTGTTCTGTGGAAAATTATCCTGAGTAAGTAGTCTGTGTAAAGCGGTTGATCTCTCTGGCAGGAGGTGGTGTGATTCCTACAAAGGCAACCGGAAGCCTTATCGAATCTCATCATCAGCGCCCTAACATATCCATGACCGTGCCATCACCCGAGACAGCCTTGTCCAACCACCCACGGACAGTCATTGACCTCAGGATGTGACCCGGTTACCTGCCGCTTGATATCGTCGAGGAGACGGGGCCTGACGCGAAATTCTTCCTGCCAGAGCACGTCCCAAACATCTTCCAAGCCACAGAAGGTGTTATTCTTTGGAAGGACAGAACGGTCATGGGAGTAATCGAATACCGCCTGGTGGACATGGATCCCTTTTCCTTCCTTGCCACTGAAGAGGTCAAGAGCGTATTGGACGGTCCAAGGAAAGCCGGTTGCGAAGTCAGGGATACTCTCAGGGTCATCTGCCTCAAGAAGGTCATAGAGGTATCCCCACCAAGGCTTCTTCGTGGCGAGTGCTGGCATATTGCCACGATCCACGACAAGTAGCTTGACCTTGTCTGTCAGGCTCAATCTGTGAAATCTCTCACATTCATCAGTGACGTGGCTGTTGTCCCTGCAGAAGAAGCAGATCCTGATTGCTCCATCCTTGGCTGTGATGCAGTGAGCCAGGAGGTGGCCGTCTCCTCCACAGTTGGCACAAAGCTTCCTGTTGGACGTACCAGCCGTGCTGGCACTCTCGCCCTGAGGGCGGCGGGTTTTCTCTTCCTGGGGGAAGGCGGTTCTATCGACCAGAGGGCGGGACGAGACGGGCATTCTCGGGCGAGCGTTGTCGGTAGACATGAGGATGTCGTACTCGAGCTTGTTGAGCTTGGCATCGGCGATGCGATTGGGGCGGACTGGCTCGAACCTGGCGAACATTTGAGGGACACCGAAAACCCCTTGAGCAGTCTGCATGGCCTGGGCTGCCTGCGCCGGTGTATCGAGGATGGGGTAGAGTGACTGGTTGGCATTGGTCTGTGACAACAGCATCATATTGTCCTGGCGCTGACTAGAGTGATCCACCAGGTCTCCAGCGCCGTCGTAAACTCCCCCTTCTTCAACCTTGATCCTGACCCGTCGATGATCGTCATCTCCGGCATTGGTCTTGTCCTTGGCGATGCCGTGCCTGTTGGCCATGGTCTGAGCATACTTGCTTGAGTCTCGGTGCTTGTCGGGCCTAATATTGCCACGACCAGAACCAGATTGTGCGCTGTTGGATTTATGGGCCGCGCGCTTTTCAAAACCATCCCGGTTATGCTGCTTGTCTTTCTCTCGAGTGGGTGCCATCGTGGATTGCGGGGTGGAAGGAAAAAGAAATGAAAAAGTTGGTGCGTTGTTTGCGGGAGTGACTCTGTGATGGTGTTGAGGAAAGATTTTGCGACTTTGAAATAAATTGTTTGATTGTTATGTGAATCACGGCCCTGATCCTCCAGCTGTGACACTTATTGACAGTGCTGTCCTCTGGTCTTGAGAATCCACCAAGCAACTCGAATCTTGTTTCTTTCTAGCATTACAACACTATAGTGATACACTGGGACTGAATATATGGGCTTACTGCACTGAGGTAAATTTGGTATCATGGCTCAATCCTTGCAATAATATCATCGATCGGCACATGAGGCCTCGAATGTGAATAGAGATACAACGAAACATGCACAGACTTTATACCTGAATTACAGGATGAGGCCCCTAGAAACGACAGGAATGATGGACTTGCATTCAAGATCCCCAATCAACCGCGATGTGAAGCAAATATTCATACCGAACTCTTTAAAGAAACGCCTCTCGGTGGAGAAGAGTAATCTTAGAAGGGAGGGATCGCATATGGGTTATTCCTTAGATTTTACTCCCTAATACTATCCTACCGAACCATTCCTGTGACTACACCAAGGGAGCGACTCCACGAAAGCACCTTCCGACAGAACAAGGTTTACGGCCCAAGTCCAACCAATCATCAATGATGTCCTGTCCCAAATAGGCAATATACCAAATGTCACTCAAGGCCACTGTGTGATAAAGCCCTTGTCGGGGGGCAGCATCGACGAAAGGTCCATGGCATGCTCATCTGGTCCGGTCTTTGAGGCTCAGACATCTGCCTCGTTGTCACTCCCTTCGCCATTCCGACCCAGCCAGCCACTAGCCTCCCGCTTAATTCCGTTCGTGAGTATCAATCGATCGATTGCCGTCAAAGTATAGAAAGGGCCCTGTTGAACGGATGGTTAATGTGATGTCTTACAACAGATCGGTTCTTTCTCACCTGATGCTTATGGCCAGTGGGCGTTGCACAAATAGAAAGCTCGTCCGCGATGGAAAGGGGTCAAGGCTGGCACCGTGGAGGTCCACCAACACATGGACAGACTCCCCAGCCGGGAAGAAGCCATTGTCATCAAGTATCCCATTTTCTGTTGTTGTCGCATAGGTTGAGCTGTCCAATTGAAAGGACCTCCACCGGCGGGATTCGAGAGTCTAGAAAGGATACGGAGATGAACTGGAAGTCCGGTGCTGATGGACAGGATGGAAATGTCGAGCAAGCTAAGCTGGGGTGGCCGACCAGACGGAGAGCGAAAGCGGGTGGGACGTTGTCGAGATCTGGAGCTCCCGCCGTGGTCTTTGGCAATTGTCGAAGACCACGATGACGCTTGGAGTCTTTCAAGATTGGGGAACTCCAAGTGAGATCCATATGAGCGGTGGGGTCATTGAAGTGCCGTGTGCCTCGACGGTCATGACTGTGACAGATTGAGGTGGCTCTGAAGTAAGCAGCGTTCGAGGTTGTCCATTGTGCGAAGATGGTAGTAAATGCGTGTTGATGGACTGAGACCGGCTGTCCGGTTGGGCACGACCTAGGCCCCGGAATCTGGATCGGCTGGCTGCTTCGGTATCTGCTGACATTCGGTCTGCTTCTCATCGGTCGAGAATCCCTCCCTTCGTCCGGCCAGCGTTCTTGGGAGACGGTAGACTGCTGCTACTGCTGAAGTCAGTATGAGGCTTGTGCCAATCACGACCGATCCAGTTTTCACCTGAGCGAAGCGTGGAACGTGGACGGGAGCGGGAAGGGAGAGAAGACAGGAAGAGGCAGCGAGAGTACGTGCCACGCCTTCGGACCAGACCAGCGCGCCGGGTCGATTGGACAGGGGATCCTTCGCGATGACTCCTCAGCTTCAATCCGTTCTCTTGTGGAGTGTATAGCGACTTCATTATGGTCTGCAAGAGTCGCAAGTTCAAGCTTCACCAGATGATGGGACAAAGATGAAGTTCCAACCGACAGGAACGAGAATTGAGGTGTTGATGTGGATGGGGGTTGTGTGTCAAAAATGCCCATTGCTGGATTGTCTGCCCCTGTCGCCTGTCATCACCGGTATGCTTCACAGCCATTGCAGGGGTTGATGGTCGTCTGGACGGGCGTGTTCGTCGTCCCAGGGCTTGCGACGTGGTTCAAGACCTCACTCGTCCAGTGCGCAAGCAGCTATGCGAGAGGGTCGCTCGAGGTCGTGAAGACGCCCTTCTCCCGAGAGTTCATAAACCGTAGCCATGTTCAGGGACAGCATACACGGGCGTTTGCTTCGGAAAACGAAGGCACGATTTCCAAATCTCGCGAGAAGGGTCGCCAGTGTCCCCCCCTCGTGCAGAGTTGGTCTAAAAACGTCGTTCGGTTCGCAACGTGCCGCCATCCGATCCTCTGCAATCTGGTCCCAACCGTCATCGCCGGCAAACGTCAGCTGTGATCTCAGTGACCGCCTCGAGCGTAACCTCCGCATTCTCTTCTCATCTCGGCTGTACGAAACACGTAAGGCGGTCCTCATTGTCTCTCTTCACTTGTCGGCAAGCGGTCTTGGGAGGCGGCGGATTGTTGTTCGGGTGCTCATTCTTCAAAAGGCTAACTGGCGCAAGGCGCTATTTTGATGTTAATGAAAGCGAACTTGAAAGGACTCACGGTACTTACTGCTGTTTGTGATGTTTTGCTGAACAGCGAGTTGGCGCACGATCGATGGGTTGATTGAGGTGCTCTTTTTCGAGATACGTGATCACTTCCTTCTTGGCGGGCTCGAGAAGAGTGATGACGCGGATACGGTAAGGACGATTCTCTCCATGCTGCGCATCGCGATGGGGTAGATCAGAGTAGCGTCAGCAGTCACACCACGGTAGTTGCCGACGGGTAGAGGAGTGTTGGTCTGATCGATAGACATGGTGGAAGTGGTGGAAGATTGATGGAAGGAGGAGATGTGCTTGGGAAGTTTGTTGGCCTTGAGTGAGAGGGAGAAAGCGAGGGGCCAGGGTCAGGAATTTGATGCTGATGATTGAAGAGAAAAGAAACCTAAGGAGGGCGGAGTGGTCGTGTCCCGGATCGTGTTGCTCCATCCGATGCTGACATCAAGCGTGCCGCACATTGGAGAGCGAGTTCCATATCACGACCTTGACCTTGGCTACCGGCTGTAACCTTATATCCACGACTGGCCGTTTCAGAGAAGCAAAAGTACTTGTCCGCCCAAGAAGGATGTCTTTCTCGCCACGAGATCCGCCAAGACATATTCAGTGGACGATTCTGGCTCTCCAGGCTTTGCAAAACGGCCTCCCTGCTGTTCCATAGGACTTCATGCGGTATTCGGCCAATATCATGAGGGTTCGAGATGTGCGACAAATAAGGGAAGTTTCTGCGGTCGGACATTGCACTGCAGATGGCTGAGTCCCTGAGCTTCACCCATACCTGCCGTCGGTCGCAGGCTGGAAGGAATTCTGGATGCAACGGACTTCGCAATTCCAAACCAATGATGTCCTTGTCGACTCTGTCTCTTGACTCTTGGGATGCGGCGAGTGGCTGAGGCGGAGATGAAGGAGAAGAGAGAGAAAAAGGAGCATGAGCATGAGCAGGAGCGAGAGCGAGAGCGATGGAGGCAGCGGTAGCGGCAGCACCAAAGTGGCCACATGGAGCGACCGTCCCTCAGTAAGCCTCTCGATCCTCTTGCTATCAAGGACAGCTACGCCATCGCGTTCTCCTTTCGTCTTTCTTATCTTTTGTCGTGCTGCGGGTGGCTGTGGTGGAGGAGTAGAGGCGACGGCACTGAAAAGGATGCAGTGGTGCCTCAACGAACCTCTTGGTTGTTGATATCGATGATAGTTGGGGCATAGACTGCGAGCCTGTAGTCTTCGCTGTAGAGAAAGGTGACCATATACTGAGCGGTGCGGGCATCGAACTCATCGACTGTGGTAACCTTTGACATTGTTTCCTGCGCAAACTGAGGGCGAGGGTCGGTAGATGAGCGTACAGCTCTCTCTTCTCCCTTTGTCACTATATAAGGTGCTGGCGTAGTGTTGTGGGCGGCTTATGAGGCGGGGAGGAGAAGCAGCGGCACTGAAGAAAATGTGAAAAGCTCCGGTGATGCCGCTTGATTGTGTTGTCATCGATGACAGTTGCGTCGTAGGGTTCCCTCTTCCACTTTCTTGCTCATCATCTTGGTGTCGGAGAAATGCGTAGGAAGGAATGTCTATCGTTGCTGGCGTTTTCGTTCACCTCGACCATTGGGACCGATCGTCCTCTTCGTGATGCCGTGGTCGCGACCTTGAGAACAAGCCAGCATTGTTGACAGGGTTGCTGTGAAGGAAATGCTCAAGGAGACCGGTTTGGGCTTTGATCGGCATCAGCCCAAGGGATGCCAAACTGTACTCACTGGTCTAATGGTATCCTAAGATGCACTAAATTTACCCAAGTGATTTCATCCCTTAGGATCAGTTTATAGGTCGGCCGGTGGTGACACTTGTGGGTACTTCAGTCCATGCAACAAGTCGTCTCGCTGGTGAAGAATGGTACAGAACACAGGGTTGAAGCTTTGTTACCTGCATGTCAAACTGGAAGTATCAGTGGATGGTCATAGTATCAGGCGATAAACTCACAATCTTTGTCTTCAGCTCCGATATCTGAGGAGGGTTCATCGATGACCTGGGAGAGCGCCGTGGAAGAGAGTATGTAATCGTGCCGAGTGGTGGGAATGGCCGCGGAGATGATCAAACACGAGGCGGGCTTCGGCGTGATGAGCGAGGCAAAGAGCGTCACGGTTGCAGATGTGACAGTTTTGATTCAAGAGGCGTCAGGCGGTGACGGTGAGAAAGTGACGGGGATAACGTGATGGCTCAGAAGAAGATTGATGTCTGGTTAGGGTCAGCCTGGAGAATCAATGGTGGGACGTCGTACAACCCTCCAAACAAAGACAGGACACTTTTTCCCACCGTGCACGCACTGTACGCTTTATCAAATCCCACTTGAGTGCCCAATCAAATCAAATGCCGCCCCTCCATCACAAGCGCAACCGTCTACAATCGCCAACGTGCAATCAAAGACCCATGATCAAAAACGACCTCTCACTAAGAAGATGAAAACTGCGACACCCCAATTTTACCTTAGCATCTTCATATTCCACGAAAGAAACTAGAGAAAGTTTATTCATTCAAGATAATCACCTACGGACCACTTCATACGAGCGCAGCGAGGAAGAGCCCTCCGCTAGGAGCCCCCGGAGGGAACAACAAATTACCTCTACACCAAGCTCGCCCGAGATGAGCAGGACAAATACCTCAGCAAGATTCTTCAGCCGAGGAAGTGAGAGGAGGCTCGGTCTTCACATTGAAGAACATTTTTGCTCAGTACTTGCGGCCAGATCAAACCCGCCCGAACCCCACTGGTTGAGGCGCCGACAGAGCTCAGCTGTCGTTGAGCCGATCAACCCATCGAAATACAGCCTCAGTGGCGGGCGCCAACGGTGCGGTCGTCGTTCCGCTCACCAAAAGACAGTGCAGTCTACAAGCTGGTCGGCCGGATGCCTGGCCCTATGTTGACCTCTGGTCCCTGTTGATATCCCACGTGCGGAAACAAATATCATGGCTGTGAGCAGTCGCCCTACAGAATGGACCTTTCAAGCTCACAAGTCCGGCACAGATACGTCAATGTCACTGCCAATTCTTCAGTCACCACAACAGAATAGTCCATCGATATCCCCAGGTCAGTCAACGGAGAGTCTGGTGATTCTGGATCATGAACAGTTCCCTGACCCTTCAAGAACAGTATCTCTAGGTTATAAGGAGGGCTCCCAACTCACGTATCACTGCAACACCTTATTCACTTCGATCGTTTGCCAGCACCACAAGAAATGTCTTCGATGAAGTGGGAGGATACTTCAAGACGACAGTCAAGGGCGGCGATTAAGGGAGACAGGGCTAGGGGCAATTTGAGAAATTATTCAATTGAGCTTTCGAAATCAATTTATGGTATCCAGAACTTGAATCGGGAAAAGACGATTTCATATAGTTTAGGACAATCGGTGGGTTGTACGGGGTAATACATCCTGCCAACAACGACATATCAAAAGAATTGAACCATATATATTACACATATCACATCAAGTCTCAGAAACTACCCATAATCAATAAATTCATTCTACTACCGATATCTCAACTTATCACCGTGTCTAGCATCTAAGCGGAGGGCTGAATGTTGGCAAGGAAGTTCTGTGCCCACTTGCTGGCTCGGCAGATGACCTTGGGGTCGGAGGAGCTGGACAGCCAAACATCTCGAGCAACGTTGAAACGGTTGGACCGCTCGTCGGAGTCAGCTTCCTCGCTACAAATCAAAGCGGCAAGGCTCTCCTCAGCCACTCCCAGAGGCTGCTGGATGACCTCTCGGATCATCGGGGACCAAAAGTCGAAGCACTCTTGAGCTCCACGGGCTCGACTGGCAAAGAGATCACTTTCAGCGAGGGACTGTTGCCACAAACACTGGGCTCTCTGGAGATCTGGTGTCCTGTCCATGAAGGGATTTATGGCTTGGATGATCCTGAGGAAAGCGGCCAAGCTGAACGGAGCGCCCGACACCGCAGAACAGAACCATGCGACCATGTCACACCAAACCTCGAACAGATGCTGCTGGACTTGGGGGAGTTCCGATCTGGCCTCATCATTGAAGCCAACCACAAGGCAGACAGGCTTGCCACCGGAGACCTCCCAAGAGATAGCCACGGCCGACTCAAGGATCTCGTTGTTGATGGCGTCGATATCGCGGCCATCCACACCAACAACAAGTCTCTCAAAGTCGAGCCACTCCGGAAGGTTGAGAGCGAAGGGGCCGGCGATAACGCCAGAATACTGGCCACCAGAGGATGTTTCCCAGAACCGCTGCCGCGCAGCCATGTCGAGGACCACGGGGTTCTCAATCCTGTCCTGGGCATTGAGGGGCGAGTCCTGGGGCGCCACGGGGAGAGTAAACGGAGGGTGTACCTGGGGATGTACCAGAGAAGCGGCCTGGGTGACGCTGGGCTCTACCTCAGGCAACGCCGCGCGTGAATCGTCGCCAATGTTCTCGGAGGTCTGCGTCCCGTGGGTAAGGTCGTTGGAGGCAGCCGGAGGCACAGGAGCGGCACCTTGGTGGTGATGAGGGAACCTTGCCGAATGTCGGTTCTTCGAGAACAAGGACTGGGAGGACTCGACACGAGACTCCTGAGTCTTGGAACACTCACCATTGCGAGCCTGGGTCGTGGTGACAGCGGGGTTGGTGATCTCGGCGGTCTTCTCAGCGGCTTTTCCTTTACCCTTAACACCGGATGTGTCTGCCTCTTGCTGAGGCGCTACGGGCAAACCGTACTTGATTCGCCATTCACGGTAGCGGCTTGACATGCCGCCGCTCATGTCTTCGGAATCGGGCCCTTTCTTCCAAGGCCAGGCAGGCGCATCTTTGCCAAGACCCAAGACTATCAAAAGGTTAATATATATAAATTTCATCAGACCAAAGAACTCACAAATGTTGCGCCACAGCGTCTTATCAACCATGTACTCAAAGTACACGAGTGGGGCCTCCAGCTTACCACGGTCTTCGTACTTGCGGGAAACAAAGAAAATGGCCCCTTCGCAAGCCAAAGCCATCTCTGGGAGCAAATCTGGGTGGAAATGCTGGATGTACTGTTCAATATATCCACGTCGCTGAGCCAGATTCCCAGGTCTCGGCAACTGGGCCGGATCGAAAGTAACTCTCTGAGAACTCATTTTCTTGGTGGCGGAAGCGGTGTTGGTTTGTGCGTTTGTAAATATTTGTGTTCCTTCTTTTTAGAAAAATGAGGTTGGCGAGGCACAGTTGTGATTTGGAAGAGAAAAAGAAAAAGAAACTGAACCGCGGGGTTGTGCAAAGATGTTAGACTGCCCGCCTGACTGCAGCGTGAATCACTGGCTGACTAAATATCTAAATATGCAGGCCCCAGCGCCCACAGACATCAGTTAGAAAGTCTGCATCAACCGTCAGAGGGATTTTTAAGTGTTTGCCTTGGGCAAATTCTATTACTTTAATGACATCTGACTCGTGAAAGTATATGACAGAGCTCCCGCAGCTAAGCTTGAGTAAGATGAGTCGAAGTACTGCGATGGAATTTACCTGAGGTAGTTGGTCATCACGTACGATACGACATCCGCAGGACAGCTCAAAGGGATCAAGTGATAAGGTTAGAAAGGATACAACTCTTGAATGATCAGATAATTCGTTTACGTGAGTCAAACTAGCCAAATAATAATTATTTGTTGGGTGTTTGAACGTCCCGAACTGAGACTTGTGGCTGAGAGTTTATTCTAGCACACAGAACTTGGAACATCGCGAACTAACATCAAGCTTCATTGTGGAGCGACTGTGGAAAAGGGGCGATGGTCAATGAGTCAAAGGGAGTGTGGACAAAGACATCACTAATTACAACATTAAAGGGAGGGTGTACCAACGACGGTAATAGTTCAATTTTACTACTTAAACCACTGTTCTCAACCAGAGACTGAAGTAAGGCGCCGTAACACCCTCACGCACGCACACTAAATTGGTGCCCGTGGAAAGAAGGGGAGGCACATGTGATCTCCAACTGCCAATAGAGTTGGGACAGCTCTCCACAGAGCACGATCCTCTGTGAGATATTCATACCCTCCTCATCCGATGCCACCTGTTCAGGAGGTGCGGCATCGCCGACAGCCTGGTCTGGGTCCTGAGACCCAGAATGTGGATGCTCAACGTGAGCATCTCGCTGCTGTACAGCGGGGTCGGCGATTGCCAATGCACTCATGTTCGGGCGAGCCTGGTAGCCTCCAGGTGAGGGTGAGAAGTCGAGGCCTCTCTCACGGCGGCCTCAGCGGTTTGCTGGACTATGGTACCAGCTTCGTCTCGATCACCAGTCATGCCATCATGACCAGCGTCGGAGGGGTGGCTTTCAACGCCCTGCATACCATTGGCGTCAACCTCGGCATGACCACCACTACTTTCACCGACCGCACCTCGCTGGCGGCGTTCCTGTCTGCGCCGGCATCCATTCCGGGCGTTGCCTCTGGAAAGCGGACTTGTTACTTCCTTGGGCACGGGCGCGGTTGGCGGGCATTTTATCATCCTGCATTTTGTGCACAATTCAAAGTTGGGCGTGCTTAGATCCATGTTTAGTCGAGAAGGTGATTTCATCGAGCGGAACGTCTGTTGTAACAGGTGTCTCTGCTTGGCAATGGCCAAGTCCCATACGTCTCTCGTATCGTTCGGTCGCCAGCTGTGTGGCCTATCTCTCTTCGGGAGTGATTTCGCAATGAAATAATTGATCAACTGAAGTGGTGGTGGGGATAATCCATTGAGCAGGACGACAGAGGGCGATGAAGAAAGAGGGGCGACATCTACAAACCCGATGTTAGCTTCGGCACTGCTGTGGTTTGGGTGAGGGCAATGTCACTCCCACCTAAACTTGTTCGAATCGAGACTGCATGCGCCGCTCGTTGGGCAAGATATCAATGGTTATTAATGGAATCGGTAATGGGAGTCGCGGATGTCGCTGGCTCGGCGTTCGAACACCCTGCAATCTCAAGTTGAGTGGCGTTGAATCCATACTGTAAACCTCCGATCAGACATGAGACTCCAATCCCAGAAATGGGCCTCCACGTGTGGAATACTGTGCTCTTGAGATCAGGTGTATCGACCTAAGCATGGTTGTGCTTCGCGCATTTTCGACAATGGTGGAGAGGCTTTGTTGATACTGCTAATGTAGATCTCTTTCTCAACAGCCCGGACTCATAAAGTAGCTCATCCTTGCCGGCAATGGGGCCGGGGCTCCATCAATCAGCGGTCAACCGATGGCCTCTGTGGCTAAAGGCGTCGTTGACGTCGACTGTGTGAACGGGATGAACTGTGTCAGAGTGTGATGTTCGAGACCTTAGAAGGAAAGCTACACTCCGAGACGACGATAGAGCATTCCCCTCGGCCGATACCGCCTTCTATCACAGCACATTGGGCGATGTGGACTGAGAGCATTGCCCAAGGCAAGCTACTGCCCCATTCGCTTCCGTCTGTCTACATCTTTGGCCTCAAGGGCGGTTTGAAGGGGTTCGGCGAGGTGTGATCTTGTCGGCAATCAAAACGGTGCACAACAGCAGAAGCTCCGGGGAATGCGGCACATAACGAAGGGAGAAGTATGATCTTTGTCTAGGTACATGAGGTTAGCTTTGAGATTTGCAACGGTTCGTCAGAATGGCAGCCTGACCTGATAGAGTTCGCGGAGTTACGGCAGTATATCCCATACGCATACAGGCCAGTTTCTCAACCTCTGCAGTAATCATCTCGAACTCCATGGTTCTCCCAACGGGTTCCTGGTGCAGCGATCGTGGGCTCCGATGTTCAAGTATTTCTCATAAATTCAAGGCCTCTCGAGTTCCCTGATGGTTGGCGCCGCCTTAAGTCGCTTGACGTCGGTGATGCGGGATTAGATCGTAGACAGTCGTAAAGTGAGACCGACACTTCTCACGAGTATTGCTGGGGATGAGAACCTGCGAAAGCGGAATGAGATGCAACGTTCTGGTAGAGTTGGGCGGGGTCAGGGTGAATGAGTGATGCACGTCCCACTACAATCTGGTTGCTTGATGTTGTACAATACACAAGGCCCACCAGCCTGCCTGAATATTCACTTGAAAGATGAATCTTTACGGATATTCTGACAGTCACCCTGGCCATATTTGTGAATGCATCAGTCAGCGGTAGTAGTAAATCTGGATCCATATGTGCTCATCCAAATACAAGATCTTTCCGTCTGGACTGAAGTGAGTGAAATTGCAAAAAGGGATTACGGTTCTCTCACGGCCAGCACTCGAACGCGCAACCTCGCTGAAAAGACAAAAAAAGACCGGTCAAAGCCTCCGCTACACCATCCGGCCTAACCTGACAGTGCAACGGGATCTGTAGCAAGTGGTGGAATGGCAGGCCTTATATAGCTTTACCGCCTGGCTAGAACTTAGGGATGCGCTACGAGATTAGCTATGGTGTAGGGCAACAAGCCGCTTCATCGATAATCGTTTGCGTTGCCTCTATATGACATATCTGAAGGAACTCGCAAGGTATTTCAAATCAGGGACCCTAAAGCATACTTCATCCCTCCAAACATACAGCGTCGAGTTCCAAGAATCATAGGCTAGAGCTCAGGGTGGCTCAGGGTGTCTCAGTGACGGCGAGACAGCCGAGGTTTCAATAGTCAATCACGAAAAGGCCGGCGACAGTTTTAATTCACACTGATATTCTAGACAATTCTGTTCAATTAAAGTAACTGTGCTGTCTGTTTGTTCTTCATCTGCACATCCATCCCCATAATGTCATTTGGTTACATTTGTGCCACTCTCCTAAACCTCCCGTACCAATTCGTCGAGATAATGAGAGTGCCCGATGTATCCGAGAGATTGCGAATGTTGTTCTTTTGAGACTCAACGCTGGCTTTCAGCTCTTTAATAAGGCGATCTTGGGCTGCCACGTAAGAAGGGGCGCGGTTCCGTCCGTCTTGCGTAGAGCCAATTCTACCCGGCGCAATCTACTGCCTCGGTGGACTACGTTCGCGTTGTCTCCCCCGATGAGGCATCTCAGTTGAGCGAAAGGGCGTGATTTGAGTAGAAGGCATAGGTCTTACACGTGGCGGACCCAAAAACTTGGGAAAGCTAGGGCGCGGTCTGGCTGGAGAGCGGTGTCGGACGGCTCCTGGTCGAGACTCGAGAGATGGGCGAGGGCTGCGAGATCGACGAGCCGGCCGCTCCGTGTTTCGTGCAAGCTGCCCGCTTTCCTGCGAGTGCTCGTTGTTAGTATTCATGGCGATACTTGCTCTGCGAAATGTCAGTGGACACGACACATGCCTTATGTGAGTACGGATGCTTACTCGGTTGCAGGTGCGGAGGTGTGAAAGAAGAAGAAGAATGGAGACTGAAAGCTTGAGGATCAAGTCAGGTCAGGTGGTCCAAGCTCGATTTGCTTGTGTGATTCAATACCAGTCTTGTTCGTGAGTGATAGAAGCCTTCTAATTGACTCTACTTAAATTAGACATAAAGCTCCAGCTACGGTAATATATGTAATTGGTCCTTTTACTAAAATTGCACAAATCTCATATGAGGTCACACAGAAGATCGATGGAACAACTTTAAGACTCATATTATGGAATAGGCAGATAAATTCTCCCACAAAGGCACCAAAAGCAGCATGGGGGTACATAAATGGACCATTGTTCGCTGCTCTTGGCGGTAAATGTGACATTCTCACTGCAGTGAATTCCTGAGATTCGGGCGATGCCTCTGCACAATCAAACGAAGTCTCAGTAAATGCAGGGAGCACTGAGAGGCTACAGGGGGCCCCCCAGTGAAGGTATTGTAGCCCAACATTCAATCGTCAATCGCGGCGGTTTGAGTAGACGGTGTTGGGATAAGGTGATACCTTGCAGGTGTCAGCAGAGGAAGGAGATCCAAAAGGGCTGAAGCATATCTAGTCTCCCGTTGAAAAGGGCGGACTGTCGCTCTTGCTCACATCCCAATACTCTTCCCATCTCACCATTCCCAGTATCGCTTGCGGCGCCCCCATGCCCCTTCTTCTAGGCCCCCCTTCGATACTGAGAAAGGAATCCAACAAGGAGGTCCATTCTCTGTACAGCTTCGTGCCCTCGGAATATGAGCTTGGTTTCCGTCTTCGTGGAGTAGCAAGCGCAACGTCATCGGATGGAACTCAGAGTTGGGTGAGTCGCTGACAACCCGGACACGGGCGTTCCGTGGAATTTCGTTCCTTGAGTTTGAGGATCGCTCTCACGCGGGATGCTGTCGCGCGACAAGGACATTCGACTCATCGGCGTCTTTTGTGGCGCAATGCGCAAAGCATGGAACCATGATGGTATCTACAAAAGCGTATTCTGTCAGCCATGACCACCTGTTTGGAAAAAGCGAAACTTGCGTGCGCTGGATGGCGCCGCATGAGATGACCCATGTCTTCAACAACGGAGGCTTGATAGGCGGCGTGATGGTGCGAGAGAAACAGTCCTCGTTAGCGGAAAGAGGAAAATGAAAATCGAAACGGTCGAGACAGGAGCAAGGATCAAAATGTAGGCCGCGATGAAAGGCTTGATCAACCAGAAGAGTGATGGTGAAGAAGAAACAAGCGAGATCGGGCATCATCGGGTAAACTACCCCGCTCCGGTTTGTGTAACGGGACGCTCTGTAAGGCGCTTGAAACTGATAGCGAGATCCAGAGATTTATGTAACGCTTTTGCGTGAGTCTGAAAGCGTTGTCGTACATTGTTGGTCGTGGCTTTTAGAAAAAAGCTATGGATCTACTCAGGAGATGCCACCTAGCTCTCTCAGCTGAGTCAACTGTACGCTTACATTACCCAACTCCTGCAATATTAAAACCGCGTATGAGCAAGAATTCAGGAGAGTTTATATCTTTCGCAGCATCTAAAATCATATAATTGAGCTTATTGTGAATGACGAGACTCCAGGGTAGTTCATTATCGCCAAAACTTGCAGGGTTCAATTGTGGATTGTTGGATTAGCGTTCGGATATTGCCTGATTGAGACGACACATACCTGATCATTGGTCATGATCCATAAATGGACCCATCAAGAGCTGCACTATGCTATCTGCGCTCTAAGGACCAGATGAAAGACATGCCTGGTGCACCACACAGTGAATTGAAATGCATTGGCAGGCACTCAACATTAGTGGCCGGTCCCTCAATGCCATGATTCTGATGTTTGTCATGGCAAGATGACCAGTTGTAAGACTATGCGAGATTTGATCACAGGATAATCAGCCGAAAAGGCAAAGACACTTCAATTTGGCACTCGACCGATTTCGCCCACCGGGGACAAGTGACTTCAGGCAAGACTTGCAACCGACGTGGGGAATCTAGCAATTCACTTGAAATAATATAAAGTGATAAAATACCTTTGATGTCAATGGACAATATTCCTCACTGTCTAACTGACTTGAATGTTTGGTGAAGTTTGCACCCTGTGTTGTGAGATGGGTCCCTGTGATGCATACTCCCTCAATGCGTATCTCATAAGATATAGAAGCTATGCTAGAATATTTTACAGTTGATGAGCGACAATTTATCATTGAATGGCCGAAGAAGATTCTTTAATCACCAAAAACATAGACACGTATCTGCAGAGCGCACGATTTTGAGAGGGATCAATTGAACAAAGAGAGGCATACATTTGGTATACCCTACATATTTTCATACTACTGTAGATGAGTTCAGACTCTGATTGCTATCGCGGGATGCAAGAGGTCATTGCATTGCCTCAAAAAAAAAAACAAAACAAAATAAAACTTAAGCAGCTCAAAGAGTGGCCAGGGTGTCATCAAGGTACTCAAAGTGAGTCCACGGTTGCGGATTCTCGGCCTCATTGTTACAGTGGTAGACCTCGCTTACAGTGAGTGCAGCGGTAGGATGTGCCGTGAATTCTAAGCTAACCACAAATTGGGTTACCATTTGATTCCGCATCCTCAACAGTATCTCCACACCACCATCACAGAATCACAGTCTCAAAGAAGCGACAATCCATCCGCCAAAACAGTCCTTTACGCCCTCATCCACCATGTCTGAGAACTCCGCACCTGAAAAGCATACAACACGGGAGAGGTATTTCGCAGCACCCAACACGCAGAGATTGATTGTACTGACGCACGCCGCAGAGCTTCTGGGTCTGGCCGTGGAAACATTGGACCTGATAGGAACCGAGACCGGGTCATGAATACCCCAACTCTGTCTGAGAGACACGGGGTACAGAAGAGCCAGAGCGGCCATCACATCCGTGATGAGCAACGAGAACGGCGTCTCAAGCCTGACCGCGTGGCCGACGCAAAGGCCAATAAGCTCATGTACGAGATTCTCATGTCCGAAAACAATGCCCGCCCAAGAATGCCAGTCTGGTCGCGCAATCTGGACATTATAATCGCCAAGAAAAGCAAAACTGACGGCAAGCCCTGCGCAAACTGCAAAGGTCAAGGCCACCAAGTGGCTAGCTGCATCACGACTGTGCATGGGTTCATCAAGGCCTGCTTCTTCTGCGAGAAAGACGATCATCGTACCGACGACTGCGAGACGTTTCAACAACTGTCCCTGGCGGAAAAGGTCAAGTTGCTTGTGACCAACCGTGCTGGTATGCCTGGGTTGGCACCTTGGTGGGCTCTCCTCTACGAGTTCCTTGAAGCAAAGGAGACAAAGGATATCCCTCTCCCGACTGGCTTCCCTTGGACGGCCAAGTTTGCGATAGGGGTGTTTGAGGGCAAGCATGGGAAGCCAGTCGAGGAGATCCAGAGGGAGTTTGATATGACAAAGGATCCGAAGGTGTTGCCCGTGGACACAAAAGTCCGGTCGCTCCCTGATGTCTGGAGCTACTACTGGTTTTATGAAAGTCTCCCGTTTCCCACTCGCGCTCATATTCCACGACCTTGATGCCGGCGAATACCACTTCTTGTGCTGGAGCACGTCTGGTACGGATTTCTGGTGTGAACAGCAGTCATTGCCAGACCAGAACCAGTTATCTCAGGTAAGATTCACCGACGAAATGCAAGAATGTGAGCTAAGACAATGCTAGTTACCACTCATCCTCACCACGACAAGAAACTCCAACAGATGATTAGAACAATGCTTGACCAGGCCACGATAAGGGAGGAACAAATTGGGTTTGAGTAGGAACATGTAAATTACGAGAAGAAAAAAAAAAGGGTTACATCAAACGGGCCCGGAGCAAATTGAGTGAGAGTGAAAGGGGGCATTGAGTGAGTGTATGTGATCTGTGCTTACTCCCGGTGACTTCCAAGCGTTCCACCCCAATAGTAATTGTGAATTTGACCAGCTGTCTCATTCGCGTTGATCTGAATCCTGTGAAGTTTGGTCAGTAATGTACGTTCACAAATTCCCGAGCACCCTATTCAGGCTGATGAGCAAAGTTGAAAGCTACGACGAAGACATTGTCGTCCTAGATACAATGTCACCGACCATTTGATGATTCAAACGACATACACATTTCGCTCCCTCCCACGTATCATATGGCATGGTTTCGATGCTGGTAAGATGCTCGATAATAGACAGTTTCACAGCGCATCAGTATCGTACATAACATTTTACATTATTATGAGCAAGGCATGGCTAATTTGCAGAGCCTTCTGACTTTATGTTACATTTGAGTGCCAAATGCATGGCCAGTCCATCCGATTGCCTGCCCCTAAGCAAACCATTCCCGCGAACCATCATAATCCGAACATACCAAGCGAACAACTCCGTCTCAGCCGAGCCCGAAGCAGAAGTCTATTGGTTCTTCTAGGTCCAGTGTTCCATCCTCATCCAAGACCCTCAAGTAAAGGTCAAGGAAAAGTTCAATCTCAGCAAGTGTCTTGCCCGCAAAAAGCCTAGACGACGCCGGAATAGTAGCGGTATGATGAGGCTGCCGGCATACAATGCAGGACGCGAGTGGTAAGTATCGTACGTACTTGGCCACAGTTGCTAGATCGCAGGCTGTGTGTTGCTCGATCATCTTTTCGGCCTCCTCGCGGAGGACCTCGGGTTCCTCAAGTACCGGCACAGACAATTCTGAATTTCCGCTCATGGCCTGCTGAAGGGCCTCGAATTCATGTCTGAGAGTTGAATAGTTCTCCCGCAACTCCCGGATTGTCTTATCATCTGCGCGTTTCGTCTCGATAGTAGCATACTCGTCTTGCCACTTCTGCGATCTCCTCTGGCTCCTGATGAGCTCAGAGTTCTCGACCAGACCACCACCGCCGCGGCTGACCCATCTGTCAGCCTCCTGGCAAAGGAAGTTCTGGGACGGGAATCGAGGTCTGCCGGAAATCCGTGGAAGGTAAAGTCGGGTGTCATCGAAGAATAACCAGGCTCTCTGCTGGTATATCTGTAGTTGCGTCGAGTTGGACCGGGAAAGTCGAGCGGAGAGACTGTTGTACACGAGTGAGCCTGGGTCGTCAGATGAATCGATTCTGGTGACGACATGTTGATATGGCCCCATTGTGTGTGATGGGCACTTCAAAAGCCTGTGAAACTGTTGGTCGAACGAATCATTCTCCGATAGAGATCCAAAACGATAGACAGTCAATTTAGCTATAGGCCCCAAGCCGAGCTTCGCGAGGTGAGCGGTTGCTTCGCCGTTGTAGTTGCCACGCAACCCTTTTTCTCCAGTGTAGATATCGGGGTCGAAGCAGAAGTTGTCTGGAAAGACAAGTCTTGCTTCAAACGCAGATCCATCAGGGCCAGTCGGCAGAAAACCATCTTCCCGTTGAGCGAGACAGGCTCCATACAGTGAGCGAACATACGTATGAACACAGTGGATGGCCTCATCCTCAGAGGGGTGGATGGCCGGTCTTGGGAGATTGTTCAAAGGGTTTCCGGGGTTCGGAGACGTACCCAAGGTTGCGGCGACCTTACAGTTGAGTTCATATAATTAAAACGTCTTCAAGAAACGCTTCAGCTCCATCTTGGTGAGATTGTCGGGGTTGAAGCTGGCAGTGATGGGATCGCTACGAAAGAACAGCTGAGCTGTCGGTGATGGTGAGTGGACTCCTCGCAAACAAAGATACTCTCGCGGCGTGTAAGAAGATAAAGCTTTGCTGCAGTAATCCTGTATGAAATGGAGCAGCATACTGTGGAGGTTGTCCAGGGGCCGGGACAGGTAGTGATCTTGATAGGTTGGAGGACTGATTAAGTCCTTATCTACCCAGCGTTGCAAGTGACGACGAACAAGCAGTAGCTTCTCCGCTTCTCCGCTTGTGTGCCTCGTTGTCTTGGAAAGTGGATGATGGCCAGAGCATCCTGGATCATATCTTCATCAAAATCAATCGAGATGAGGTGCAGTCGGATTTGACTCCGCCGCATTTTGTACTGTTGCAGCATTGTCGGTGATGCTCGGATGATGGAGGACAGGGAGAACTTGGAGGTGATCGAAAACAGGACCTTGAGACGGATCTCAGGTGGCAAAGAGTTGAAGGGATCCATGGTTCTGTCAAGGGTTAGCGAGAGTGGATTGAAGATGTGATTTTCCGTACTCTACCAGATGCGAGATGGTTGGAGATGTGTTCAAGGTGGTATTTTGTTGGAGGTTGGTGAAAGATGGGAGTTGTTATGGGACAATCGGCTTTTCTGGTCAGGTGGCGCTCTCGTCATCAGTCGCACGGTGGGTCGGTTAATCACTGCTGGTCGTAGGCTGTCTGTCTATGGAATCTCCTGAAATGCACTGTAAGGCGCTGTCAGAAGGGGGCAGCTAGCGAGCGATGGTACACAACCTCACGATGCTTTCATCTCTCACAACAACAACGCCAAACATCACCGTCTCTCACGATAACAACACTCTATTCTCACGCCAAGGTAAGGGGCGACGGACTGCAAGTCTTAATCGGATTGAGCACCAACTTACTCTTTGCAATAGCACTACACGATGCCGAAAAAGACCCTCCGACAGAAGGAGTTGGCTCGCAAGGGCTTTGAGGAACGCGAAGCCAAGCGTCAACAGAACCAAGGACGTGGTTCCGGACAAGTTCAAGAGCAAAACCAACAATCCGGTGCCGGCCATGGAAACATGAGCCGAAACAAGAACCGAAACTTTAGCGGCATCGGTCCCTCTCTTCCCAGCAAACATGGCATTCGAAAACGCGAGAATGACTCTGGCATGTCGATTGTCGATTCAATGCAGCGCCGAAATTGGGATGGCGAGATCGGCCTTGCCAACACGTCTTACGGACGCGGCCCCCAGAACTGCATCGTTACCAGTGCCCATACCAACAAGCTCGAGGCGAGGACAGACAGACCCGATGGCAACCAGATCATCACGACTCCCCAGGCAGCCTTGGACACACGCCAGGTCATTCCGACAGCTGAGACAGCCCGGCCAGTGTTCTGTGCTGAGTGTGGTGGCAGCACCCATACCATGAAGGACTGCATCACCACAGTCACTGGTGGCATTCGGGGATGCATTTTCTGCAACAACCAGAACCACGTCACTGACCACTGTCGTCAGTTCACGTGCCTCAACTTGGGGGAAAGGGTCAAGCTACTTGTCACAGACCGCGCTGGCAAGCCGCCAATCTTCACCGATACTGCCTGGTGGGTTTACCTGTACCGGTTCCTGACGGTCCGCCATACCATGGGCCAGCTGATTCCGGACAAATTCCCCTGGACAATGGATTTCGCGCGTGAAGTCTATCGCGGTACAAGAGGAAAGTCCATCAAGGAGTACCAGAGCGACTTCGATCGCACCCAGAGCGTCGGCGTGCTGCCTCGAGATTGGCGAATGCAGAGCATGAACGACGTGTTCACGAACTTCTGGGATAAGGAGGGCAAGGTCTGGCCCGAACGCCTGGACGAATTACCATCTTTGACCGATGCCAACACCGAAAGGACCACCTCTGCTCAGGGAACTGTCAATGTAGATGAACCAGCCACAGCGGAAGTACAGAGGTTGCGGGAGACTGTCATCAGACAAGCCGTGCAGATTGGTGAAAAGGACAGGGAGATTGAAAGGTTAAAGAAGGAGAATGAAGACCTGAAGAGAATGTTAGCTTAAGTATATGTAAACTATCACAAATCTTAAGGCACATCGAAGCGATATCAATGGCTAAAGGAGCGAAACTTCAAGGAGAATATTTATTTACTGCAGAGTATTTGACTGAGTTATCAAGGCCAGCGACGTTTTAGCCAGATCCAACATTCTCAATTGTCTTCAAGAGCGGTTTAAGTCTTTGCACGTCGAGCCCCGATAAGTTCTTTGAGATGATCGTTTTACTTGCACATCTCAATCAAGTCGCTTTGCTCGAGAATTCCCTCTAGTCGCTGTTTGTCCTTCTCCAAGGCTTCAGATTCCCTCTGCAACTTGGAGTTTGCCTGCTCCAGAGCCTTCAATTCTTCCTGGCAAATGTCGAATTGCTTCGTGATAGCTCCCATAAGTGAGGTTGCCCCCCTGTTTTGGCAGACCTGCTTTCAGTGGGCTTCAGGGGACTTTAGTGGACTTCAGTGGACTGATCGCTGTTGGGGGATTTTGGACTTTTCGACTCTCAGGTACGTACCTTGCTCCACTCACACCACAAGTCGGGGATGGGTTGAATTGAGAGATCAGCTTGAGTGAGCTTCAGTGGACTTCAGTGATTGTTAGTGGATTCGGTGCCTCTTCGGGGGGTTTGATTGTTTGCCCTGAGGTCGGTACGTACCTTGTTTGCTCTCCCCTTTGTGCCAAGTCGGGGTACGTGCCGGTGCTTGAGTATTTTGATGGGTGAGCTTTCAGTGGACTTTAGTGATTGTTAGGGGATTTGGCGCCTGTTGCGGATCAGGGTTGCTTACTCGGTACGTACCTTCTTCCCTTCTACCTCGTTCGCCAGCGCCAGCTAAACCAAGGGAGTACGAAAATGGTCTGGTTTACGAAAGCTGAGTTATCCCAGACTGCCCTGCATTTCAACTCTCTTGTACTGAGGCAAATACTCTTGATTGATACTTGGTGTTTACAGAACCCCAGTTACATTCAAGTGCCCTTTGATCATGACTTTTACAGTGCAGCAATGCCAGTGCTTCTACTGATGACCCTGAGTCTTTTGTCCATCGGCAACCCAGCACAAAAGACAAGGCTGATTTAACGAGATCCCAGTACATGGTTAGCGCAGGTTCCTCTTGGCCGGCCCTGAATAAAGTGGAAGAATTCTTCTCTTGGTTAATGCCTGAATGATAAAAGCTGCCAATGAATAGACGTGTTCGCCAACTGGAAGATTGATTGAATGCCGCGTTCAGTCAATCAGTATGATGTACTTTAAGAGATCTCTTCATCCAACATGCTGTCAATTAGAAACATCACAAAGTGATAGGTTTTACTGGACTCTGACAGCCAGATATTGCTCGAATAGCTGAGGCAGCGAGTGCTTACTCAACATGGGAGCTTGATCGAGCGTCACTTACAGCACTGTACCCCTTTTCGATGACATAACTCAGTCTGACCCTTTGATACTCTTGTAAAACCTAATATCCATACGAAAAGGACAATGAGAAGTGACTTAAGTATTGTAGTTACATCTTAGGGCTCTTTGTTGCTACCAGTGTCGCTGCTCTTTGATCACTACGACCCCAGACCTGGCCAATTCACCCCATGCCCCTCCCAGTACCCAAGACTGAAAGCTCAGTCAAGTCCAATTTCCTTTTTTCAACAACAACATTCAGTCTCCCACGCAGTCTTCAACCATGCCATCCGTTATTCCCTCCTACGAGTACCCGGAAGCTTCCCAAGTGGACACAACTGACCGTGACGCCCGCCTCCAGTATTTCTTCGATGTGGCTATATACTATGGGACACTGGACCACCGGGTCTTTGAGGTGGTCAGGGAGAGTTGCATCGAGCGAGTATGTAGCGACTTTGAAAGAATGGGTGAGTACTTCGTGAACGACGCGCGGTTCCACTATACATTGGAGTCCGCCATCTGGGCAAGGTTCTGTAAGTACAAGATGTCCATACATCGGTTGATGAAGCTGTCACTGACCTGCTCAGTCTGCCACCTTGGAGAAGAAGCGCCTGAGTTCCCATGGACCCTGGACCATTTCCCACGCCGCGCGCGTAATGTTCCGGACATCTATCGAGAATGGCGTATTGACAATGAGCTGGTGGTCATGTACTGGGGGCCTCACACTCTCCCTCGCTCAGAGGATGGCAATTGAGATGGCAGTGAGGGGATACTCGAAGCATTTAGTTGCAAAGAGATGAGCAAAGTTCGCTGAAGAAAGGTCTATATGTAGCTGAAATAACCAAAACTATTCTTTATGCTCCTATGAAACTTTCAGTTTGACAAATTTGCTCAAGTGTACCCAGAACGGAGTATATAAGCGTGGGATGAGATTGCCTGTCTTAGGTTATCATGATCCTTTTATGAGACTCGACGTCTTCCATCGAACCTAGAGAAGCTAGCGTGATTCAGTGATGCTTAGTCTTCACACAGTGTTATTTGCCCCGCCTGTTGCTTGGCTCTTTTTTGGAGGTCTCCCTCCTCGGGGGGCACCCTTCGTGTAACCACACCCGCCCCGCTTCCTCCAGGCGACCTGCAACCTCCTTCAAAACATCTCTTCACTCGTGATTATTTTTGCTTCATCATCTCACCTCGCAACGCCTGCTGTCACCTCACACGTACCCAAAACAAACATGGCGACTCCTCATCGCCGCCAAATCCCCTGTAACCTGATCCTCGGTGAGGCTACTGATGAGGGAACCTTGAAGCATGTTCAGCTTCACTCATCGCGCAATATCATCATCGATCTGAACACCAGAGGGATTCGACTTTCATTCCCCCGCAGCACGGATCGAAGCACCTGGAGCTGGTATTCCGCTGCTCCTGCAACGACAGACTCAGCCCACTATCACATCACCATTGAATTACCCCCAGGAGGCTTCAGTGCGACTCACCGCGAGCTCATCAAGGACAGCGAACAGGTTTCAGACCTTGATGGCGAATTGAGCGACTATCGACGTGTAGAGCTACAGATCTCGCCTCATTTCAAAGCTACAGTCATTGGCTTTGGCCTCCCATTCCATGGAGCAAACGAGGCTGTCGACAACTGGGTCAACAAACACACTCCGATCGCTGGAGTCACCTCCTTACCAGAGATTCTCCAGAGACGAACCTTTAGTCTCCTCGTCAAGGCCAGCAAGGATGACATCGACAATGTGATCAACGCCATCAATGAGCGGCGCCAACCCAGTGACTATGGATTTGGCAATCAGTAAGTCTCGCTTACCCTCTTCCTCACGTCAGCTAACCTGTGCAGTCACGGATGGAACTGGGAACGCTACAATAAACAGATTCCCGAAATGAGAGGCATGCTGTTCCCCGAAACAATCCGCTTCAAAGACCAAAATGAAAGAGACAATGCTTGGACTCAGATCCACGTTCAAGATGTATGGGACTTCCACCACGACCTGGAACATGTCAACGACGTTGAGATGCCGGCGCTCATCTAGAAGATTGGCAACGAACCCATCAAACGTGCAGCCAGATTCTTGTGTCTGCTGGAGCCCCCCAAAAACGATTTCGTGAGTACTGCATCCCAACCTATGGCCAAGCTAACGTCCCAGGAAAACCGACATTGGCGTGCTGTCCACCGCGCGCTGAAAGGATCCTACACGAAGCTACAAGTCGAGTTCTTACCCAACGCGTCCCGACGTCGTGTTGTCTGGGACGCGTCGCCGGTGATTTATGGCGACTCGGAACTCCCAAAAGACATTGATTCGTACGATCGGATTCCACTCATCTTGTTGCGCCCGGACGCAGACGACCACGGACACGAGTTTTCGCCTATCGCCCACGACAAGTACGAAGGAGTGAAACAAAGCCTAGACCGGGATTCAGTCCAGCTCATCTGCGAGTCCAACGCGTACGGGGAAGAGCTTCGAGTGCATGCCATCAATCGTCTGAGCGATCCAAAGGTCTGGCCAATTGTGAAAGACAATCTCGCCTCCAACAAGGCCATCTTCAACGAGCTGCTGATCGGCAACGGACTCTGGAACCTTCATCATTCGGGCACCAATGTCAACTTGACTCCGTTCGACCTCTTCAAGGATGTGCCCGTCGAGATTCGAGATGCCTGCCTTGGCTCTGTATTTGAAGCTGATCGAAGCAAGGTGCAGCAATACTTCAGCAAGCTCCATTTCGGCCTGGGAATTGTTTCTGGACCTCCTGGTACTGGAAAGTCGACCCTCGCCTCGGCCATCACAGTTCTTATGTGCCTCAATCCGACCATCAAGCACGTATATCTGAGCGCCGCTTCAAATGAGGCAACCGACAATATTCTCGACCGCACCAACGCTCTCGCCAAGTCCATCATCGAGAAGCTGACCGACGATGGTGTCTCCGCCAACCAGCTGATGGTGGTCCGGGGGTACAGGCTCAAAGAGGAGCAGGAGAAGTGTCTCCGAGCTCTGGCCGGACTCCATTTCAAGCCTGGCACGCGAAGCTCGTCGGCGTGGAGGTTCGAGAACTCTTTGTGCTGGTGGACACTGCGGGTTCTGGGGTCAAGCACTGTCCCCGAATTGACTTCCGACGACAACAGTGAGCTTTGGGAGCTTCACCAGAGGCTCATCACCCAGCGTCCCAAGATTTCCGAGTTCGCGGGTCTTGTGAAATTCGCAGAGGAGCGCGACCCGGTGACGAAGCGCAGACTGTACAAGACTGGCAATTACTTGAAACCCCTGCGCAATCTGATGGGCTTGGTCATCAAATGCTCCAATGTCGTGGCTACGACTCCTGCGACATCCAACTCTTTCCTGTACAGATCATACAACTCGGAAGTGGCTCGCGGCGTCATCTTTGATGAGGCTGCCACACTGTTCTGCTCCGATGGTTTGTTGGTTCTCGGCAATACTCCCCGACCCATGATCCTCTTTGGCGACACCAAGCAGCTCGCCCCTGTTCTCCCAACGGCGATGGAGTTGCTGCACACTGGGAAAGACAGACGCGACAAGACGGAGGAGGAGAAGAAATTTCCGACCAACAGGTTTGCGCACTTTTACCGCATCTCCTGGTTCCATCTGTTCATCCACCTCGGATGGCCTGTGTTCAATCTCTACCGCCAACACCGAATGGCGCAAGGTCTCTTTGACCTCTCCCTGAATACTGTCTACCCGCATCTGGTCTCCCATTTTGAGTACAGCCCGTATTGCCAAGTGAAGAACTTTCCGATCGGATCGCAAGTCGAGACCTACCTTCGGCTTGAGCATCGCATTCCTTCAGCTGGTGAAGATCGGATCCACCCCGTCTTCTTCAATTGTCTCAACTGTCCCTGCCGAAATTACCCTCATAAAGCGACACGGTTCAATCCCCGACAAGCAGATCTCATCGCTGAATTTCTGGTCAAGATGATTGAACAACTCTCGCTTAACCCCGCTGACATTGCCGTGATCACTTACTACCGAGCCAACCTTGCGGCAATCAGGAAGCGATTCAGGGAGGACGAAATACTGAAGGATGTTACGCCTTCAACTGTCAACACGTTCCAAGGACGGGAAGCTCAGATTGTGGTTCTGGCCTTGTGCGTGACCCGCGAGACCGGGCCATCGTTTGTTGCGGAGCAGAAGAGTCTAAACGTTGCACTGACCCGGCAAAAGTCAAGCCTCTTGATCTTCGGAGACATTGAAACCACAAACATGAGATTCCGACGCCTGCAGGAACAAGACGATGCTGATGATGGGCTCCAGAAGCCTGACGGGACTATGTTTGACAATGTCCTGCGCACCATGGCGGCCAGCAGACGGGTTGTGACACTACATGGTAACCCGGAGATCGACCCAGACGAGGAGTGGAAGAAGCTGAACAGGCAACCCGAGTTTCTTGGGTGAGTAGGGGTGGACGATGTCATTTGGTGGATGGGCAAGTTTCGCGCGAACGTTGGTAAATGTTGATCTGAAGACATGGCAATTAAATGTTGATCTGAAGACATGAGAATTAAATGTATGATCGTTGAGGAAGTCAGTCTAGTAATTTCTGTTTGTTCTGGCAGTCCTGGGCATCGCTTCGTCTCTCGATCAAACCGCACTGACATGATTTCATTATTCTATAGACTACTCGTAGTGTCCAACCTAACCAAACCCTTTTGTCTCGGCCCATTTCTAAGGACATTGGACACTAAGCCATGAGGACGCTGGACAAGATTGATTCAACTACAGAAGTGATGCGACGCTCAAAGCGATTGAGAGGAAACCTCATCAGAACATGATTTGACCCGGCAGTCACTGGTACCATGTCTCGACAGATGAAATACAGATGAGTGTCCCTTGTGATGATCTTGTCATCCATCCAAATTGCCATGTCAAATCTTGATTCGCCACCGACCCAGTCAACCACCAAAGCTCCAGCCCGTCAATCTCCAACGGTAATTAGCCCGAGGCTCCCGGAATGGGCCAGCAGAGTACTCACCCTGGGAGGAATTCCCCAATTCGGACACCAACCCTCATCCTATTGGACGCGACAATGCAGACGCGAGTTTTGCGGAAGGTTGCGTGGATTTTTACCAAAGTCTACTCCGACAGAAGTTAGATCTGTAAACAGGGGCGTGAGTACGGCGGGGGGTGGCGATGTTGGTGGCTGAGACTCCATCTCGGCAGTTGAGGCATGCCCCTTGTTTCGGGAGAGGCGTGGATTGAGTTCCGACGGCGGAAGTAGTGTGGACTGGGGGTGTTGTAACGTGGTGGAGTTGATCAAAGTTTGCTGGAATGCTCGCTCTGCGTGCGCTAGAGGAGCTAGCGGAGAGTTTCTACGCCATCTTCGGCTCGGGCCCAGCCACTACGCGCATCGCGCGGCTCTAGAAGCGCGTTCGGGTGTGGGGGGAGAAGTGGAATGGTATTCGGTCATGTTCCTAAGATACTTGTAGTGGCTTGGGCGCCACCTTCAAGAATGAGTGTGCGGGAAGAACCTGTCACAGCATTAGCAAGTGTTCTTTGTTGTGATGTGGTCGCAGATCCCAAGACGACCTCGGATGCGATCCAATAAAAGTCTGGGCTCACTGGCGGCTCAACCCCATATACGCCTGAGGTAGTCGTTGTCCAAAATTGCTCCCTTCGGTTTGAACCGCTGACGCTGGTCTTGGCGCTGGCTCGCTTGAAGACCAAGGGTCGGAGAACAATGGCGTGACAGTTGGTTGCGCTGCCGCAAGGGTGTTTCAATGGAAGAACTCATCTGGAATTAACCAATCGTGGAGACGATGGCGGTTGTGAAGGCGGATCTCGCACTGTGACCGAGGTCTGACTGTATGTCGTAGAAGTGAGCCTGTAAATTTAAGGGCGGCGAAAAAGACTCTTCACCAAACCTTGATTCTAATAGATGCGATCTACCCCTTTCTTGAGAAGAGAATGTTTCCAGAGCGAATTAGCATTTCCAAGATTGATCAATGCTCTTAAAATAATCACCGATCCTAGAAGTAATCATCACAACCCACAAGGCCAATATCAGTGAATCTGCCATCTCTTTCAGGTGACTCCTCCCTGTAGGGTCATGTAACCGCCGGGAACCCTCAACGTAGACGCCCAGCCAAACACTCTCAAACAAGCGCCATGTACCAACCCCGGCATGATGCCAGTCACAAAGACGAATAAACATTTTGCATCCCTATTTTAATCTTCCCAGATAATCGAAAGATACTCCGACTGCAGTTGGAAAACAGTAAATAATTAAACATCTCAAAGATCGCTCCGACAACTGAGATACTCTCTCAAACTGGCCTTACTTCTCTCTCACAACGAGCGCGAAGTGACTTCAGAGATGGTCTCGAGCCAAGCTGTGGCTGCCGCACGTATAGCCTAAATAACAAAAAAGAATTAGGTAGTTTTAGGATAGTTTAGGATGAGCTCAATGGATCTTGGATTAGATATTTGGCATGTCGTTCACGTTAAAGGTTCTCTTACCCCTGAAAGGACACTTGATACTGACAGAAGCATAAAATGACAAATAAGGTCGTCTGCTGCTCCATCCTCTTCTTATCTCCATGGCCAAGTGCGGCACCGTAACTAGTGAAAGAAAGTGAATATCTGACTCAGGGCTCCGGAGAGCCAAATGGAGCAGCAGGGACCCTGGGCTACAGGGAGACCCGAGCTTGCGTTGTTCGTCTGAGCCTAATTTCACCATGGGTTGTATCAGGAGTGTCTGTTGCTCACTGTACATACCGCATTTAGCCCACGAGTTCTCCGTTCCTCCACATCTCATGAGTTACACACGTAAATCATTCTCCTGACCGATACCTCTAAGCCAGTCAGCAGATCAGGCACAAATCATCCATCCACGGAGAAACCAAGGGATCCAAATTAGTAAAACAAGTACCACCTTGGTCCATGGTAAGGACCTCTCTACGAGATCCTCGGTCTCTGAACCGCTGCCATGATCAAGCAATTGGCGTATTCTTAAACATACCCGAAATGGATTGCGCGCCTTCCAAAAGGCAAATGCCACGTGCGACCAATATAAGCTTATTGTCGGAGAGCCAATGAGCGAGGCGATGATGGCCATATCAGGAATGTGTACATCGCGACTGCTGCCGGAATGGCAAGAGGGATCTGGCATTCCGTGGTGGACTGGATGACACTGAGTAACACACCTAAACTACTTTCTGAAGCAGGCTTACGCTAGGCGAGAGGAAATTCAAAGCCGTTGGAAGTCATCGTTTTGCGGGATATTCTTTGACTTGCGACTCGTGTGTGCCCGCCCTGTCGAAGTGGCAGTCCGGGAGTCCTCATCTCGCCAGCTCCGTGCTGTTCCACTTGCCCTGGGCGATTCAGCCACGGCACTCTGAGCGTCGGCAGGTCATCTACGGATATACCGAATCTTTGAAGAGGGTGATTCGAAGGTTGGAGGTGAACGATACACAGGGATGGCGGCGCGAATGCTGGATCGGGTTGCAACTGTCCTTCGTGATAAGTTCGTGCAATTGTCCCTCACGGGTCGTCTGAGCCCTTTCTAGGGACCTGAGTGCGATCGCATCTGATAGGCCGAAACGCTCACCTTTTGTCTCTGCGTAACACGGAAGGGCTTTGACTGGGGAATCGCGGTAGGATATCGACTTGGGTCGTATAACATTGGCGGACCATGGCGGGGAAAAGGGGTCAGAGATTGATCCCGGCGGCGGCCCGGTTGGTCTTGTTTATCGAAGTTGTGATTGTAGTGTCTCGGTCTTTGGAGCATGCGATTCTGGGTAGTCTTTGCTGCAAGGTCGGCGTCGGAGGTCTCTTGAGATACGGTTGGGGGCAGTTTAACGATGTTGGATGTTGCTGTTGATTGAGATGTCAGCGGGATTGTCTTTTGAAGCTGTCATGTGTTGAGTGCTGCACATCCTTCAGCCTGAGCGCGAAATTCAGAGACCCCTTGCCCTTGAGCTCCTGGTGATACAGAGGAAGTTTCAAGATGATTCTCAAATCCCGTAATACTTGTCATGATGAAGTAGGCTTGGACTTGGAGTTATTACAGCTGCCATAGATTTCACTTCATGGAAGTTCCGAGATAACAATCTTAATTGGAGAACCTCGACTACCAATGCCAACATCATCGCTGCAATTCCCGTTTCGCTTCGGTCAACTTGTCCAACCCACAATCTCTCTGTATGCTTCATCACATTAGCCAATGCCGCTTCCAATCGCAGAGGTACTTACCGCATGTTTATCGACGCATATCCCATCCCCGCCAGGAGCGTCGTTCGTCCGGGAAAATTCGGTCATCATAATGCTTCAGAGCCTGTTCCAGCTCTTCGATTCGCTTGTCCTTTTGTTCACTTTCCTCCTTCAAGACTTTGAACTGTTTCTGAAGATCTTTGAATGAAGTCTCATAATCTTCAGCTTCTTTCTCGGCCTGAAGGGTTGCTGTGCGACTCTGGTCAAGCTCAGATACTATCTCCTTGATCTTCGCCTGGATCAGCGTCTTGGACTCCTCGATGGCGTATAAGAACTCCTGACTGTTTGACCAGGACTTCTGTCCGGTATGGGGAGTACCGGAGCCTTGTTGCATCGGCATCGTGTCTGGTGATCAGGATCTATAACTTGAGTATTAGTGAGTGTTTATTATGTCCATCAAGTGACATACTTGTGATACTGATGTAATGAATGAAGAAAGAAAGAAAAGTGTAAAGGAGAGAAACAAAAGAGGCACTTTCGACTTGCAGTTTACTCTGATTCACTGCTTGGACGTGTGGATTGCACTCAGTATGCCTACCAGGGCCAAACAGTTCAGGGCGACCTGAACTATATATAATACAAAGGCCTGCCTCAGGGCTTATGATAAGATTTATTGGTCATCGTGAAAGCTTCTAGGTAAAAGCTTATATCAAGGAAAAAGATTATCGTGTTGTCATTCATCACCTGTGGTCGCAGCCTAAAGCTTAACCTTATAGGCGGCAGTCATCCTATAGTGTGTTGCAGCCACTATCTTCGCCGTTGCGCCAGAGTATACCGAGATCATCCGGCAAATCGTCTTCAGTCCCATGGCGGCATTGAAATGCTTCGAGCGAGAACAGGACGTTGTCAAGCCTGGTGGCGACAGACAGTACAACATATAAGAGCAGGAAAGATTGCTATTATTATTCAACGACACCTTCCCCTCTCAACCAGGGGTGAAAGTATGCCTCGGCACTATTAAGCCGATCCTCCGGGAGCCAGGTAAGCACGCCGGCCAAAAAGTCTATAAATCGATCTCTACCATCCCCAGACAAGTTCGTTTCCAGAGATTGCAGTCCGCCCTCAGACGGGAGAGGAACAGGGCCATGCCATTTCCCCTCAGCGTCCCAGTACTTGCCCGTCTTATCGCTCCTCCTGAGGAAAACATCTGGCGGTGGTCCAAGGAGCTCAGTCATCGCTGCCAAATGATGGGCGTCATTGAGCTCTTCAGATTTGTCGTACACACGGAAGATTCCGTTCTTGTGCAACAGGTCCCAGGCCCAAGGTGGTCAGTCACGTTGAGAAAGGGATAGAGGTCTCTTACTAAGAGTCCCACGCTCCAAACATCCACCGAATTAGCCCAAGTCATGCCGAGGATAACCTCGGGAGCACGGTACGGCAGCGGCATTGCGTTACCCCGGTGCACCTTGCCGATACGTGCTTGTCCAAGATCGCAGATCGTGAGGGCGCCAGCACCTCCCAGCATATACTGCGAGACGTGAATGACAGTTTCGTCGACAAACTTTCGTGCTGAGGGCCGGTGAAGCTCATTGTCCTCTACAGTACAGAGGATCGAGTCGTCGGCTAATGCAACAAGAAGATCGTCCGAGTGAATGTCTATGCTGTTAGCTGAATCCTTTTGCAGATGGGGTTCAAGCTACCGGTATGAATTACGTCGGCGTCATGCAGATAATTGAGCCCAAGCAATGTCTGGTCAAGAGCAGATTTAACGAGAGTCTGATAAAATACATTGTCTTTCTGCAATTCTTGTAGAGTCCTGAGACTCATCCCCAACGGCGGCATGACGAAAATCTCATGCTCGCCATAGGGACCATTGAGCTTGAGCGTATCTCGGACTTCTCGTACATGCCGCCGGCCTGCGTGGTCTAAATCGAGGCTAGACAGGTGTTTATAGACAGGCAATTCCTGATTTTGTTTAAGCGTATTGATATGGACCTTTAATACCCAGAACCTTCTATCTCTGGCTGGATGTTAGTATGAGACTTACAAAGATGCAGTGCATACCTAAGATCTCGAGATAACCATACAGTTGAACTCGTGCCGTAGCCCAGCTTTGCAACTACCTGATAAGTCTCTTTAATCAGCTGGCCAATGCGCATTGGGTAGTAGTCCTGTCGCCTGTAGAACGGCAGCCTTTCCTCTTCGACTAATACAGAAGAGTCAATTGTCAATCCTGTAACTGTCAGTCCTGACCTAGTTGGTGGGATGGTGGGAAAAAGGGGGGGCGACTCATACCCGCACAACCGGTTGTGCGGGTATGGGTCCCCAAAAAGGGGTATACCTGACGTAAGCGCGGGGATCGTAACAGGACAGGTGCGCTTGGGTCCTTTTATCCCTGCAGCAGTCGTGGCGTTACGTGGAGCGGGCGGCATCTGAGCCGTCCTCCTGAGTCCTGGTGAAACAGGGCTGTTCACAAATACAAACCCGGTCTGCAAGAGGGCTGCAGGGGCTCCTTTGTTCCGATCGGCAGGGTTGCGGATCCCTTGATAAAAGGGCCCAGAGCAGCAGACAGGTTTATGATAAACAAATCAATCACTGCAGCTTGCAGCTCTGCAAAGCGCAGATCAGAGCCTTTTATATAAATAGACATATTAAGGAATAAGGTTTAGACAAGGCCACCTTTTACTACCTATATAATAAGAAAGTAAGATAATAAAAGAAGGTATAGCCTATCTAGAGCTACTTTATAATTAAAGGGATAGGGCAGCAAATGGCAGTATCTATAACCTATTAACTATTATCACTAGAATGCGATACTGAACTGTTACTAGAGATCTTAAAAGCCGAGCTTGCGAATTTCATCCGATCCTCTTCCTTTTTCTAACGGAGCTTAAGCCAACCCAACATGCCTCCAAGTTTAGTGGCTTCAAAGATGTTTATAGCTAACTCGTAATCGATAAGACTTAAGGCTCTAGGGTTTAAGGATTACTAACCTATCGGTTAATTGGCTTATGTAATGCCGTCCAGAGTTAGCCAAGGGTCTTAAAAGGTGGGCTGTTTTGGACCTTACTCTATTCTTAGAACCAAAAACTACAATCGTCCATCGATCGACAACCTGCCACTGTTCCCAGTTATCGATATTCCTCAATTTCGCATATGTTAACAGCCTCTCTATGTTACGGCTAGGTTCACAGTAAGCTCCTATCTCTTTGACCGGCACAAGGCAACACCAAGTCACTTGCCCCGCTTTTTTATAGGTACCTGCAGGGTATATAAAGTTCCCTATCAGATAGCTTCTTCTTTTAATATTACTAAAATTATTAAAATTCTAATATAAATTAACTATAATAAGTCTTAATTAAAATAATAAGCTTTTAAAAAATACCTTATACTAGATAATTATAGCTTTAATAGCTAGCCTTTTACTATAGTTACTAATAACTCTACTAAGCTACCTAACCTTTTACCTAAAAAGGGCTATAGTAATAATTTTTAACTTTTTAATATAAAAGATTATAATTTTTAAATTAACTTTTTACCTTAATAACTATTTAAATTATTCTAGCTTTTTATATCTATTTTCTTTATATACTTATAAGTTAAATATATTAAAAATTAGGCTTTTTTTATACCTTTAATAATATTATTAATAGCTAGAATACCCCTCTTTTTACTTACTTATACTTAAATAATTAGGAAAGTATCTTTATTATATAAGTATATATATAGCTTAATATCCTTATTTACTTAAAAATTTATAAAGAAATATCTTTTAAAGACTATTAAAAATCCCCTAGCTTAAGAAATTAATATCCCTTTTATCTATTTATAAAGTTTATACTATTATAAAAGTTTAAGCTAATTATATAGTATTTCTATACCTTTAATTACACTAATCTTAATATAAGTAATAAAAAGGATTTTTTACTAACCTTTTAAGTAGCTAAAAAGTAATTTAAGTATATATAAAGGGTATTTATTAAGCTCTATTTTCTAAAAACTAATCTAACTATAAATAAGTATATAGTCCTTTTTATAAGTAAGTTAAAAGAGATAATACTTATTAAAAGAAAGCCTATACTAGTAAGATTTAAAATCTAGGTTATTATATAATAAGGCTACTTTTTATAGTAGATTTAGTATATAAAGGTATTATTAGTTATAGCTATAATAGTTAAGTAAAAGGTACTAATACTATATAGTAAAAAGAGAAAGCTATAAACTAAAGTCTCTTTTAGTAATATATAAAGTATTATTATTTACTTACTAAAAAGGCTAATAATAGTAATATATTATATTTTTATAAATAACCTTTTCTTATTATTATAGCTCTTTTACTTCCTTTAATAGCTTAGTTATAGGGCTATAAGTATAGTATACCCTAATTATAGTATTACTACTATAATAAAGTAAATAAAAAAGACTAGAAAACTTCTTAATAGTAAGTAATTAGTATATAATAAGATATATTTAATCTTAATAATAGATAAATAAATATAAATAACTTTACTTATATTTCCCTTATTAATTTATCTCTTTTCTTTCCTTTTAGGTCCTTTAAATCACTTAAAAGGATAGCTTTATACTACTTTTCCTTTTAACTATATATAGTAAAGCCTTTCTTAACTATATACTAAAAAAGAAAAAGTTACCTATTAAATAAAGCATAAAAGTAAAAATATAATACCTAAAGGAAGTCTTTAATAAAAATAAAGTTAAGGTTATCCCTATTCTTTTTATTATTACTTAATATAATAATAAAATAAATTATATAAATTATAATAATTAAATAAGATCTTATATCTTATATTAATACTATTTTTAGTATAGTCTTTAGTAAATATTACTTTAATCTTTTTTTCTTAATATTATACTTATAAATAGCTTTATTTTATAGAAAAAGACCTAATAACTATATTAAAAGCCCTATAGTATACTTTAAGATTAGAAAGAGGCAATTTATAATACTATTTTTAATAAATATAATACTAATAGTAGCCTTAAAAAGAGATATTATATAGGGAAAGAAGAAAACAGTAAAGATTATAAAGTATAGCAAATTTACCTATAAAGAGATATTAATTATATTAAAAAGGGTAAAATCTTAGCTTATTTAGCTTATAAAGGCTACTAGTAAGGGCAGCCTTAACCCTTTAAAAAAAGAATAAAAAAAGAAGGCTATCTTAAGCCCCTTTTAGGAAATAAGTATATTTAAAAGACCTAATATAGCTATAAAGTATATAATATAGTAATTTATAATAATACTAACTATTAATACTTTTATTATATACTATTTTAGGTATAGTTAAAGGTACCGATCGTTACAGTCATTTTAATTAGCGCCTGCCCTATGTCAGTACCTAACTGTTGCCTTATGCCGGTCAAAGAGATAAGCAGCTGTACGCCCCACTGTAATTGCTACAATAGCGATTATTAGCCCACTCTTTTGCCCTGTGGCGCAGTGGTTAGCGGCGACCGTTGCACTCTGGGTATGTGGGATAGGCCCTAGCCTTATCATTTTTGAGGCTGCATTCACATTCGTGCGCCACAACTGATGCCCTCAGCCAATGCCTGTTAGTTCACATACGTCGCTAGTTACCTCGACAGGTGGGGAGAACTGACCTGACTCCGCAGTAGGATGATTCTTCTAGAGACAACATTAATCGGATAGCTTCCGTCCAATTAGAAATTGATTATGTCAGGAACCATGGTTCTCTCGTGTTACACAGACTAATTAATTGGCTGGAAGAACTCCGTGGCTCATGGATCGTTCTAGCTTACGAGAAAGCGTGGCCTGTAAATTCCCCTTATCAGTTGTCCGTCCTTACACAGTGCAAGTACTAATTGCCATGATGGCGTTGCCAATCTTTGCTTTTTTGCCAAAATTGCGACTCGCCCTATCCTCTTCCCTCTCTGGGGGCACTGACTCAAAAATTGAGATTTTTCACACTTGACAAGTCTGGCGAAGAGAAAGACTACTGGTAGGATGCAGCCCTGATTTGCTCAACATAAGGTTTTAACTACTTGATGGTGTCCGCGTTAGCAACCGCCTGTCTGTTCAAAACGGCACGTATCATTCGGTCTTTCAATCTCCTGATACGCATTGTTGGCTGCAGGAAGAAACGATCCTACACCATTTGAGCCTCCTAGGGTCACATACATCGATAGTCTCGTGCCGACTGGGCTAATATAGGCTCATCTTGGCTCAGCCTTACTCTTTCGTCCATTTCTGGGCAATAGGGCTTAGCCGTTCGCATATTTACTCCAAATAGAAATAGATCGTCACAGTCGCCAAGTTTATGGCAGAAGCAGCATCTTTAAGCGCATCACATGAATGCGTCTAGATAGGCTTCTAACGTAACTATTTCTACACAACTCAAGGGGACAAATAAATACACTGTAAACAATCATGGCATCTATATAGTGCGCTGGTATTCTGGTAGTATATAAAGCCGACTTGTTATTGTTTATAGTAATACGAAATGCAAGTTCACTCGCTCTCACTATTATGATATTCGCCTCTTTTTCGAAAATGTACATAAGAAAAAGAAACGATCGCTAAAATCTCTCAGTCATCAGTTTTCTCTTCTCTCGGTTGGCGCTTTACGTTGTATTTCTAGGATACCAGCGTGGAGGTGGGTGGATTAAGGGATGAGCACGCACGCACATATACTCACACATGCATGGAACCGGATCGGGAAGTAGAGTGGGAAAAAAAAAAAATACTCTGAGAAAATGGATGGCAGACTATCAGTTGGGATAGTAAATCGAAAGCCCCTGACTAGTTGTTGGATGCAGAAATGGTCAAGTTCTCAAAGCCCATGAGCTTGGGCCAAGCGACAGTATTACCTTCCCGCTTCGTGTGGTTGCATTGCAGTTTTAAGACTGCGCGTTAGCTACATGAAGATAATAATAAAATTGGGGCGCATAACGGCATTTGCCGACCAGGCCATTTAAGCACTCAGATGGTCTTATGTCGTAAAAGCCACAAGACCACACAGCCAAAAGTGTAAGGTCCCTACGCAAGGGGCCGTGCTTATCAGGGCTCTCCACAACTTACCAACCCAAATTGCCGGTTCTGCTCAATTATAACTGACATTGGCTCGTATGCCCACCATAATCCTCCACCTCGGTCTACAGTGCCAACTCTAGTTAAGATTATAACAGATAAATGCATTATCCCAGCGATAAAAAGGGGGCTCTTGCTAGTGCCGCAACGCCAGGTCTAGATACAATTGGGATACCCACGTATTCTGGGGCCCTGCCATCATTTATAATCAGACCACGTTTCCATCATAATCCCATCATTTCCGCCACAAACCATTCTTACAAGGGTGGGGTTTTCGCCAGATTGGGTCGAATTAGGCCCAAATTGGCCTTAGACCTAGTTTAGACACCCTCGCTAGCCAGTGGGTTAACATCGTGGCGTGACTCGCAATACAAGGAGCAGAAGATTCGAACAGAGAGGAAGAGAGCAAGTTCAGCTAATTCCGTTCATCTCATGCCATTCTAAGCTATAACTTCTAAAGCCGCCTGTACAGAGACTTTAGTATGTCCTTCATTGCAAGAGTATAATGAACTGTAGCCATGTGGACCCTGGGCGTGGTAGTACAGCACTAATTACGTCTGAGGATAAATCCGTCCTAAAACGAAAACCGATCTCGAGGACCGTGCGGACCGTGCGGACCGGCCCTGAGCGCCTACCCAACTGTGAACTAGATAGCGATTGCTCTACCCCCTCCTTAATGGCGGCCTATGCCAACTTGGAGGCACGCAGATCATGCCATCTTAGTACTGCATAAGCAAGCCTTCGGCAAATAAGTCAACATATCACATAAGCGGTGTGCTTCTTGACTACGTATCGGTTCAGTAATGCTTGAGTACGCCGAAGTATATGTTTGGTATTGGGCCACCTTAACTGCAAGGCTTGACTGATATATGTGAGGCTTGAAACACTCAGCATAAAAGTGCAAACTATGACGATACAAGGGATTCCGGGGAGACGGTTTTGACGTTAATGTCCGCAAACGGAACTGCAGATTCTGGACCTAACCCCCGGAGAAGCAAATAGTTAGACCACTTCTGCTTTTGAGACAGGAGGGTTGGTTGTGATGTATCACCCCCTTCAAGTGGGAATCCCCCTTTTTATGGCTCACTTCGGAAGAGGGGTTCTTCTTGATACACGTCAGAAACACATATATCTGCCCAGTGCGCATGCAAATAACTCACCAGATCAGTTTGTCTTAGAAGACCTTGGTTGACCTCTTTCTGCTTGCCACTCGATTGTTTTTGAATATTCTTCCTCCTCCTAATATGGCCAGCATCACCAAGCAGTTAAGCGGATTGTTAAGCCTTAAGTGGGTTCGCAAGTACCTCCAAAAGGGCCGCACTACAAGCCCACATAGTGAGGGTAGCTCGGAGAAGTGCAACTGCCAATGTTCTATACACAAAGTCATGGGATCAGGTTACTCTGATAGATCCGCATTTGGGACTATGAATAACCAAACCGAACCCGTAAGGCCCCACGAGGAGGCCTACCAGTACTACCAACCCTCCGATACGATCTGGGAAAGCCTCATGCCTGGCCTTGAGGAAACCAATGAAAGCATCAATACTGGCCTCAAAAAGGAACATCCTGCCTTTTTGTTCCCTGCCCAAATTGATTTGCTGGGGCCGCCGTTACCACCACCCCCAAACAAGCCGCTTCCCGAAATCCCAACACAAGCTCGACCCCGAAAAGTGCCAGACAGGATTGGCCGAAATGGACAGGATACTCAACCTCCTACTCAGAACCTCACAAATACTATACAAAAAACTACAGCAAGCTACTCCCCTTTCCCAAAGCTTGCTATAGTACCTCCTCCAAGGAGTTCATCCCTTCAACATTCATCACGGCCCTATGGGAAAACCCACAAACCACAGAGAATATGTTACGCCAATACCACTGTCACTAAGCAACTTCATCGACATTTCGCTGAACTCTGTCAAGACACCTCTATGGAGAGGGAGAATACTGTCAAGGAGCTCGGCGATGTACCTATTGAAAAGCCCTTGCCACGGGATACCAAGAGCCCTTCACTTCAGAAAAGGGTTATAGGGTCAGAAATTACACCTTGTGAAGGGCGAGACTCTATTACCTTAAGAAGTAGTAGATCAGTAGACTACCTTTCTGTGCATAAATGCAAACCTTGTCCCAGGTTTACCAAGAAATCGGTGCCGAATCTTCATAGAGCAGCCAAATATGAGCCTCTGCAACTTCACCAATACCCAGATGCTCGTAGGTCTCCCAGACTCGCGCAGCCTTATTAGGTTGATAGTCCTACTTATGTATTCAATACAGAAACAGAGCCAGTTCCCAGTTTTCATCCAAACATATATCTCTTCTAGCAAGGTTTATGCTACATCAGAACGGGCCCGTTTCTACATTACATATTCCGTGCCAACCATGCCAATTCCATTGAAAATCAAAATACAGGGTACCCTATCTCTTTAACCAGCATAAAGCTGCAACAGGTCACTTGCCCCATGTTGCTTAGGTAATTGTAATTGCACTGATAAGCATTTAATGAAAAGTTCCCCATAAGATGCCTTTTCTACAAAATACCACTTTATATATCAACATAGTGAGCAGATGACTGTCGATGAAGAGCAAGTGGTGATCCGCAGCGGGCGGGTATTATCGCTTTCTGCGGGTTAATTATTCCACTAAATATTATCGGCAGATGAAGCAACCTCATTAGTCTAGTGAAATGCTAATCATCACTCCCCCTCACAGAGCACTTCAAAAGTATCTGGCAACCCAAGAGATACAGCCTACTCCGCAACGATGAACTCTTCACATCAGAATGATACGAGTCAAATTGAATCTGTCGCTGAACCTTCAATATCTAAGAAGCGCCAGCGTGGTTACATACGGAGCTTTAAGGCTTGCGATAGATGTAGGGCAAAGAAGACAAGGTGTATCCTAGATAGGCCTGAAGAGCCTCTGACTGCCTGCCAAAGGTGTAAGAGAGAACGACAACTATGTTCTCTGACAAACCAGTCAGTATCAGCTAGGGACCTTGCAAGAGAATGCGATATTTCGCATGATAGAACCAGCCATGAAGAAGGTTAGTTAAGAATCATGGGCCAAGCAATTGAGTCTTGCTAATAACACAGGGCGAACTTTTCAACACAATGAACACAATATTTCCAGGCCGAATAACCCTCAGAATAACCCCAGATTGTCTACCCCGACTGCTGAAAGCGATCATGAGGGGCTAGCGACATCGGTAGCTTCATCCGGATCTATGCAACCTCCACTTCATAGGCTACCAGACTTTCATTTGATGCTACCTCTAACGACTAGAGCGACAGACAATATAGACACTGTTGCACATGCCCCCATCTCGAACGATGGTGACACTATCAAACTTCTACAGCAGTCTTCAAAATATGAGGATGCACAAGATGCGGCTCGGCGCGATGGTTCGTCAGCTCTGTCAAACCCTTTACGACATGGGTCTTGGACAATGAATGGACCCTTCATATCAGACCTTTCGTCCCCCAGCATCGAGGCACTACGACTATGGAACAGTTTACGATTTGTTCGTATGGGCTGGCTGACTGCACTTGAGGCGGTCTCCTATATGGACCTGTAAGCTCTTTGTATCAATTGCATGATCTCAAAGCTGATCCAATTATGAAGGTTCTTTGAGAACATACTCCCACTATCACCGGTAATGGATGACTTTTATAGCCACCACGATAACCATTACAAGCTGATAACACAAGAACCCCTCCTCTGTTGCATGATTCTCATGATATCCTCGCGCTTTCATTGTCTCCAAGGTACTTCCAGCTGGTCAAGAAGCGTCGCTCTACACACTCGCCTTTGGGAGCATTGCAAACATCTTGTCAATCGAATTATCTTCGGCCAAGAAAAGAAGTCCAAAGCAAAAACTCGAACGCTTGGATCAATTCAAGCCCTCATTCTTGTGACTGAGTGGGCGCCCCGATCGGTTTACTTCCCGCCCAAGTCAGATGGCTGGGATTCCGACCTACTTTTTCAGCTTCCCGACGAACGTGACCAGTTAGATGGAAACTCGGCAGATGTGACGCAAGATCTCCAAGGGAATTGGTATCGAGATGTTGTAGCTCCCGCAAAGACGATCGATCGCATGTCGTGGATGCTTCTTGGTTGTGCAGTCACTCTTGGCCATGAAATCGGCTTGTTTACTGCAACGGGAATGAACTCAACAGTCAACGATACGCAACACCACAGAATAAACCACGTCTGGCTATGCAAGGTGATATTTATCGCCGATGAACAACTATCCAGTCGAAATGGGCTTACATCAGTGATTCCTTCGAGCTTGAACTCATCAGCCTTTGAACCCTGGATAGGTTCTTCATCTGTTAAGGCGGAGCAAACGCGCAAGTTTGTTAATGGCCAACTGGCTCTCGCAGAGTTAGCTCGATCAATCTCGAATACCCTGTTTTCTTCGAGAAATACTACGCAGGAGCTTATACAGAGCTACAAATACGTGAGCAGCATAGAAAAATACCAGCAGAAACTTGCCGCATGGCGAGAGGTATACCTGGATAAGCAAGGTAAATCAGGCTTCTCTCTATCCAACTAGCTCGCTGACAGCTCTGTCCTTCCTCCAGTATTATCATGGCACACATACGATCTGCTCGAAATAGAGTATCAGTACGCTACCGTATTTCTTCACAGTTTGGGAATGCAGGCTGTGGTTGATCGGTCCTGTAGAACCAATCCTGACGATCCGAACGCAGCAAACCGAGCCACCGGGAACTGGATACTAAACTTCGCCACGCCGACTGACCTTCGGTTCATCAATACAGTAATCCAGGGCAGCTGTGAGCTGATGCAAAGCGCAATACACCTAGCTGAACGCGGGTCTCTGCAGTACTGTCCTACGCGTGTTATCACCCGCGTCATTGGTGTTTCTCTATTCCTTCTCAAAGCTCTTGGCCTGGGTGTTGAAAGAGCAGTTTTCAACAAGTCTTTGGACCGGCTTGAACATGTGGTTCGGACTATTCGCCACAGTACTTGGGACGACTTGGATCTTGCAAAACGTTATGCGGATGTCTTGCATCATCACATCTATCAACTCAAGAACGGCTCTGGCACACGAGGATCCCATCAAGAATCGTCTATTGTCGAGCAGAGGCCGGGCGATGGCTTGACTGAGCGTGGAACAAGCTACGAAAGTAGTGACCTGTTCGGTAATATTCATGTTTCCGATGATTGGCCCGACTCACTTGCCTTTCTCGATGCTTCGTTGGCTCCATTCGGCATCGCCACTGATGAAAGCTCTGGGCTTGCCGGGCTAGGGGATAGTGATTGGAGTTTGTTATGGAACATTCCCTCATTCTATACGCCCTTGTTTCCTCCTTGAAAGCAGACACATACATAGTAATTTCGATTCAACTCGGCATCACTCCCAAACCCTCCATATTCGAAATGCAATTGTCCTTGTCTTTACAATTCAGTGACCATTGATAGGTGGAATTCCGATTGCCTTATGGTTGCCATTCAGTGTCACCTTTGCCTTTGCACCCTGAGTATATGAATATGTCACTTTCTTCTGAGACATTGCCTACCTAGTATTTGTTAAAGCCGACGCCTTCACAAACTTCAGTAGCGGAGAGAATTGTTGGCGGGGTTCTGATTGGCAAGCTTGTCTTGAGAGCTTGGAGTGTCTCGTGAATGCTCTTTAACTTGGCTGCGACAAGTATGAAGGGGTATGTAACGGCACTGAACCCTAGCTCTGCTAATTCTAAAGCGGAGAGGTTCTCGGTCATCCCCCTGTCGATTACTTCTATTATTAGTCTTTTGTGACTAGGAGGACTATGGACTTATATACTGTTGGCCAGCATAGGCATTTGAACCTCCTTAACAGCTCGCTTCATTGCATCTCGGTCAGGTAGGGCCTCGATGAAGATGCCATCGGTACCAATTCTTTGGAACTCCTTTGTGCGATAAATGGCTTCTTCCTAGCCAAGAATGAGAGAATCGGTACGGGCCAAGATGAAGATATCTAGGCCGTTGTCTCTGGTATCACATGCCGCTTGGATACGGGCAAACGCTTCTTCGCGTGGCACAACGGACTTGCCCTTAGTGTGTCCACAACCTTCGTATCTTTAGTCAGCCTGATGGCGCTGAAATGGGAGCAAATCTTACGTTTGGGCCAGCTCTGGTCCTCAATCATAACACCAGCTGCTCCAGCAAGAGTAAAGCTCTTAATAGTCCGCTTTATGTTGATGGGTCCTCTATAGCCTGTATCTCTATCCGCTATGATAGGAATAGATGTCATACAAGACGTCTCTTGGATTTTGTTATATATTTCCTGTATTGCGATGTAGCCGGTGTTAGGCAATCTGTGAGAACTGGAGGAAACTCGACTGTTCATTTATACCTTGATTATGCCCATATTCCCGGAAGCTCTATTATTTTGCCTCCCCACAGCGTCGCGACGAGCGGGGGTCGGCAAGGATGGTGGAGCGAATACCCCACTTTAGTATTCCATCAGATCCCGTGAGATCCCTTGGAAACCGAAGAAGCACCAGTTAAACCTATACCGTAAATTCTTATAATAGAATTCACTGCGGGATAGCTTCAGTAGCAAGCGCTTTTCCTACAAGCCTCATATAGCTCTAGTAAAAAGTTATCCTTTCTTCATTACAGATCTTTATATTATATAAGAGAGGCATAAAAAAGTCTTTATAGAGTTTCTTTCATCCATTCCCGCTCATTTGACCGCTTTCAAAGGTCAGTCGAGTTACCTAGTTTGGGAATAACTTCAATGTGATGAATTCACTTTATGAGAATCTACGGTAAGATGCCTGGAATATCAACCACCACGCCACCCTGAGCAATCGGGATTCTTTGTCGACCCATCTCGGATCCCTATTCCATGAAATTCCGACGTAACTTCTGTATTAACTAAGCGAGGATTCCCAGCTTTAAAGGATAATGTACATAATAAGCTTATGTCATAGACAAGCATATGTCACAAGCCACTTTTCACTTTAAAAGGAGCTTTTTTTTAATTATTCTTAAAATATCAATCTAGCTTAGAAACAGCTAAAAGTATAGTATAATATATTTAACTATTATATCTTTAATATATTATTTTATAAGAATTATAACTATTTTCTTAATAGATATATATTAAAAAGTCTATTTATAATATAATATATATTATATTTTAAGATTTTTTATAAAAAATAAAATAAATAAAAATGTTTAAAAAATACTTTCTTATATAATAAACTATACTATTTCAAGAAATAAACTTTTTAAATTTCTAACTATTTAATTTAAGGATTAAAATACTATAGGGTAGACTACTTTTAGGTGCACAGTATGTTGTGACACTTGTCTGTGACATAAGCTTATCATGTACATTATAGGTTAGGCTGCCAAGACGCGCACAAATGAGAACTTGGCATTTCTCAGTGACAGTTTAGTAGTCCCATCTCCTCGCCTGTTGCCGTGGTCCTTCGGAATCTCGGCGTCAACTATCGGCGGAGCTCCTGCCAATAGCACACGATTCCTTGAGATCCCTTGAAATCCCGCATCGTGGTCGGTAGCTCGTTGCCAAAAGACGGAACAAGAACTGATTCGTCCTTTTTCCTTGCTCTGCCCCAGATTCAATCCCGCATTTTCAGAACCTGGGGGAATTCGTGGGGCTGGCCAATGGGGACTTTTCTACTTTGGTTTCCCTTCAATATAACTATTCCTTCTTCTTCATGTTGGCTATAAATATTCGAGTTTCTCCAGCATTATTCCGCCAAAGCCAGAAAACCACGCTGGTTGTCTTCTATCACGACTACCGCGGTCTATCACCTCCTCAACCTATCTTAAGATGTCTACCGGCAAGCCTGAAGCCAGGGATCTGGAAATTATGGACGAACATACTAGCGTTGAGGTTCCAGCTGATGTCAATCGCCGAGTCAGACGACTGGTATGATCTGTTCTTCCTTATTAACTGTGCAGTGCATTTCAGGTCTAACCTAACCTGGTCCAGTTTGACTTCCGCGTTCTTCCCATTGTCTGTTATCTCTACGTTTTATCCTACCTTAACTAAGGTAATATTGGAAATGCGAAGACTGCAGGCGCCTAAGATGCCCTTAGTCTTAGCTCTTTGTAGTGGGTATAGGTGTTAAACTTATTTTATATCGCTTTTATTCTCTTTAAATGGACTACGAGGTTTTGGAAGATCTTCCCCGCGTATATCTATGTTATAGCCCTCTGTCTCTAGTGAGCCTCAAGTTCCTGACTGATGATCTAGCACTGATGAACTCTACCTAGTTAGGGAGCTGCTGCCATGAGCTCTGGTGTAGCTCGAAATATGGCAGAATTGGTTATTACTTGCGTTTTTCTAGGCATATTTGAGGCAACATTTGGTGCCGGTATTCCTTATTTTCTATCCTGTATTTATAAGCAAGAAGAACTTGGACTCCGTATGGCTATTTTGCTAGGCATGTCCCCCCTTGCTAATACCTTTGCTTTCACTTTAGCATATGGTATTACACACATTCGCAATTTACTGGAACCGTGGAGGCTTTTATTTATTATCGGTATGCTAACCTTGACCTCTAACTACCCCAGACGCTACTAAAATAATGCCTACCGTAGAAGGAGTGCCGACTATTGCCTTTTCTGTGATTGTTTATATTTTACTAATTGATTCTCCCTCGACTGCTAAATTCCTTACTGACGAGGAGAAGACCTTTGCTGTTGAACGTCTACCAGTCCGAGATAATATATCTAATCAAGCGGTTAGCTGGAAGCAGATCATGTCTGGAATATTTGACTATAAAAATTATATGTATGCTGCTATACACTTCTGTTGCAATTTCTCCTTTGCTGCTTTATCCAACTTCTTGCCTACTATTATATATAGTATTGGTTATGACTCCGTTACTGTACAGGGGTTATTAGCACTGGTATATTTTACTGCATTTATTCTTTGCCTTGCGTCTGCTTTTTTCTCTGACCGGTATGGAAACCGCGGCTACATTGTTGCTAGCTTTGGTGCCATGGGGGCCGTTGGCTATGGTATTCTTGCTGGTGTCCGGGACTCGACAGGAGCTAGATATGCTGGAGTGTGGCTTGCAGCCTGCGGGATCTTCCCAGCTCTGGCTATGAATATGACCTGGCTGCTTAACAATTAAGGGGGCGACTCCAAAAAGGGAGCAGGTCTAGCCATCTCACTGACTATCGGACAATGCTTATCTCTTATCAGCAGTACTGTGTTTCCTAAATCAGCTGGGTATGCCACTGTACCTTTGATCTTTTCCGATTGCTAACTTCTTGCTAGGCCCTTCTATGTAGTGGGTTGCGCTATCGGTTGCGGTATGAGTGGGCTCATTGTTATATTGGCCTTGGTTATGCACTTCCTGTTGTCAAGGGAGAACAGGAAAAGGGATGAGCTTTACGGACCTGTTGATAAAAACCAGGCAGTTGATGTTTCACAGCAGGGAGACTATGCCAGGAATTTTAGATACTTCACCTAGGAGGATGTACATTAAGGCTGGCAAATCAAGTAACACATCATCTGCGAGGCCTTCTAAATGTACTTGTAGTTTCGTCTCACTCCAATAAAACTGCATGGTATTCAATTGACTGGGTGTAATTAACAATGTTTGCTAGCAACTTTACCAACACAACCAGCAAAGTCTCTACAACTTCAGGTGTTAACAGAATGTCCTATGTTCTATCAGATCTCCTTAATGGGCTTAAAAGATTCAAGACCGTCCTTTACTGACCGTCAAATCTAACCAAGGGACGACGAAGCGCGGTTAAGAACAACTTACAGGGGCACCTTGGCTACATCGTGGTGAGGTGAGCGGGGTGCGGCGGCGGCTCCAGGCCAGATTCAACTCTAACTAACACATCTCAAAACACTCTTCAGGCAGCATACCAACTGCTCACACAGTTGCCCAATGGAGAAAGATCCTGACTATCAGCTGTGTTGTATGACTTCTGTTTCTTGAATGCTTTTTTCGGCAATATACCTGTTTGCAGCAGTGCTACAGCATAAATAATAGGGATAGAAGGGATCATTTGACATGTGATGATCCTTACAGATGAGAAGAACGCCAGGGGAGCTGGTCGGCATTGGGAACTTGTGAACGTAAATTGTAATGGTGCACCTAGTTCGGCGTGAATGGGATCTGATATCTGCGGTGAAGAGATTTGCCTTTTGTGGACAGAATCATGTTCGACTGACTTCAGGATCCTCGTACTGTTTTAACCCCTATCGAAAATATTGAAACAGAAACATCGCTTTGAACATATATCAACGGACATCAGCGACACAAATTAACTATGACACACAACAACCAAGATCAGCAGGCCTGAATCGTGGTCAGATCTCCAGAACGGTTTCTCCTAAGTAGAAGCAACTTTCCAAGTTCATGAGGGGGAAAGCGGCCAAGGTCATGGGCATTTCTAATGATACTTCTTGAGTATACCACCACAGCTGAATCACTGACGAGGATTGTGTTACAACGGACACGGCGTCGGAACATTCCTCGGACCGGCTCCACCGCCTAGATGTATGGATCAAGATATAAGGTAACGTCCCCCACCCAAAGACCGGCCACCCCTAGACTGGCTACCTCAGCTAAAACACCAAAAACCCAATATTATAATCAATTAATTAATTATTACAACACTACATTTTTTATATTGAATAAAACTTCAGTCAGTAAATGTTTAAATGGAAATTAAAATAAAGATCCTTAGTATTTTGGTAATTTAACGAAATACATGGACATGACGCGTGCACGGATAACCCAGCAACGTGCACGGGCCAGTTTTGTTGTATTTCGTCGAATTACCATCACGACTGCGTACAGTAGTAGTAGTAATAGGGACAAGCGATGCCTTACAATATAGATCTACGCAAGCATATTGATATGAAAGGGAACGTGCTACTTGTTATAGACCAATAATATTTCATACGCTTCTGAGCTAGGCTAGGCGGCCCCTATCCAAGTATGGCTGATTCTCCTGTGAACCAAATATCCATGGCGACTCGGGCACTACACCTTATAACTTTTTTAGGCCCATGTACTTGGTCACAAACTGCCTGAGGGCCTGCACACTGGTCTCCAGTTTATGCGTCGCGCCGTAGGTCCAGAACTCAAACTTGACCGTATCGGCCGCCTCGTCGATGTCCAGGGGCCCCAGCAGGGCCACGACGTGGTAACCGTCCGTCGCGTGCAGTTCTCTGTGTATAACTTGCAAAAGGCCAGCGAGGTTCTCAGAGCCCAGTCAATCGATTTTCGAGAGCGAATTCTCAATAATGAATTAACTGAACTTATTCTTGAACGTGAACAAGCTGGATATCCCATGAGTCTATGTCAAGCATCACCTCAGGAACCTTCAAAGGATATCTTTACCTGTCCTTCCTATGCATTGGGTTCTGTCATCGGCTCAACGATCCAGATAGACCATTACGCCTCAATCATGTCCGACACTGCTCCTAAAAAGGTATTTCACGAGCAAATGCTGGGATTTATGCACCTCCGTACGTTCACTGTCAATGCTGGCTCTGCTCCTGAATGACAAGATGACGGGCTGATGCACGTTATGGGACTTCCACAAGACCAACAGCGAGTTCTCATCCTTACTGAGGGCATTTCCCCTGCTTCTATCTTTTCGAAACTGCTAAGTCGTAAATTGAGATCATATGTCCATCATATTGCTATGGAAGTAAAAGCTGTCGACCCGATCTTTACTGCCATAAGGGAGAGAGGGTGGACCACTACTGCCAATACGCCAAGCACAGATTTGGCTACTGGATTTCGGCAATTCTTCTTGTCTGAAAGCGAAACTGGTACGACACTGGAATTTATTGAACGTCGAGATTCAGCCAGGGCCGAGGTGTCGGTCAATATTAATTCTGAAAGCATCCAGCCATCAAACGGCAAAGGGGGTTATTCTGGGCAGGGAGAGTTCCGTACGGACAATATTGTTTCTTTGGTTCGTTCTCTGGAAAATAGTCAATTGATTTGATGGGTCAGGTGTTCGGGAGCCTAATTCCGCAATCATCTATGACTTGGAATCTATAGCTAACCAGACTGTTCTGCAGATGGCCTACAGGTTTCTTTGCGAGATTTCAACACACATAAACACTGTATTTAGTCAGTTCAACACTGAGTCAAATGAAGAGTACGAAACTGAAGCACCAATCCAAAGCCGTAGGATGCAGTTAATGACGATTTCTCTCAAGTGTAATCAAGAGTGATACTAGGACAATGGATAGACACAGCTCAGCCGCTGATGCAGATGGCAATTGTTGCCAACTTGTGGTCGCGGTGCGTGCGACATGGGCATTGGAAACGAAAGCCGCGGTCCTGATTCGTGACTGACGAGCTGCTCCGAGCGCGCTGCATCTGGGTTGGCGAAAGCATGGGCGCTGATGGCATCAAGTGTCGGGCTGCAGAGCTCACTGCGTACCACGGGAGTCAATTTAGCTGTGATGGGGTCCTTCTCCGCTGCAGACCAATGCTGACGGACGTTGATGTCGCTTGGATTTTCTCAAGGTCAGTCATCTCCAGTCTTTTCGAACCAACACTAACATCTTCTTACCTACAGAGTCCCTCGCCATCATGATTTTCCCTTTTCGGACAACACAGTCTCTGCCATTGGTCGTCGATGTTTAAGCTTGTCTGCCACGTGGGCTTCCCATTTGCGTAAGTGGTTGAGGAAGGCGCGCCCTCAGAACGGCATTCGGGGCGGCTTTTGTGTGGACAGACTCCTCCTCGCTTCAAATTCCAGTCTTTTCGGACATTTTGTGGAGTATTTCTTGGAGTTCCGTTGTCGGTAGCTATTGAAGTCTCGTTACCGACAGTTTTGAGTGCAATCCTCGAGGCAGATGATCTTCACGATCCGGGATACGGCAAACAGGTGGTGAGAGTTCGGCAGACTGAATAACTTCAACAATTAATTGAATTGTACAAACATCTATCCGTGCGACCCGGCCCAAATGATCGCCCTTTCAAGTCTAGTCTTTTCCCCGCCCAGCCATCCCCATCACAATCCGCCCCTCATAGCGTTAGCGTCCAGAATTCCCCTGTCAATTCAACGCCCCAATCATTATGATTTTGAGTCTCAATCATTTTGAAGCCTGCTCTCGTATATAGTCGACGCGCGCCCTCGAGAATACTTTGAGTCCAAAGATCGATATGTTCATACCCCGCTTCTCTCGCGAAATCGATGCATTTCTGGATCAGGGCCGTTCCGACACCAAGACCTCTTGCGCTTTCATCCACCAATAGCAGTCGTAGCTTTGCAGTTTTTGGCTTTTTGTCCTGAACCAGCATGATGCAGCCGAGGAATGATCCATCCCTTTCAGCAATCCAACAGCCTTCTAGGTCGGGCTTAAAATTATCGAGGAAGTCGGCGGTGATTCTTGAAATGAGAGATTCGAAGCGATGGTTGAAGCCGTATTCTTGGGCGTAGACTGCACCGTGTCTGTAGGTTATGTAACCCATGTCGCCGGGTTGGTGGCTGCGAATGGTGAAAGGCGGGGAAGAAGCATTGCGAGTCATTTTGATGAGGGAAAAGATGAAAGATGGTGGTATTTACATTGAGTTATCTGACGAAATCTCACCTTTTATACATATAGTTGAGTCTTCTTCATTTCTCCCCGGTGGGTATCGCAAAATGTCATTCAGAAGGCGCATTTTTAGCTATCGACGTTTAATGTCAATTAAGGGCGCACGCCAAACTCTCCTGTGCCTGTTATCGCTCGTGCCAAGACGCATATTTCCGTACTTCATTCGGCCTGCAACACAACAGCGTTATTCCCGGGTTCCCATGGGCCTAGAAGGTGCTAGAAGTTGGCGGAATCACGACTGTATCCGGGGTCAATTCAACACGCAAACAATGAGCCTAGGCTGACTTCGCGTCGCATTGCATCGCCGACACAGCATGGTACAAAAGTCAGTCTAGGAAGAATTACCATTTCCTCCGATCGAATCATCACGAACAATGCCTTTAGTGCATCACAACGGATTTAGACTCTGATGACTGGCATGCGGACTGAATGAACGATGAAATTGCCATGTAATTGAGAAAACGCTACTTGGAAAAGTCTATAGTACAGGAAGAGATAAATAACATCTTATGAGTTGTCTCCACAAGAGAAGACACCACGAACGCCACCATCAGAGTTGAAGATGTCGAGAAGTTCGGTGATGGATGCCCACAGTCCAGCTGCGTTCATGAATAGTGACATGATAATAAGGAGGGCGTTGACGATTGTCAAACAGATCTTCTTCCAATCACGGAAGTATTGACCTTGGTTCATATGGAACCAAAAGACGGCACTGAAACCATAAGTGAACCAAGAGATTGTTGTTGCAGACGTGATAGAAAGGATCGAGTCAAAGACAGGAATAGCGTTGGATAGAATAAAGACGACGATCCAGAAGCCAGTGACGGAAGCGATCCAGGTGGACCAAGATTTGACAGAGTTGGAGGTGACTTCGTTGAGGTTACCAGTCCATCTCATGACATTGACAAAGATGTACTTGGATCCAATGTGACCGTAAGCGAGACCGGTAGCGAAGATGGCAGGGAGGGCGATGCCGAAAGCGGCCTTTGCAAAGGTTGTCGAGGTAGATCCCAGAATGGGGGATGTTGTATATTCGGCTCCGAGACAGTAGAAGATGACGGCGAAAATGACATACATGGTCATGGAGCCGCATTCGAGGACTGTCAGACAGAACTTGAAGTCTTCGAGAGGGTTGGTCATCTCAGCGAGGTAGCCCTGTGTCTGTTAGTATGAGATTCTGGTCATGTATGTGATGTACTTACAACAAAGCTCAGGTTGGCAGCATACGCAAAGACAATCTTCAAGCAAGCATTGAGACCGTCTCGGAAAGTGGGGTTTCCAACAATGACAATCTCTCTCTTCCATTCAGACATGTTATCAACGCCCTTGGGACCTTGAACACCAAGCACAACCATGACGAGAATGCATGCAGCCAAGACACTAAGAGCATTGGGGATACCAAGGTGCGACACAAATTTGGTAGTGCGAGGGATGCAAAAGATGTAGCAGGCTGCGCAAGAGATGAAAATGAAGACAACTGTGCAAGCAGCATGGCTGCTGATTGTGTTGAGGGCAATTGAGAGGGTGACCATAGCTGAGGCTGCGACAAAGATGACTTGGATCATCATCATGACACCTGTGATGCTCTCCAGGGTTCTTCCACCGACGAATCGAGTCATATCGACGATATTCAGCACCTGAGGGTGTAATCTGTAGTATTGCAACAACTCGTAGGCTGTATACCATGAAATGACGCCGATGCCAATCAAGGCGATGATACCGGGAACGAGACCGAGGGTCTTGAGGGTCGAGGGCAGAGACAAGATACCGAGACCGATCTGATTAGCGAACAGGATAAAGATGGTATCCCATCGCTTAAGAGTTCGAAAGTTCTTGCCGCCTTGGGAGTAAATGTTGGTGTTGTCAGCAGACTCTTGCACAGTCTGGAAGTCATGGCCGTGGCCCTCTTGAGAACTAATCTCATGCTTGAGACCATCGCTATCAGAGATAGGATCATGAAACTGTCCAGCAGTTTTGGCGACGTTGTCTTTCTCCATGTCTGTTGTTGAATAAATATTGTCACCCGGACAATTGACAAGATATGATGTAGATGTAGCTGAATGAAGGGCTGGAAGCTGAAGAAGAAGCAAATACCGCTGGAACTCGCCCCAACTTTATACCACTCGCCTCACGATATGTATAAAATAGCGCAGCGATGGTCCGACAGGATAGGGGCTGGGCAAAAGACGCTGAGACGTCATGGCAGGCGTTTCTTGAATGGGGTAAAGGGTCCGCACGAAGTATCGCCGCTGAAATCAAGGCTGCATTAGACTCCATTCCTCATTGGACATCGCCCCAGGCACGGAAGCCCCATGGGGGTTTATGAAACGTTTCCACATCGGTCTATAGGAATTCACTCGTCCGGCCAGACTCGGTCACTTTGAGTGAGACGTTGATGTGATATCCACAGAGGAAGTTGTCCGGGCCAGTCGGATTCTGACCAGAGAATGCACTGCCCTTTCTCTGGACAAGACTTGGGGGCTTCGAGTGATGGAAATTAGACCGAAGTAGTAAAGTCTGTGCTTTTCTTGTCGCTCGGTATCGCCGGGGTTGACGTCAGTGCCGTGTCTTGACGCGTCTAGGAATTTGAGCCTCATTTAGCCGCCAACGTTAACACGACGTCGAGATCGATACCGAGATACAAGGTGCATCAGAACCTATAAGCCATCTCTTTACTTATATTTTACTGCTATTTTACTGTTCTTTTTACTGTTATCAACAATAAAGACCTCATGATCGCGAGGCAAACTTTGACCAATTCTTGGCATATTATGGGCTCATCATTACTATGACTAAACCATCTCCATTCTCGCCTTGGCAAACTCCATCACCAGAGTCAAATCTCCATAATAACCCACATTTCGGGTCCCTGATCCCCTCTAATCACCAGACAAACGTCGACGAATGCAAATGCTTTGCGAAATCAGGTCCCCCGAGTCTGGAGTCGTGAGATTCAGCGAGTTTTCATTAGTGATGAGAACCAGAATTCTTAGGAGCCCCCATGGGGAAGGCGGATATTCCCCAGACGTGATTCAACTGTCAAACTTGGCAGTGAATATCACCAAAGGGATCACTGAAGATGCAACAGAGGATGTTTGTCGGCATACGCGCGGTAGATCTACGCCACTATGCCGAGTTATGTCATTCCGCTCACTCTAATTCCTTCTAGAAATTCCAGGCATGCTGAAAAGGTTACTTTAGGCTAGTCTTTCTGGTCATAGCTTGTGCGGCGCTTCAGCTTACCACTCTCCGGCAAAGATCTACACGTCAGACCAATCCGGATAAAGACACGAGTAAGTCACCCCGATGCACTGACATCAATCAGCAGATCGTTGACGGTAACCTTTCTCATTCAACAAGGAATAGGAGAAGGCCTCAATCAGTATATGTCTCAGCGATAAGACCGTTTTTCACCAATTATCCTCGTATCAGTTTACTTGGCAAGGGGTAATGAAATCTCGAGTTGGATAATGCTCGCGTTGGGGCATATGCACGTCCCAATTGTAGATCCTGGCTTCTACATGACCTTATGCGCGATTTATTCTAGAATTCTTCTTCGTTACATTAGTGGATATTAGCCTCTTGTTTCATGGTTGGATTCCTTCGGGTCAACGACGGGATTGCCGGGATATGCGTGTATATCACTGAGGACTATGGAATCTAGACAAGAGATACCGGGAGATCCTGGCGACGAATCATACGTGAAGTGGTCTGCTTAAGCTGAGCGGCATGGTCTGGTGCTAATATCCGTATTTGAGATGTTAAGACAGAAATTATGCCTGGTGTAGAGGTCACCCGTACGAGCGGAGCGAGAAAAGGCCCTCCGCCAGGAGCCCCCGGAGGGATATCCATCATATTGCGGTAGACAAGGCAGTATTAAATCGGGAAATCGAGACTCATCAGATGCTTAAGAAGATCAGGAGCTTTGCCCTAAGGTCAGGGTATTTTCATGTTAGAATGCATATACTAGGTAGTCGATCACGGACGCATGGTTATTGGCACTGGTGGTGTCTTATCCTATAATGCTTAATTCTCTCGTAAGCATGTTCGGCGAGACTACCCTTTGGTTGTCTATGGAACGCAACAGCGAATGCGGGCTAGATCTTGATCACAACCTTTCCTACATGCTTGCCAGAGTAGAGATAGTCGAAAGCTGCTGGCGACTCTTCAAATGAAAAAATGCGATCCACCAGCGGAGCAAGGGAAACCTTCTTCTCTTCCAGGAATTTGTTTAGGCTCAAATAATCATCCTTAGAGCCAGTGGCAATGCCCCTAAACATCAGCTGTCAGTGCGCGTTCCCAAGGATTCCAAGTTCCGAGGGTAATAACTCACTTGATTCGAGCTGACTTTCCCATCAATGCCATGATAGCGGCAGGCTGCCAATCACCATCAGTGCCATCTAAGAAGCCGACCAAGGATACAGTGCCGCCTCGTTGGCGCAAGAAGCTGATATCCTGGGGGATTGACGCTGGGCCGGTGTTGTTAATAACGAAATCAACACCCCGACCGTCTGTCAGGCGACTGACTTCCAATGCTTGGTCCTGGGTAGTTTTATAATTGATACCACGGACTTCAGAGCCGAGTTTCTTGATTGCTTCAAGCTTCTCGTCGGACGAAGATGTGATTATTGGCTGAATGCCCGCCGCAATGCAGATTAGCAGAGCAAACATGCTGACACCTCCAGTACCTGTTTCAGTTGTTTAGTATCAGAGATCAAGCATTGACGGGGATCGAGCCTTGTAACAGGGCGCTACGAGCCTTGGATGCCGTAGTCAGGCCATTGAGAGAGTTCCAAGCCGTGACACCAGCACAGGTGATAGTAGCCGCCTTGATAAACGGGGTGTCAGCAGGGATCAAGACTCTTGGGCTCAATGTCGCTTACCTCTTCCCACGGGAGGTACTTCGGTAGGTGTACCAGATACTTGTCTTGATAAATAGCGTATTCGCGAACACCAGCGGTGTCTCCTCCAAGGGAATAATGAGACTTGTCCTCATACGCCGTCATATTATTAAGGTCAAATATAACCGATACATGATCTCCGGTAGCGAATTCTCTGACTGTCGATCCGATTGCGACAACCTCTGCGGAAGCGTCGGAGCATGGAATGCCTCGCTCTTCTACTTGCATCGGATACCGGCCGTTAAGCATAGCAACATCTCGAAAGTTGAGAGACACAGCATGAATCTTGATCAACACATCATTTGGTCCGAGTTCTCCTGGTACATTCTCAGTAGACAGTTTAATGGTCCTCGGAAGATCGCCTCTGGTGCGTCTGAATGCTCTGTAGGTTTCTGGCATCGACATTTTGATCAACTATTAGGATTTAGTTAGAAGACGATGTGTAAATCAGATAAGACACAAGGCTATATAACTACGAACTGGAGGGTTCATTACTTAATGTCTCTGCTGGGTTTGGCTAACGTTGAATGCTTTAAAACTTAGTGATCTTCAACGGTGATTATAAATACAAGGGTCTCGGGAAGAAAGTAGCTGAGGCCGTGAGGAGATAGCGACTAGCTGGCTTGTGTTGTATACCGCAAATTATTGGTAATAAACTCTATTGAAACGTTATAGTGAGGTCTATCAGTGGGGCGCTGTACCCAAATGATAAATCCCCAAAGTCCCGGAGGAATACATCACTGACGGAATTATACCGGAAATTGTTTTCCAGGTATGTTCGTCTGGTTGGTTGGTCTTTCGGAACTCGGCAGGCATAGATCATGAATTTATAATCACTCTTGACTAGAAACTCGAAGTCTACTGTTAGGCAACTTGTGTTAGAATTTTTTTGGAATTATATATAGCGAGTCCTCTCCTCCAATGGGCCGTTCGGCATTGTAGAGTTAGTGATCCATTAACGAAGAACTATGAATAGACTAAGATGATTGAATCACCAGTTCCTCGCCTCAGCCAGTCTACTCCCTACTTCTCTTCCCACTCCGAAGGGCGACCATCTCGAGCCCAAGCCCTCTCAGCTTCACTTCTCCAAGGAGGCGGCGCAATTCCATTGAACCTCCAAAAGTCGCGCTGAGTATCAGTGACGGTGACCTCCCAGTCGTATCCCTTATCAGCGATGTAAGGCTTGATCGTAGCGTTGATGTAATCGCTGAACTGCTTAGGAAAGTCGTCCATGTGAACGCCCTCATGACTGTGAACAGCCATGTGCTGAATTACCAGCCGAACAAAAGGCTTCTCGTCTCTGGCTTGACCGCCGACGAAGACATGGCCTGCGGCAAGGGGGATGAATTGGACGACGTCGTAGAAAGCGGGGAGACCCTTCTCGCCACGGCAGTAGATATTGGTAATATCCTGGGCGAGCTTGTTTCGGGTCTCCTGGGAGGCAAAGGTGCCCTCATTGTGATAAATGTTCCACAGAGGCATTTTGAACGTTGGATTGCGTTGCAAGAGAGATTGAGGTTGTCTTTGAGTGATGATTTAATGAGAAGTGAGTAGATAGTAGGAACTGCTTTGGTCAGTGGAAGAGACCTGTCTTTTTATGCTCTACGATTCTCTCTTACTTTCTTCACCTGACATAGTTGTTGAGAGCTTGGGCGAGTACAGGAGTGGTTATTCGAGCATTTCTCAACGAATGTCGCCATCTCGACGTGGGTCTTTATCTCAACGAACGTCTCTATCTCATCCAAGTCTCTGTCCAGCCTATGTCTCTATCCCAACAAATTCGTTACCATTTAATAATCTTTCAAGGCTTCGGCTATGATCCTAAATTATGCTGACCCACTTCTCCAGACTTGGATGACCCCAACCGGCAGAGTTATGTAAACCCAAGTGGATGTCATCATGATTATTAATTATTCCCGACTATCACGAAATCGTGAGTATACTACAGTAGACTAGCCCTTTAGTGTTGATATTATAAAGAGAATAAATCTTTATTTACTATTTTTGAAGGTCATTATAATGATCATCAAAATTTATAAGTGCTTTTAGGCTTGCGATTTAATATTGTTGCAGTCTGATCAATTCGGCTGCTGATTACAATAGATGTTACGGATTAGAGCGTGAGTCATTCGACCTCCGGTCAGCCCGGAATTCGGACAGCGTGTCGGGATGATCTATTTGCGCCGCGGAAAGAATGTTAAACTCTCCTTTTACTGAGCATGATCTCGTGAGCCCTCTAGCTAAACGTATAAGAGAGAGTTGTGAGAATGTCTTGCTTATTGTTGAAAAAGTTCGTTCTGATATACCCTGTACTCTGGCTTTGACAAGATAAACATCTGAAACCCGCTACTCCAGGGTTATCGCTTGGCACAAGCCCAAAAGTCACTCTCATCACTTTGGCCCCCAAAAGAGGGTCCCATACACGCTTGCGATTGGACGCTTCCAACAATTCAGCCTTGGTCTGAGCATTGCGCCTCCTCACGGGGTCGTCAGGCTATGCTTCATATCATGAACTGATAATAAATGGAGGCATTTTTAACCGCGACTATTTCAAAGTCTTGTCTCAAGTTTCGACATTTCTCTTAACTTGCGAAACCAATTAATCGCACAATGAACATCCATACACCCCTCAGATCCGGCCCATTGCTGGGCATCAGCCTGGACAGAGATACATATGTTCCAGGTGATATCATCACTGGCCATGTATTTCGACAGTTTCAAACGATAAGTCCCGACGCATCTGTGAGCATTTGCATGTTTGGACGAGGGAGAACAATTGGAGTCATCGGCAACAATTCCCAAGAGTACCGAGGCCTTTTCGACCTCTGCTATCGTCCAAAGCTCATCTTCCAGGGCCCTATACACATCGAGTCTTGGCAAAACAAACATAAATGGCCATTTACAGTACAGCTTCCGAAATACGTTAATGATTCTACACCTTTGGGTCCCGTGAATCATATGCCTGCATCGTATATGCTTCGGACGAAGAATATGGCGGCAGTCAGTGAGTATGTCATCAAGGCGAAGATTACAATGACTGTCCAAGGGCATGAAGAAGTACTGGAAGCTACATTTCCTTTCAAAGTTATATCCATCACTCCAGAATCTCCCATTGCAGACTTTCGACTTGAGCCACATCGCGATCACCGTGTTATTTCGAGTCACCGGCTTATTCCTGGAATGCAGGATATAAAGGTCTCTTGGAAGGACAAGATCAAACAGTCTCTTCATGGTTCGAAGGATCCTACGTTGGCGTTTGACTTGTTTGTTGAAGTACCGAGTGTCGTTCAGCTGGATAACCCAACACCGATACCGTTCAGGCTCTTGGTATCGCCAAACTGGGAAGAAACGAGCGATGCTATTCGAGATGTAGCACAGGACGTCAAGCTTGTGTCGATGCGCGTCTCTATTATCACCACCACGACGATCATTTGCCATGCCGGGTTACAAGTACCAGAAAGCACAGAGATCGATCTTGGACTCAACCAGGCTATCAAACAGCGCGGCGAGGCAATACGGATCCCATTTACAGCAGATTCTCAACCCATCGATATTGGAAAATTTATCAACCTGCGCATCGGTCAGAAAACAGGCTACCCCCAACAATGGACATCTGTGCAATCCGAGTTCACACACTCATTCCAGATATACAACATCCGTGTTTCACATCAACTCAAATGGTCATTGCAAGGTGAAATCGCCGGGGAAAGATTCAAGGTCTCAGGAACATCTGACTTGCTCATCTTGAAGCCAAGTGATGATAGGCAGGAGCCGCAGGATCTTGTTTTGGAGGCCGGAGAGAGGATACCACTGCGTCAAGATTCGTCGTGGATTCGACCGCCAGCCGAGGAACAGCTACCAAGCTTTTTAGATGCGCAGATGGATGAGCGAATCACGGGGCGGTTGGAAGCTCATAGTTGAGATTGGTCAGGTCTGGTGGTGGCGTAAGCCTTTGATGAGTTTGGTTAGATATTTACTGGCGCCACTAATCACTACACCAAACTTAGAGGATCACCTTAGTCTTTAAGTGGATTTGGGTCCTAGGGAGTAATAAAGCATAGCGTGACTATCTAAAGGCTTACTTTACATTTAATAAGAATCAACAAACTGACATTGATAGCATAACTCTAAGATTAACTTACTAACAGTCTTTATTAGTTATACCTATACTATAATTAAGTCGTTAGGTTACATACTATAAGCCTAGACATATAAGTAAGTGCTAATGAGAAGATTTAAATAGATTTAGGAATTTTTATAGAAGTTTTATAATTTAGCTATAGAGTTTATAGTGATAATAAATCAAAGCATTATTAATTACCCTTTAATGCCTCTACTTTAACCCTTGCCTCTTTTGCAATCCCCTGATCAATCTCAAGATCTTTGATATCCCTGTTTAGTTGCACTCTCAGCTGACCTGCCGTTTTGTCCTCTTTCGTCATGTCGCTGACTTCCTGTTTTGGGAGGCTGAGAACATATTCAGTCGTCAACTTGCTCAATGGGCCATTTTTATCCATAACAAAACCCTCCACTATGGTTTGAGTGACATGGCTAATGAATGACTCCAGGGAAATCTGTATTGAATCAGCAAATCTGGTCTTGAACAATGGCCGGGTCTGGCCCTTACCCCGTAGTATACTTTGATAACATCATGTATATCTTGCACCATTCTGTCATGGTTTGAAAAGTCCATGTTCCTCCACATCTTATCCAAAGTCTGGCCTGAGATAAGATCTTGGGGCTCTTCACCACCGGCCCCAAGGTAGAAGGCTCTGGCGTATCTCAACATTCGCCAAGATTCTAGTTTAGTCCTGAACTCATTATTGGTAGTTTGAAGAAGCTCCTTTTGGGTTTCTTGTTCGCAGTACTTGTCCAGTTCTTGTTTGGCTTTGCTCAGCGTCTCACAAAACATTGAATGAAGACGGTTTTTGAGCTCATGATGCAAATTCATGGTGCCTCCAGAGTCCGGGCAAACAGAACGCAGAATCTCCTCATAGCTTGACTTCATTGCATCTTTGACTCTGCCCAAGTGCTCTCGTGCTATAGAGTGCCACTTGGATACTTGAGCTCGATAGATGACCGGATAAATGTCCGAGTTTACCACGCCAGGCGGTTGAGACGCGCCGAACCTGCGAAGTTTGTTCTTCACCGTGTCCTCAAATTTGCCATAAGGCTCGACATACTCATGCTCCTCAAATGCAGGGATCTTTTTCAGGTCCTTCATGTAATCCTCCGGCTCAGGGACCGAAAATAAGATTTCTCCCGCTGTTTTCGATTGCTCCTGTTTCTTGTCGATGAACGTTCCGTATGCGATGCAGACGGCCCGTGGATCCACGCCCTCATCGGCAAACCTCCAGAACCCACCAACCCATCTCATGACCTTGTCAAACTGGGTGTTGATGTGATTCAGCTCTTGTCTCAGGTCCATGGTCTCTGACTCAAGTAATCCAGGGCGTCTAAGAGCCAATGTGCATTTGGAGGAGTACTCGCGTACGAAGCGGTTGAGATACTCCTGTTCCTGGATATCATTGAGTCGAGGTTCACCCATGTCTTTGAGCCTGGCACGCTTCTCCTTTAGCTTTGAATTTATGTCGTTCTCAAGCTTTGGAAATGCCTTTTCAATTTCACAGGTAAGAATCTCCCCAAGGTGATCTTTGAGTTTCTTGCTTCCTCTGCGTCCACTGTGTATCTGGGACCAAGGCTTGTGGCCGAAGAATTCATCCTCATTGACGCGGGACTCTGACGTCTTGTTACAGACGACAAACATGCCATCCACGAAGATCGAGTCTCCGTTGACAATATTACTCTTTGCTGAAATGACCTGACGAATGTTAGCGTCCATGCAGCGCGAGTTCGAGGATCGACTGACAGCTCGCTCGGCTTCTTCGCGATCCGCTTTGTCACATTTTGTGAAAACGCCAACCAGTCGCCTCTTGTCTGATATATGTTCCTTGCAAATCTGATAAGCCCGTTGATTTCCCAGGTCAGAAGTTGCGGGTATTGTGCATCTAGCTTGTGATAAGTCTTTGGGTTGAACTTGGCAATGCCATTTGAGGGTAAGAAACGTACATGATTGTGTTTTCCGGTCGCGAGATGTATTCCTTAGCTAGTTCCTGTGTCCCAAGGGGCTCTGGTTCATTGACACCATACTCTGACGAGATGAGACCTGGGAGATCCAGGATGTTGAAAGGAGATCTGTTAGGTCCCTCAAGTTCAACTCTAACAATATCTGGGACAAAGTTTTTAGCCCCTATGCCTTGACCCTTTCTGATGCCAATTTTATTCTCAGAGAGCTGAATATCTTAGTCAGCGCTCTGTATATCCCAGTCAAGTGGCTATCACTCACATCGTTGAGCGCAGCCTCGAATACGTCCATGGTCAAGATATCCCCCTCTAGAAGGTACTCGTCTGCGGCAGCATCAGCTCGCTGCAAGCCTTTCACATCTCGTGGTGCGCGTTCTAGGGAGATTCGGAATCGTTCCCTACTGGCCTGTGAACTAGGGCTACGGCGCGAAATGACACGAATTGGAAAGCGTGTACCAATCCCAGCCATGACGGGGAATGAAATGTCAGTCAATGTTCTGAGCAGGGATGATTTCCCAGAAGATTGTTCCCCTACGACGACGAGCTGGGCATCATCAGCTTGAAGCTCACCAAGATGGCACAAGAGTCTTGACATACCTGTGGGATGGCCAAGTACTTGTGGGAGCCACAAGCTTGAAGCCTGTCAATAGCATTGAAAAGGATTTGTCGTTTCTCATTATCGAACGGATCATCAACAACCATTCGAGAATCGCCAGGCTTATCTCCGTTAGTAGTCGATGAACTTCGAGGGGTAGCATTAGCCGTTCCTTCGGAAGGGCTTGCGTCTTGCGAGCCAGAAGAATCAGATGACTTCGAAGCACTGTCTCCCTGCTGCGTGTGGCGGTCATCGTAGCCAGTAGTTATCTTTACCGTTTCAGAAGACATGGTACTCTTGTTCGTATTCTGAGATAAGTTTGAAGAAGGGTTGTTGTTCAAAGACATCTGGGATTATTGGAAAGTCTGTTTTGTGAGTGGCTGGGTTTCAGATGTAGTTTGTTAGCCAAAAATGAAAACACGACACAGGGAACAACCTCAGGAATTCACTCCTATATAGAAGTACGGTATCAACGGGTGTCTGATCCCCTAACCTTTCGGCGCTTTTACCTATAAGGAATGATGCCCGTTGGTGCAGGTGGTTTTGTTGTTGGCTCATGGGTATGTTACAGCCCTCTTCAACTAAAACGGGGAGAAACGAAGGGCGGGCACGCATAAGTCTCGCATTGAGAGGTTTTCTTAGCTGTTGGTCGTTAGCTTGCGTCATTAATTGCTTCAGAAAGAGGCATTGCAGAAGCTGCGCCGCTGCACAGGAGATTGTGATGCAACTTGGTGTTGGTTGAATACCCTGCAGCTGCATTTCAGCTTTCTTAATCCAGTAAGGTACAATATTGCCAACAAGGATCACGGAAGCTTCCGCGAGCCCCTAGTTGAGATAGCGCATCCGTATGGACCTCATACGAGTAATGATCCGTCGACTTCACGTAACAGACTGACTCAGTGGCCTTGTACAAACTAATCTGATCGTTGGGTTTGATGAGCGTGTACCCCATTCCTAAGTAGGGCTTTTTACTTGACAGGTCAGAGCTACCTTGGCGAGATAATGCTGCAAAAATATTAGAGCGGAGAAAGGATTGGCCTTTTGGAATACACAATATTCGCATTTCCTGTCAACTGAATGTTCAATGCAGTGGGGAATTAAAGGAGAGAGCTTTATGGCAGCGAAGATATCCGATTTGCTGGCTACTTAAAGATCATCTTGTATTTCAAAAGAACGAACAGACGGCAGTGACAAACCCTAATAGTCGCTTGCAAACGCTCCTTATTATTTATGTCTATGCCGCAACTAAGTAACCAAGTAAACCCTTCCTTCAAACGGCGACAAGACACCACTCTGCTCCTTTCCGGAATGTGTCGACATGATAGGCACCAACTTGACTTCCTGTCCACTAACACCAAGCTCTTCACCCGCCAGAGGACTCAGCGTCTTCTCCTCAGTACTAAAGTTCAAAACAACCGCAACCTTGGAACCATCAACCTGCGACTCTTTAACAAAAGCATAAACATCAGGATCCTCCCTTCGAAGAAGTCTATAATCTCCATACACCATCAGATCAGAAAACTCCTTTCGGAAATGCAGTGCTTTTTTCCAGAATGATAGCACGCTGTTTGGATCCTTCAACTGAGATGCGACGTTGATCTCGCGTGATAGAGGATGGGCTTGCATCCATGGTTCTTTGGCCGATTGGCCTGCTGCTTCGGAGAAACCGCCGTCCTTGGCGTCACTCCAGCAGATAGGGATGCGAGCGTGATCTCGGGCTAGGTGTTGAAGAGCGTTGAAGGCCTTGTCGATCTCTTGTTCATCGTTTGATCGCTCTTTGACTATGTCGAGGAACTGGTAACTCTCGATATCGACGTAGTTCTCTAATGGGTAGCTCTCCTTTGGGGCATTGACGGATCCGATTTCTTGTCCTTGGTAGACATATTGTGTACCGCTTAGACAAGATTGCAGTAAGGCGAGTAGCTTGGCACCTGCGACCCGGTACTCTGGACTGTCGTTTGTGAAGCGTGATACAGAGCGCGCCTGATCATGGTTCTCCATAAACACAGTCGTCCAAGCATCAGTCCCCTGGATCAGACTCTGTGTTCTACCAACAGCGTCTTTCAGCTGAGGAAGCGTATAATTCTTCGGTGTCGTCTCGTACTTATGCGTCTTCCCAAAACCAATATCAACAACATCAAACTGGAATACCATGTTAAGCTGCTTCTCTTTCGCGCTAACATATCGAAGGACCTTCTCCAGATCTGGTGTATGGGGAAGTTCTCCCACAGTAATAGCACCATATCGCTCGAGGACCTCGTTCATCTCGCCAAGAAACTCATGCATGCGAGGTCCGTTGCAGTAGAGAAGACCGGCAGGTTGGTATTTCGCTTTCGGGTCGGTGATCGGCGCGTCGGGAAAGTCTTGGAGCTTGGAGTACATGTTGACGGTGTCGACTCTGAAGCCATCAACGCCTCTGTCGAGCCAAAACTCCATTGACGAAGCATAAATGGCCCGACGGGTCTCTGGGTTCTCCCAATTGAGATCGGGCTGCTCTTTGGCAAAGAGGTGGAGATAATACTCGCCCGTTGTCTCGTCCCACTCCCAAACACTACCGCCACCAAAATTGGAGCGCCAGTTATTTGGGGGAAGACGTTGACCATCTGGAGAATACTTGGCAGGTCTCCAAATGTACCAATCGCGCTTGGGGCTGTCTTTGCTGAGTCTTGACTCCTCAAACCAAGCGTGTTTGTCAGAAGTATGGTTGATCACAAGATCGAGCATAATCTTCATGCCCTTTTCGTGTGTCTTGCGGATCAACTCTTCCATGTCCTGGAGAGTACCATACGGAGCGTAGACATCTTCGTAATTGGAGATATCATAGCCCATGTCGACCTGCGGGCTGTCGTACATGGGACATACCCAGATGACATCAACGCCTAGACTGGAAATGTAGTCCAGCTTGGATATGATGCCCTGGAGATCACCCATGCCATCGCCGTTGGAGTCGCAGAAGGATGCAGGGTAGATTTGGTAGATGATGGCCTGCTTCCACCATTGCTTTGAACGTCTGCTGACAGTCATTGTGAAGATGCAATAAACGAAGACTAATTTACTGGAGAGCCTGCTTCATGTAAAGAAGAGAATGATCTGAGTACATTTAAATAACGTCTGATGGTAATTCACCCGCATTCATCTTCCCCAGATCACTATGGTAATTCCCCCGCACCACTCGGTCGGACCGACGAGATATTTCCGCCTGCAACCAAGCCATCCTTGTCTCAAAGTCGACGGAGTCTCCAACTCCAACACTATTGGTCCAATCTCGGACCGACGAGATGGCTGAATCTTGATTGGCCTTTAGCCGGACCGACGAGAACACCAAAGTCTAATTTCTCATCTCCATTTCTCAATGGTTCACGAGCATCTGCTGATCTCCGCCACTTTTGGTGTTTCACTGGTCAATGCTCGGGCCGATGAGCAAACCCCAGATTTACATGATTGTCTCCCCATGGGGGAGGTGAGGAGGCACAACGGAGGACTCCTCCACTGCTAAAGACCTCCAGAGCCTCCTCCCCCAGAGAAATAACCTCCAAATGTGGCTTGACGCCCGGACCGACATGGCTTCATTTACGCTTAATTCTAGACCACTCTGGTCTAGCACCGGTCCTATCACGGCCATCCCCGCGAAAGAACTCCCCTTTGCGCTAACAGTTGGCCCAAACTTTGTGCCACGATCCTGTTTTTCCTTTAATTTTCGCTTCTCGACAGCTTCGACTCCTTGAATCATCTCCAACTATAAGATGTCGCGTGTCGCTCACTGATTCAAATCCAGATCATCACTCTTATCTCACCTTCTACAGTCTACTACTCTTCATTGATCAACCTTCTCACCATGTCTCCTGATAGCAAGGTTGACAATGGCATCGTCCCAGTCGCGGTGCCAGTCGACGCGAACGTCGCTCATGAAGCCGCTGCTGCTACTGAGGCCGAGCACAACATGGGCTTGATGCAGTCCTTCAAGCTCTACAAGAAAGCTTGTCTGTGGTCCATCTTTCTCTCCCTTTGTATTATCATGGAGGGATTCGATGTCGTCCTTCTCGGAAACCTCTTTGCCTACCCTCCTTTCCAGAAGAAGTTTGGTGTTGAGCAGCCTGACGGCACCTATCAACTGACAGCTGCTTGGCAATCTGGTCTCTCCAACGGAACTCTCTGCGGTCAAATTCTCGGTCTCTTCCTCAACGGTATCATTGCTGATCGCTTCGGTTACCGCAAGACACTGATCGGTGCGCTTATTGGCTGCATCGGTTTCATCTTCATCATCTTCTTCTCTGAGACTCTGGTCCAGCTTCTCATTGGAGAGATACTTATTGGTGTCCCCTGGGGTGTCTTCCAGACTCTCACTACAACCTACGCCTCTGAAGTCTGCCCTACCCACCTCCGAGCTTACCTCACCACTTATGTCAACCTCTGCTGGGTTCTCGGCCAGTTCATCGCCTCCGGTGTTCTCCGGGCCATGGTTTCTCGCACTGATGAGTGGGGCTACAAGATCCCCTTTGCTCTCCAGTGGATGTGGCCTGTTCCTCTCATCATTGGAATCTACCTCGCTCCCGAGTCTCCCTGGTGGCTCGTTCGCCGTGGTCGCATCGAAGAGGCCAAGAGATCCCTCGAGCGTCTCACCGTCCGCAACAGCAATATCGACTTCAAGCTTGATGAGACGATTTCCATGATGGTCCACACTAACGAGATGGAAAAGGAAGCTCAGTCTGGTACCTCATACTTTGACCTCTTCAAGGGTGTCAGCCTTCGACGAACTGAGATTGTCTGTTTCACGTGGATGATCCAGACTCTTTGCGGTTCTACCTTTATGGGATACTCTACCTACTTCTACCAACAGGCCGGCATGGGTGTTGAGAACAGCTTCTCCATGTCCCTTGGTCAGTATGCCATCGGAGCTGTTGGTACTGTCTTTTCCTGGTTCCTCATGGGTTGGTTCGGTCGCCGAACCCTCTATCTCTACGGACAGCTTGCCATGTGCGTCTTCCTCTTGGCCATTGGTTGTGTAGCCTTTGCTGGCCGTGACAACGTCGCTGCTCAATGGACCATCGGATCCCTTCTTCTCATCTACACCTTCACCTACGATTCGACCGTCGGCCCTGTCTGCTACTCCCTCGTCGCTGAGCTGTCCTCCACTCGTCTCCGAACCAAGACCGTCGTCCTCGCCCGAAACGCATACAATATCACTGGAATCATGACCAACATCATCACTCCTCGCATGCTGAACCCTTCTGCTTGGAACTGGGGTGCCAAGGCTGGTTTCTTCTGGGCGGGAACATGCTTCCTCTGTGCTGTCTGGACCTACTTCCGTCTTCCTGAGCCCAAGGGCCGTACTTATGGCGAACTTGATGTTCTCTTTGAGCGTGGAGTTGCTGCTCGCCAGTTCAAGACTACTGAAGTTGAGCGTGTTGATGCCGAGTTCAATGGTGGAAAGGAAAAGGCCACTGCTGTGTATGTTGAGAAGGTCAGCAGCAATGCTTCTTAGATGATTTAGAACGTAATTGTCAATGAATATTATGGAATAGGCGTCATAGCGGTAATTAGTTAGTACAACAAGAGATGGATTGTTCAACATACAGTACCTCTACCATTTGTGACGTGTCAAATGCCGGAACTACCCCAGTAATTCTCCAGTTGAGGCTTGGCTCTAGACTCAGCTCGTCTGAATGTGGCGATGTGGGGTTATACCAACAGACTTCATTAGCGTGATAAATCTCGTGCCTCTCGACTCCGCATCTCGTCTCGATCACTTCATTCCTCAATCAACAAACAATGAGCGGAAGAATCTCAAAAGCCTGCGATCCATGTCGCGTTCGCAAGGTCAAATGTAGCGGCTCAGTCCCTTGTTCGCAATGTGGCCACCTCAACCTTGCATGCGTCTACTCCGCTGCAACCTCCAAGCGAAGACCTACTGTGCGAGGGCGATTGGTAGCGCAGATTCGAGAGGGGACGAGACCTGATGATGCAAGGTCCAATTCGGCTTCTCCACAGACTGATGATCCCTCGCCTGTCGCCTATAATGCGATACCGACGAGTATTGGATCGGCGTACTCTTCCGACTTTTTTCTGAACCTGTTGCTCGATTATGAACGCGTTGTTTTTCCCGTCAATCCAATTATTCTCCCTTCGGAAATAGTGGCAGCAATTGAGGCGATGGACCAAAGCTTTGAGGACGCGGCGCTTGTGTACGCTTATGCTGCTGTCACTATCAACCTTACACAAACATCTTGGGATTCCGAAGGCGAAGCACCTGTCAGAATCACAGAGCTCATGAATCTGAGCTTCAAAGCGCACAGACAATCCGAAATGGGAGTTGGTATTCTCGGGAGATTACCAGTGACAGTCAAGCGCATTGTAACATGCGTATTTCTGGAGATCTGTCTCATGGCGTTTAAGCGATTCGACCGCAGTTTTGTCATTCTTCGAGAAGCCATTGCGATGATTCAAATGCTCGATCTAGATCGATACAAGGATGCGTCACTAACCGACCACGAACTAGCCACCCGACAACGCCTTTATTGCGAGATTTCCATCCACGAGCGCTTCCTCACAATAGTAGCCGGTCATCCTGCTATTCTTCCTCCTCTCAGCCCGAGTGTCCCAGCAACAGACCACGAACTTCCTCCCCACGTCAATGAAGGCTTCAATCGGCTGATTGAGCTGTTTCACGTATTGGATGATACGTTTTTAGCTCACTGGCGAGCTCAACAAGATCCACAGGCCACGGCTCCAGAAATGACTGCTGCGTGGATTGAGCATAAGCAGGCTCAACTTGACCAGGATGAGATTGATGCTGCGGAAACTGATAATGCGTTGGTGTCTAGTGGTTGGGGTTTGACTGAACTTCAACATGTTGATCTATTTATCACGCGGTTATGGATGAGGATTCTGGTCTGGCAGCTTGCGTTATGTCAAGGTCTTTTACAATCTACTGTACCTCAGAACTCTCACGAGGGCTTTTCGATGCATTTCCCCGCACAACGACTATCGACTCAATTACGCAATGTCGTTCTTCGATTGGAGAGGGTTGAGAGTATTGGACTCCATGGGTCTGGAATTCTGCAGAAGCTGTTTGAGATTACGAGTACCGTGGCTGATGTATTGGCCCTGCCGATAGGACCTGGTGAGGAACAAGATGCCGAAGCGAGAGTTGAGGACTTTCTGTTTCTTGTCACATTTCTTTTGAGCTTTGATAGGATTCATCAGAACCAGAGGGAGTACTTGAAGGAGAAGTTGAGTGCACTTCAGAGGGAACAATCAGGGTTTCATAATCTGGCTACGTATAATCCGGATGGCTGGTGTGATCAGCAGCAATAGTATGCGGTTCATATAGGAATACCAGTTGACGGCGACAAATAACGCTTTGTACGACGATTCAGTGGAACGATCACTGCTTGAGTGACGGGGTTAATGCTGAGTCGATCTTGGATTTGCATCAATAACAAATAATAGCTATTTCTGTCAAATCATCCATCACAATCTGAATACAAAGAAATTACACGCCAAAATGAACATAAGGGACCCAGTGCAATGGCCAAGTGTCGTCATCACAAGCAATAACATCCCTCGGTCTTCGATCTTCGCTTGTTGCACTTCTTGCTACCGAGCTCATCCCCATGTTTTGCCAACGGTCTCGTAGCTGTCGAGTTGCGTAGTGCAGTCCCTGACATACCGATTCATCTGTCATAGATCTATCTCTCATACCTTCATACGTGATCCTCGCCATGTTTACACACAGCTCATCATTAACCTCCCACAAAGTACCAATGACATGCCGGAAGCCTGCCAACTGACAAGCGCTGATCAAATGGATGCTCTCGTCAACAAATCTCTTGTCTCTTATGCGGCCAGTTCCGCATGCAGACAGGTAAGCAAGGAAGGGCAAATGCCTACGGAGGTTGATTTCAAGAAGATCCGCAACTGTAAGAGGGTTTTCCTTTCCGTCTTTCAACTGTAGATGGCTTCTCATTGGATCGTGACCGTCTGTATGACCATGACCAGCAAAGTGGAATACCTTGCATTGCGGCAAGTGTGTCATGATGTCGTGTTTGTGTTGTTCTGGCTCAATGGGTTCTAAATGCATCGTTTTGACCAAGTCGCGAATTGCCTTTATCTCCCTGGCTGCAAAGGGAAGACTGGCTTGTCCAGGCGTATGTCTCATTGCGACGAGAAGAGCCTGGTCCGGGACTGAAGTACCGTCTCCAAGACCACGTCGTCGGCTCTGTATTATTGTCTTGATAGAGGAGCTGTATGAAGACATTGCCCTGTCTAGCACGCTGGCGGAAGCATCGTCGTGGCGTCCTGCTGCATGAAGCGGGAACTTGGTCATGATGCCCGTAGCAATCCACCAAATTCGCGGCCATTTCTCCAGCAACGGATCGTGACGGTGAGTGAAGCCCAAGGCGTTAAGAATCGGACAGGCAATCGTGTCCCAAAGCCATTCAAGGGTCGCAATTTTCTTGGGGTCACGATTGCGCGCTTCCTGCTCCATATTGTCGGGTAGTGGCACGCACCGTATCTGATGCTGCTCCACGAGTATGGCATCGCATCGGTACTCACTGGTATTGATGACGACGATGGGTCCATACTTCGCCGCAGCCATCAATTCTATCTCGCTAGGGGCAGCTAAGAAGTCCTCGAATCCAGGCTGTCGTTTAATCTCGGCAATTAGCTCATCGAGTTTGTTGCCCGCATCGTAGCGCCGAGATGCTCGAGCCTGCTGATCAAAACCACCGTCCTCGTCCGAGTGAAGGGTATCGCGCCCGACTGGAGGGTCCAGCTCGTCTCGCAGTGCAATGAAGCTCTCCGCAAGCTTAGAATACCTAACCTGCAGCTCGATCACATCTGCCCGCATCTCCTCCAGAGCTGTCGCAAGCACCCCGCGGCCCTGCTCGAGGAACTTGAGCGCAACAACTGGGCCTCTTCCAGAAGTCAGAGCCGCCGCTGCGGCATTAGAAGCTAGGCCGACGACCTGGCCGAGCAGGTGCTGCTTGTCGGGGTTCTCGAGAGATCTTGCTGTCAGTTTTGGCACGAGACTGACGGCAACTTCGAGAGCGTCGCATACTTGTTCCCAGTCCAAAGTGGTGCTGCAAATATGAAGAATGGCTATGCCAGCTGCTATGCGATCGATGGTGGGGTAGTTTGGCTCGCGGAGTGCTGACTGTAGCTGCGAGAGAGCACCTTCATGGTCTGCAGATACACCTGTTATTGCATACCTGAGGTCAAGGCTAGTGCCTAGGTTCACCAGATATCTTGCCCTTTCAGGGTGGCCCCTCGGCGTCGTGTCGACTGCTTCTTGCAGAGCTTGGATAGCCTTCTCGAGATCGGTCCTCGTATTTCGTCTCTTGTATCGTCCCATGAGCCAGATACCGAGGCAGTTCAGATACACCGGCCTTCTTGTGTAGGCTCTTGGTGTTGCTTCAACAGCTCCACTGGCTGCATCGATAATATCGTCGAGGTCAGACATCGAACCTGCGCCATCCCTGGAGTGTCTATCGCCTAGGCGAATAGCAAGGCCATTCAGATGCATTGCCCTATTTGGATGGCGACTCGGTGTCATAGCTACTGCTTCCCGCGAGAGTTCGATCGCCTCATCTAGATTGGTCGGGGACCTCATCCGTGTGTACTTATCGCCAAGAGCTGCTCCAAGATTATGCAAATACAACGCCCTACATGGGCTCATCTTTGGCGTCATCCCAACTGCTCGTCTGACTATCTTGATGGCGCTATCAAGATCGCCTATCGCGCTGAGCGAGGTATATCTGGTTGCAAGTCGGACACCGAGGCTATTCAAGATTGTCGCGTTGCCTAGGTGGTGCTGTGGCATCATATCGACCGCTTGTTGCAAAGTGCGAATAGAATCATCCAGACAGCCTTTCACTCCCTCTACATCGTATTTGTCGCCGAACCGGTTGCCAAGGTTGAGCAAGTACCTAGCTTGCGTAATGGTATTGGCTGGTGATAGGTTGATCGCTTCCTGTGTGACTTTGATGGCTTTGTCAATGTCCGTGGTGGCTCCGGTCCTCGAGTATCTTTCCCCGAATCGATTCCCCAGATTACATAGATACATAGCCTTATCTCCTGTGTCTCTTGTTATTCCTATTGCCTCTCGAGTGGCTTGAATGGCTTCTTTAATGTCCGCTATGATGCTTCTCCTCAACTAGCCTTCACCGAGACGAACCCCAAGGTTGCTTAGCCAGCCAGCCCGGTCTGGATGGCCCGTCGGTACAGACTCGATTGCCTTTCGGATAAGTACAAGACATTTTTGCAGATCACCTGTTGCTCCTGCTTTCGAGTACCTGCGTCCAAATTGAGTACCAAGGTCGTGCATGTAAATTGCCCGCTTTTTCGAGTCTTCTGGTAACAGCTCAAGGGCTTCCGTCAAAGCCAAGATCGCATTTTCAACATAGGAATGTTCATATGTTACGGAGTATAACTCCCCAAGTGACAGTCCTAGAGTGTTTAGATACATTGGTCGATCTGAATCGTTGAATGGCGTTGTATCGACTATGTCCTGTGCGACACGGATTGACTCGTGGAGATAGTCAATTTCTCCAGTTCTTGAGTATTGGCGCCCTAGCTGGATGACTAGAGTATTCAAGTATAGGTCCCGATCTGAGGAGTCGCCTGGCGTTGAATCGATGGCGTCTCGTATGGCACTGAGGGCAGCATCAAGGTCGGGTACTTCTCCTGTTCTCGCATATCGATCCCCAAGGCGAAGCGCAAGACTATTCAGGTAAGTGGGTAGGTCCGAATAGTCTTCTACAGCTGCAGTGATCGCTTGCTGCGTGATTTCGATAATTCTTCGAGATCCGCCATGCTACTAGTCTGGGCATATTGGTCGGCGAGAGCAGTACCCAGATTGTTCAGGTACATGGCTAAATCAGGATCGTCATCTGGTGTGACATCCAAGACTTGCCTCATGATATGAATAGCGTCTTGGATGTCGCCAATTTCTTCTGTCATAGAATGTCTCTCTGCGAGTCGAATGCCGTAGTTACTCAAACGTCCGGCTCTGTCTGGGGAGTCCACTGGCGTCATATTGACAGCTTCTCTGCTGACTCGGATGGCTTCTTCTAGATCGCCTGCGTCTCTTGCTATCGAGAATCGGTCTCCGAGTGCAACTCCAAGCTCCTCCAAACAGGCAGCCCTGTCATGGTGAGCCCGTGGCATCTGATCCAGCGCTCTTCTCGCGTCCTGGATCATTTCGTTGACTTTATCAATGTCGGACATCTTTCCAAATATATGGATTCCTACCGGCAAAATGTTTTCTTATGCAATGGGAGCTAATGAAAGATGGAAGCCAAAGATGCTAGAATAGTTAATTGCGCTTGTCTAACTCCCGCTCCTCTGAGTGCCCGAGTCCTGGAGTCCTAAATAAAAGTCCTATAGCTCAGCTGAGCGGAGGCTAAACCTTTCAATAGTCAGCACTAATGCATGTCAGCCGCCACGATATGCAGAGATAAGTAAAACTTTCTGAAGGGATCACGAGCGGGCTTCCTAAATGACAATAGTAGTTACGGTATCAAAGGATTTTCAATATTCTACAGGCCACTAGACTGATTACATAATTTCCAAGAACTAATCCGACGATCATGCGATTGCCTAAATGCTTGGACTGCGCTGATCATAGTCCAGAGATATATAGTCCACCACTGATTCAGCCAGGGAGAGCATTCGAACTCCACAGGGTTAAAGTTGGTTGGACTGTGTTTCCGGATCGTGAGACTCACTCATCGTCAAATCCCCAACGACCCAGTCATCTGGGAGATGTATTTGGCTGATATCGATATCGTTGAAAAGACTGCCCGCATCAAATGGACCCACTGTTGATAATGGATCGTCAAAAGTCGGTATCGCCATAGTGTTCAAGCCAAGGTTTGGGGCTAGGTCCCAGGGTTCTGTTAAAGTTTGTGGACCTTGTAAGAAGGTTTCTGGCATAGAATCCAGTGAAGGGTTCCACGGATCAAGGATGTCGCTAGAGTTCCATGAACTCGGTATGCCAAGATTCGGAGTCGAAATTGGATCCATGGTTTCGGTAGTATCATGAGGTGTTGAACTCGGGGCACAGCATGAGCGAGCTGGTGTTGAGGAAGTCTCTATAGTTCTGTCTCCAGATTCGGAAGGCGACAAGGCAGCTGACGGTGTTAAGCTTTTGTCTGTTGAGGGTGGCGACTGGATGCCCTTTGTATTTTTGCGGCCTGTCTTGTGTGCACATGTGCAAATCTCGCCCTCATCACAACAGCATCGCTCTGAGTACGGAAACACAGTCAGCATAAACTCTGATGAGATAGCCCAGAAGGGAGCATACCTTGATCAAACTGCTTCAGCATGGCCTGATGGGATGCCGATGCGCATTTGCATGTCGTGTGAACAGATCGGGAGTTGCGCAGGGTCCTACAGTGATTGCACTGAGAGACTGGACGTCCTTTTCGACTGACTTTGAGAAGCGGGCGGTCTATGCATCGTGTTATTATGAGTTTGTGTCTTTGATGGTGATCCGGGGATCCCTGTCATCACATGGTACTCACCAGTATGCTGGCATTTAGCGACGCGGTGGCCGCGAATACAGCTTTCGCAGGCCAACTTCTCTACGTTGGAAGCCATTCCGAGAGAATCTCGATGAGTAATAGTACAGTAAATCAGTAAAAGTTAGAAGTCAGGTATAGTATAGCCTTGAGAAAGATGAAGTGGAGATGGATTTTAAACGACATCTGGAAAAAGAGGACATCCGATACCGGGGGTATGTAGTTAAGGGGTATACAATATAGCCAATTATAACCCTTTTTCACAAGCCATAAACCAGTAAGAAGTGGGGAGCCTGCAGTGCGGGGTAGTACGATATGTTGGTTACTTATCACTGAATCAGCTACACTGTAGGCAGCCTAAAGCTTAACCTTATAGGCGGCAGTCACCCCCATAGCTTTAGGTGCCAAAGCATACAGTATTGTTGTGTTCTAGACTCAACTTCTAGTACCTGCAGTACATTAGTGTTTTCAATAGTGGCTGGCTGAATAATTGTGGTTGGCTCTAGCGCTGCACTATTGGTACCAGATCAGAAAGCGGCGGCATTTGAGACAATATTGTCACATGGCAGCTAGATTCAATAGTTCTATCCTAAAGTTAGGACATATAAATCATCCGAACTTCCCACCATATCACTTTCCATACTCTTCCAGACTTCCAACCTCAAGTTGGCAACTTTACAGTACCCATAATACATCCTTGATAAGCCCGCCAGCATGTCAAACCTATACATCCTCAATATTATCAATCAATCCGGTGAAGAAGCCGATTACTCCATCGACTGTCGATACGAAGATTTACCCCCTGTTACGGTCCGGGACAGAGACAACTGGATGACGGTCTTGAACCTCAACCAGCACTACAGTGAGTACTACACTGCTGGGCTTTTATTCTAGCGTAAGGTTAGGGTTTTAAAAGAGGCTTTAGCCCCTAGGGTATAAAGGTAAAGGATACTAATAAATATATATAAGTAAAATACTTTTTACTTTTATTATTATTTAAAATCTTATTTTTAATTAAAAAGTTAAATATTTTAATAATTAACTTTAAAAATATATAAATAAATAATTATTATTTATTTATTAAAATAATTAAGTTAAAGTATATAAAATATATATATAGTAAATTACTTAATTAAAATAAACTTATTAATTTAAAATAATATTTTTAAAATAATTTTTATTATATAAAATTAATTAATAATTAATTATTAATAAATATAAAAATTATAACTTTAATTTTAAATTTCTTTTTTATTATTAATAATAAAATATATAAAATATTAAATAAAGTAAAAGAGTTTTAAAGACTTAATATAGCTATTAAAGAAAATAATTATAATAATAAAGCCTTTTTAAAAGTTATTAAATTTAGTTATTATAATTATATTATAGTAATAAAACCTCTTTATTATATTAAAATAAAATATTATAAGATAATTAAAAAATTATTAAATAATAAAGTTATAAAAGAGATATAAGTAATAAAGAATAATCTAGCTTAAGTATATATAGTAATAAACCTATAAGAAGTAATAAATACTAGGATTCTATATCTATAAGTTTAAAGATAAGTTAGTTAATAAAAGATAACTAGGAAAAAGTTAAATAGGCTAGTAATATTAAGTAGAAAAGCTTATTAGCGATTTAGTTATAATTAAGATTAAGTTTTTAGTTAAATAAAGCTTCTATACTGAATAAGTTATAAAGGTTTTAAATATAAAGGGGGCTTTTATTTAATTAGCTAACCTGTCTCTAAGTTCCTATCACTGTTTCAGTACTTCCGCAAGGCGATTCCCCATCTATTAGTTTCGTTCTTGCTAAGAATGGAAATGGTGTAAGGAGAGATGTAGTACACAGTCCTGGAAATAAGTTGACAGTCGATATCGGAAATAACATTGGAACTCCTTTATAGGGTTTTCTTTATTTTATTTTAGCTAAGAATATTAAAGTTATGGGGAGAGGATCAGCCCAAGTTATGGACTTTCATCCCAATGTCGAGTGTGAAACCTCCAACAGTTAGCACTAATGGGCGCCATCCTCAACGATAGGCGGAAATTGTCGGTAGAGGAGAAAGAAAGAGAAATTGGCCAGTAGATAAAAGACCGGTTTATATATCTATGAGGCTACAGGTTGAGAAAGGCGAATTGGAGAAGGCAAAGGTTCTTCTTATGCACAGAAGCCACGCGCGATTTAGCTGCTATTTATGTCGTGGTTCTGATGATCACAGATAAGTTAATCAGCCAAGTACTTCGATAACCTCACGAGCACCTCAAATGCCAGATCTAATAGCCCCTTCCATGTACCCCTTCCAAACAATAGAGGTCTCCGTTCCGATAAAGTGGATGTTTCCAAAGGGTTTGCGAATCGACTTTCCAGCACCCGTCAGCAATCCAGGCTTCATCACAGGGCTAGGTCCACCAAGAAACCAGGGATCCTTGAGCCAATCCTTCTCAATGATGTTAATAGGCTCAGGGACTTTGTCGACAACTGTACCAAAAGCGTCATTGAACTGCTTCAGCACTGTATTCTTACGCTCCTGCTCAGACAGCTGAGACCACTTTCGTCCGGGCTGACCGACATGGAAGCAAGTAATGCTGTACTGCTTATCTTCAGGATCGCAGGTGTCTCGAGTAAACGAGATGGAACCATCCATAGAAGTCAGTATACCGGAGAGATTGGCATTACGCCACCAGGGTTCATCAAATACCAAGATGGACTTTGAGTAGTAGCCGAGTTTAGTAGAGTCAGCAAGCTCTTTCTTTGCTGGCGGTAGATGAGGCTCAAAGTCAATCTTGGGATACAGATATGTCGGAACCGAAAGTATTACTTTCTCGGAGTGGTATTTGTGACCGTTCTTCGTCTTGACGGTACAGCCTTTCTTATCTTGGATAATCTTGACAACGGGAGAGTTGAGTTTGATCTTCCTGTCGAGCTTCGCAGCTAGCTTGATCGCAAACATCTCATTACCTGGTCTGTTAGCTTAATCCTGTATCGGAGACATTATGCTCACCCTGACGGTTACGCAGGTATTGGCCGCCATCCTTGGTGTCAGAGGATATGTTTGCAAGACCGGTTCCGCTCTTGACGTAGTTAATCAGAAATAGAGCACTGAGTTCATCCGCTTCGACACCAAGATCCCTGGCCAACATCGCCACAAGAACTTCAGAAATACCGGCACCGAATTCGTTTCTAGCGAAGTCCAAAGCTGTCATTGAGTCCAGCTCCTCAGCGTCAGGCCCTAGGTGAGGATGTTCAAGGTTGGACCTTTCAACATATTCTTGAAGCTTCGTCATGATTGCGAGGATCTCAGCGAGTTGCTTATCCGTAAACTTCAGAGTCAGTCAAGAACATCAAGACTTCAGTAAACTTACATTTCCGAACTGACCATAGGGAATGGCATGCGTGGTTCCGTTAGACTGGTCAAGTGACAGTCCTTCGGTGCGCTGGACGATGAGATCGAAGCCGAATTCCTCCGCCAAGGCGTACATCTCTTTCTGATTGCTGTCATTTATCCAGGCGGCACCCAGATCAACCAGTCCATCGCTTTTGAGAGAGGCTGGGACGGAGAGAGTCTTGCCTCCGACCCGATCATTGGCTTCAAGGACGAGGTATGAGAGACCGGCTTTGTCGAGGTCTACGGCTGCTTGGAGGCCACTAAGGCCGCCACCGATAACAATCACGTCAACAAAGGGATAAGGAATCATTCTGATGGTATTCTTGTTTCTGTTGAATTGGGTTTGCTGGCAGATTCGGTCACTATCTATATATAATCAGAACTGTCATCTTGTCCATCGATGATGCATCGGGTTGAATCCGCGAGATCTCCGTCGCCTGAGTGAAAACGGTGGCCGCGGGAAATCTCCTGGCTATACCGAGTTGTCCGCGGTTCCCGAATGCGAGTCTTCGAAGTACATAATGCGAGTAATCATCATCAGATCAAGAAATCGCATGTCAGCAACTCGCTCTTTTGTCTCATTTAGGAAGTGGATTTGCCTGTACAATAACACCAATCAAAAATGCCAGTCATGCTCCTTGTGGCCAATCATAGCCTGGTACCAGCGAATGACAGAGTAGCTGATAACGAGGAGAAGAACTCTAGATAACGTTAAAAACATGCTTATTTCACACGTTATGCAGGTACTTTAGAAATATCGAAGTTGCATGTAGTGCATAGATCTATTGAATTGGAGTGACTATCGGACAGTTCAAATTGGACTTTTATGGTCATACGGCATGATGCTTACACTCTTGCAATAGGGACCATCGGAAGGCGCAGGTTCCAACACCGACATTGCATACTTCAAGCAAATAAAAGCTGTGCCAGAATGAGAGTGCAAATTATCTAAAAAAAGAGTCATCGTTCCTACATTTCAAATTACACAACTCTTGTCTTCGATTCGGCGCAGTGGTCATCATCTGAAAAGTATTGTCTTACCCTGTATTGCGCTATCACGATTGGTTCTAGGACCCCTGTTGGGAGAGCCGACGTAAGGCGCATACCAACGCCGCATACTGACGGCACAGTAATTATGCGGCTCACAAGTCAATTGAACATACAATGTGTATATAATATTGGTATTTATACTCCTATTGAAGACTACTACTGCACTTTAAGCAACCTTGGAGATCTTGAATCCACCAGGCAATCTGGTTTGGAACACTCCCTTGGGATCGTACTTCTTGGCAACCTTGCGAATGAACTCAACATTCTTAGGGCCATAAGTAGAAAGAGGATCCTGAGTAAAGTCGGCGTAGTTGAGATACTCCCAGTCGACAGCAGCGCCCTGGTCGATACTGTACTGCTTCATGGTCTTTCGGAAGCGAACCATACGCTCACGAGCAATCTTTTCCTGCTCGACGCCGTTGATCATCAGCTGGACCTGGAACATGACGGCGTTGTCCTTCTCGCGGTCAAGACCGACGACGTTGCCGCCTCGCTCGAGGGAGTGCTTGGAGAAGATGGTTGGGATGGCTTGGAAGATGGCATGGCAGATAAAGTCGCCGTCTGGGGATTGAGCCTTCCAGTCGCTGACGAACTGCTTGTGCATCTCCAGAGCCTTCTTGTACAAGCCGAGTTTGTTCTTGAAGGTGATGGCGAACCAGACGTTGCTAACAACATTAATATCAGTTGTAGACAGAAGGGCGACTGTTACTTACCGGTATCCTGCAACAAGCTCAAGCTCAATCGTCATGTTGCGATGAGTATCCTTGCGCAGGTTGGACGTCTCATAAGGAATCTTCCAGAACTCGTCCAAGGCCTTTGGAGCGACAGCGCCAGTGGTATCCTCGTACGAAACTGTGATACCAATCTTTCCATTCTGAGGAGTGTAACTCCAAAAGGGAATGACTGACCCATCCTGGTAGTTGACGATATTATCGGTCCAGTCTTTGTAGGCCTGAACGTGGGCATCGGTTGTTTCTTCGGCCGAGTAGGTGACTAGGCCACCCCAGAGGAGAGGAGCATCGAAGGCCTGGACGTCGAAGCGAGTGACGATACCAAAGTTGGCTGAACCGCCCTTGAGGGCCTTCCATAGATCAGCGTTGTTGTCCTTGTTGGCATTGATGATGCGTCTAGTGAAACATTAGTAGACGTCGTTATAGCGTGCGTGTACTTACCCATCACCAAGGACAACCTCAAAGTTGACAACCTGGTCGCAGCCAAAACCCCGACGGGCAGTATAAAAGGTATTGCCACCACCAGTCAAGAAGCCAGCGACACCGACAGTCGAAGTACGACCACCTGCAGCAGTAGCACCATATGGCTCAAGAGCACCGTAGACATCTCGCCAAATAGAGCCAGCCTGGATCTGAGCGACCTTCGTATTCTTGACATACGTAGTCTTGTTCATGAATCCTATGCATGTTAGTTGTTTCACGTTGAACCAATAGAAAAGACAACTCACCCATGTCAATAGTGACACCATCGTTAACTGCACGCAATTAGACAAACTCAATCAAGCGAGGCATCCAACTCACTGTTATTCGCCGCCCAAACGGTGTGTCCACCACTGCGAATCGCGAAATTACACTTTGTATCGGATGTCAAGGTCTTGATAATCGTAGATACATCCTTGGCACTCTCGGGCTGAACGATGCAGTAAGGCTCCAGCTGCGACGACACGGAAAAGTACGACTCAGTGCGGGTCTTGTAGCCGTTACTATTTGGGTAGTAAACGTGCTTCAGACCCTTTGCTTCAAGTGAGGCACACTGAAACGCCAAAGGTCAGTGACTAAATGCGACAGAAACACGGACGGTCTTACGCAAGTCTCCATGGCTACGGCGGGTGAAGCAGCGAGGAGGGCTGATGCCCAAGCCAAGACTGAGGCACTCGTCTTCATGATTGCGATGAAACGGGATGGATGATGGGATGTCACCTTGAGAGGGGGGAGAGAAGATCTGAGAGGACAAGTCTGTGCGGGAACTTGGGTACTTTTTGTTGATGGGCAAGATCGTCTTGTGCAGAAGCGGCTGAGGAACTGGCGGGTTCGTGGACCCTTGTTCTTGGGTGTAAAATCACGCAGATGGAGTGGGATGCTGGGGGGGAGATGGGGATGCGATTGGTTCGTCAGATGGGCTGGAGGTTGGATTCGGTAAGGGATTCATGGCATTACTCGATTGCATGTTGGTTGATCCTACATAGATGATCTTGATCGTTTTCGGTCATGACCCCGGGATTAGCGTGGTTCATCCATAGGTGAAGAAGCAGGCTCCAAGGTCAAGACGGCAAGGCATCTACCAGACAGTATGAAAAGCCATGTTCAAGACGGAGTCTGTTGGTGCAGGTTATCTGATCTCTAATCCTCACAAGCCACGAACGACTCAACCGTTCAATAGCCATACGGCTAGATTGACGAGATGTCAGTGCTAAATCAAGCTTAAGCTCAATCGATGTCATGCCTCCCACTCTAGAAGCTAGCTCAAAGTCGGCGCTGACAGTGGGTTACCGAGACTCTAAATAATACGACCCAAAGTCTCGGCGAACTCGATGTTTTCAGGGGAGCCATTGTTCCCTCAATCAGCGGCACATGCATTCTGCAACCCTCAGGGGATAACCCGAACGTTACATCGGCAGTTGGGGTTGACGGTTCGTAGTCAACCGTAAAAGGCGGGGATTCATGACGATCTCTTGATCTCGAGTCATGGCCCTTGTTCATAGCCTGTTACAGCGCGGAATTACCGTGAGAACAGACCAGCCAAAACCTGTCTTTTTTCCACAAGTCTAGACTTGTTGTGGAAGGCCGGCATAACTAATTCTGTCTACCCGGACGGCCCGTCAAGTTTGACGTTTTATTTTTTTCTCTCTAATCTCGCCTGACGTTTCCCCGATAATTAAGGTTCAACCCTGGTAACTTCTCGTCGTCTCTTGTCTCTCACATGAATTCTGTAGGGAATATACCCCTTTGCGTAGTGATCATCAAATCACGTTCAGCTGTATATCAGTAGACGATGTGACTTTAAAAGATTTACACGACTTGATGCCCAAGTTGACACCTAACGATTTTGCGTCTCATTATTTCCATTTCATCCCGTCATGTCGTTCTGAGTTGCACTACGAGAATAAACTCTCGGCTGATTGAAAGTCTGTTACAATGTCGTTTCCTGTCGTCAATGGTGTCGAGGTTGCGGTGGCACCTCCATCGGGGTACAGAGTTGACTTTGAGAACCCGTTGACTGATGCGTCGATGGTGCGGAATGCGTATTGGATTTTCGGACTGGAGTTTGCGATAGCGACGGCGTTTTTGGGGCAGCGGATGTATACGAATGCAGTGATTTTGCGAAAGTTCTTGATTGACGATTGTAAGTTGTCCTTTTATCTGAATGGACTTCGCTAACTGGTTGCAGATTTAATTCTTCTCGCTTGGGTACGAGATCCGGCCTTCTTCAATGACGTTTACTAACCATTTAGGTCCTTTCTATTGCGGCTCAATCATGTCTTCTCAATGCATACAGTCGCAAACTACTCGGTGTCCATGCATGGGAGATGCCAATCGACAGCAACACCGAGTCTAACCTACTCGTCATGTGTACAACACTGACATACATCCCGACGACGATTCTCTCGAAGCTGACGCTCTGCTTCTTCTACTATCGCCTCTCGCCGTCTCTATGGTATCAATACTCGGTCTACTTCACCGGCTTCCTCTGCAGTTCAAGTCTTGTCGGTATCTGGTTCAGTGTTCTGTTTGCATGCAAGCCTATCGCTGCAGGTTGGGATGTTAGGATGTCTGTTGGGGCTACTTGCATCAATCGTCCTCCCATCTACATCACCCAGGCTGCGTTCGGTTGCATCACTGATGTGATGTTGCTGGTGTTACCTATTCCAACTGTCATCGGTCTGCAAATGTCTACTCGTCAGAAGGTCGGTCTCGTTGGCCTCTTTGCTATCGGTTCCATTACTCTCATCACGTCCATTGTTCGGCTGGTTCTTCTTCTGCCGAGCTTGTCGAATCCCGATCAAAGCTGGTCATTGGCAGAAGGATGCCTCTGGGTGTAAGCCCTCAACTCTCTTTTGTAAAACCTATCTGACGATAACAGTATCATCGAAGCAAACCTTCTCATCATGTGCGGTTCCCTCCCAACGCTGCGTGTCTTCCTCAAGAACGTCGCTCCTCGAGTCCTCGGCGACAAAAGCACCCGAAAAGGCAGTGAAGAGCAAAGTGGCAGCGCCAACTTTGGTCTCCATACCTTTGGTGGTTCAAATGGTCCACGGCGCAAGTTTGACACGCTCGTGGAGTTGGAGCATGATACTCACTTCAACAGAGTGAGCTTGCGGCCTGAAGACATGGGAAAGACAGATGTCAACATCTACAGTGGTAGATCGGATGAGTCTCTGGAGAACAATCCGACTGGTGATAATGATAGTGAGGACGGGATACTTCAGACACGTACTACGACTGTTGAGTATACCAATATGTAGTTTACGATGGATGAAAAAGTAATAGTAATCGAATTGGACACCCGGTCATCAGGATATCTAACTTCCCAGCCAAAAGAAAGATCCTAGGCCATAGTGAGGGTAACGAGTATATTGCCCGTATGTGTTCTTTACCCTTGTGCCTTGGGGCTCAAGCCTCTCTAATTCTCAATCTTATCGCAGAACAAGACCTCTGACCGATTTGGTTTATCTAGAATGGATACCTGCTCTTATCTGTTGGCGGGTCGACCTTAGATTGGCGACCTGAAGTGGGGGATCAGCAGCTGAAACCCATTTCAACCAATCTTCACAGTACAATCACAGCACAATCATCAACAAACATGTCAAACACGCGCATTGAGATCGACCCTGATGGTGATACTCTCATAATTCTCCCAGTAAAGCCTGCGACTACTCAATCCGGGACCCCAGACTCTCCTACTGAGAATCACTACCTTTGCTCCAAGAAGCATCTAACCCTTGCCTGTCGTCGGGCAGCAAAACTCTTCTCAAGTCAATTCAAAGAGGCTTCAGTTGAGTCAGACGGCCTTTATCACTGGAAATTCGAAGGCATCTTTAACGCCGAAGCTTTCGAGCTCGTTTTAAAGATCATCCATGGCAAAACACGCGATGTTCCCCGCAGTGTCAAGCTGGATCTGTTAAGCGACATTGCGACGATCGTCGACGATCTAGAGTGTCATGAGGCTGTGGCGTTTTTCAGCACAAACTGGCTCTTTGGATGGACTGTTGAGTGGCTTCAGCCTGGACAGTTGAGGGACAAACCATTGGCTCAAGTGATTCTCGCATCCTTTGTCTTTGAGCACGCATCCCTCTTCCAGACCTACACAAAAATGGCTATAAGGCACAACACTGATGTCGCATCGACTTATGATCTGCCAATCCGGGCGGATGTTTCTGGTACGTCAGCTAGTGCAGATTCATGACTCAACTGACGATTCAGATAAAATTGAAAGCACAAGAATCGAAATTCTGCAGCGTCTTGTCGATGGGCTAGAAACCCTTCAGACCAAGATCCTTGCAGACAAGGTAGGTTGCAATGAAGCGTGCCGAGCCACGCTGCTGGGAAGTCTACTACAAGGAATGAAGAAGTCTGGAGTATACCCCCGCCCGTCATCCCCATTCCCCAAGTTATCCCTCGACGCTGTACTCGCATCGCTGGCCAATGTGCAGTCGCCAGCCTATTTCGGACCGCAAAGTCAAGTACCTCTCCTCAACTATTCTGGCAGATGGAACCTTGATCCTACATCTGCGAACCTCGTATCTGGGGGTCTTCTAGGATATCCATCTGGTCTCGTCCAGGGTCAACCAAAGCCTTCACCAGCTGGGATCAATACTCCTTTTGCATCAGCACCTCAGCAGACTACCAGCGCCGGTGGGCTCGCTCGGCCTTCCAGTGGTCTTTTTGGTAGCAGTAGTACTCCTCAAAACACCAATACTCAAGTGTTGTTCAACTTTGGTCGCCCCTCTCCCTCTCCGGGTGGTCCCTTCGGTACACCTACTGTGTCTCAGACCGTCAAAAGCCCTCAAGTATCTTCTCAATCTGGAACTAAAGGTTTATCTGGCAACAGTGGTTCTAATGCTGGGACCACTTCCTCAACGGCAGAGAACCCAGAGCAGCCCGGAACTATCGTTAGGCATAACTGCCGCCTAAAAGACCTTATTGAACCATTGCTAGTGGCAGCTGAGAAGGAGATCACAGGGCTGAGACTTGCGGACTTCCCTCGGTTGTAACAGCAAAAGGGTATTATAGTTCATCAGTTGATCTAGTGGTATGTGTATTAGTCGACAACTTGATGTTATAATAAAGAATACCTATTACTCTTAAATGTTATATCACTCTGTTAAATCCCTGCACTTCTGCCCATGAATAACAATAAACTTAAAAAGGGTCCTCTCTCCAAGGCTTTCCTTGATTGTTTTCCGAATGCTTGCAGTCCATGTCTGAATCTCACTAGGACACTGAAGGCCGGACCGAAGGCCGGACCGAAGGACCCTACTTGCCATCGGCTCAGCTGCGCTATGCAGAAAGTAATATTACATCCATCGTCCTCCGATTGGGGTGCCGACAGTACTGTGTGAGGGACGAAGCGCTGATCAAATTGATGAACCCATTAACGCCATTTAAACCATTTGGCCAGAAGCTGAGACTGTACCGATAACTAAAGATATTCCGCATAAACGACTACACAAGACTATTTAAATGCAGCCCCATCCCTCTGAAGAGCCCAATCAACCAGAAGGTCAGGATTCTCCTCAATCTCGTCCTTACAGCCCATCAACCACTTCCATTCACTTTCGATGGCCTCTGAATGACAGACCCATTCGTCGTAAAGATCATCAAGAACCTGAGGTAGCGAGTTCTCACCATCAGTCTCTTTCGCCCGATTCAACAGATCTTTCCATTGTCTGCGACGCGTTTCGATAAGGTCAAGATCTACACGCAATAAGTTCAAATTGTTACCTGGGTTGAACCACGGCGTCTGCTCAAGGAGGACTCTCCACTCCCCAGCCTCAACTTCTGGAAGGTGGCTAACTGGCGTGTAGTGGTGGGAGTTAAAACCTTGGCACAGCCGTGATGAAATGACGCCGAGTCTCTTGTCAAGAAGTCTCACGATCCATTTCTTCAAATATTCAGCGAGTTCTTCTCGGCTTTTGGTGTCAACGAGGCAACTGTTGCAGCACATCGCGTCAAAATCTCGGCCGAACATCTCTACTTTCCCGTATAGACTGTGCCTCCATCCACCATGGAGAAGCCCTTCAATGCGAAAAGACCGAATCTCTTGCCAGCCCTCGCATCTGGTGCACCGAGCCACGTACATCGGATACAGATATTCCCTGACGTTGGCCTTTCGGGCGGATGGTTCCTTGCTTCTCAGTGTACCCAAGAATCCTGGAAAATGACGATCCAGATCTTTCGCAAAGGAGGCTCGCCGACACGGGACGACGGGAAATTTCGTAGTACCACGAAGGCCCGCGGACCGATGACAAGTGAAGACGCCTTTGCGGAATCGACACTCATTACAATTCCGAAGATATCTTTTCTTACCACAGTCATCGTTTTCAATGGATCGCGCCATTCCATCAAACAGCTCCAGCTGTTTATCATCGTCCATATCGCGAAACTCTTTCTCAAACAGTTTCTCAGACCCAACCAAATCTGACACGTCTAAAACGTCCAGGTGCTCGGCCGGATCCCCTTCGACATCACACATGACGCCCTTTGTTACCGCGAAAAAGTAAAGCGCGCGTCTGCTTTTCTCAAGGCGATATGCCTCAGAGCCGCGCATCAGTCGATGCTGAGGCCGCCAGTTGGGGCGATGCTCCCAGGTAGTAATCATACGACCAGCATCAGAGCTCAGGAGAGGCTTCCGGTATCCCAGACGTAGTAGGGACTGATTGTCAAAGCAATTGTGGGGAAGTAGACGAAGGCAATCAGTGCAAGCCCAGCGCATTGAGTCCCAAGCTTCATCTTGCCAACTAGGCTCCAATCTGCTGTCCCTTGACCGATAGGTGACAGTTGGACCGCCGTGCTCATTTAACAACTCAAGTTGAAGAAGGCGCTCGACTAAGTGTCTCTTTTGCGGGTTTATAAGACGTCTAAAGTGTCTGCTGGTTTGGCTCAGTGAAACGAGGCCGACGGGGTCGAGAAGACGGATGATCTGACATTGGATCTCGTTGGGAAAGTCAGTAAACATAATGATGGAGTTTGTAGCTAACTGTCTGAACGATTCTAAACCTGAACAGTTGAAGTAGAGAACTAGAGGCTTTTTATTGTAGATTTAGTACTCTCAGGTTTATCAGACTGTGAGTTATATACAGAGCAAATGGTATGCGTTAATGAATATGGACGGCTGACTAAGGCTATGTCTCCAATCTTTGGTTTTAGGCAGCCAACCTTGCCATTTGCTTATTTTAGCAGGCAGAGGTCTTTCAAGGAATGTTGAAGTTTATGCACCCAGAGAAATTGTAGTAGCCAGTTCTGCAATGTCATATATATATAATTTATGGCCAAGGCTGACTGAATGCAAGATATTTAAACTAGAAAATCTTTGTAACGCTCGTGGCAGTTTTCCGAAATTGTGAGCACTGTATTTTTTCTTCTCCGAGATTTTCTATCATGCCTGATTTTTCCGGGCTCACCGCATATATACACTTTACCCAGCTACTTGATCCGGTTCTATACTAAAATCCTCCGCACTTCTCCAATCACTATATACTTCAAAAGCTTTATCATAGTTAACACATAATGTCCAACAGGGGGTCTTTGTCGACACGAAAGGGAGTGCCCCACAAAAGACCGCGAAAGCGTCTAAGCTGCAAACCAAACAGAGACTCCAAACTCCGATGCGATCGTCATCAGCCTTGCGCTTCTTGCATACGGCGCGATTGCAAGCCAGCGTGCTTGTCTCATCCAGCTCGTGACAACGTCACAGTCGTGAGATCATCTCAGCTTGATGTATCAGAAGCGGTCCCCGACCAGCTGGCACACGTTCAAAGAAGTCCCTTGGGCCTTACAACGTCATCGTCAATACCAGAAGTAGCAGCAACCGCCCCTTCAGCAGCGGCAACTGAACATCATAACATATTCATGGATTCAGGAACTGAGGCCAGTAGTCGCCTGTCGCCTCCGGTGGAGCACTTGTCCACAATTTCATCGCTGCACGCAATGCTTGAGCGACCTGCCTTCAGCCAGGATCAGTTTACTCCTGGACCAGGAAACGTCCCATTGGCTTCGTTTACATTCAGCCCCGGTGTGTCAGTGAGCAAGCTCCTGGCTACTCTACCTTCGCGGGCTTTCCGGGAGTATCTCATTGCGAGGTACTTCACATACCAGGCTCCACTATTCCGTGTCCTCCATGGACCAACCTTTCAGAAGCAATACACCGACTTCACCAAAGAGACGACTCCGGTTTCATTGCCTTGGTTGGCATTGCTTTTTATCATCTGCTCCTCCACTCTTCTCACATTTGAACACGTGACTATTGCTTAACGAACGTAGATTTCTCTAGCCGCGACCGGGCACTTATGTCTCGTTACTTTCGAGGTGCAGCTCTCACCAGTCTTTCGGAAGCACAGTGCATGGTGCAATGCAACCTCAACACACTCGAGGCTTTATTGATTATGATATATGGGATATGCCACAGTGAAGGTGTTGATCTTGGCTGGACTTTCCTGGGCATCGCGCTCAATATGGGTATCGCAGTGCGCTGTAACGTCGATTCCAAAGACTTGAACTATATTGAGAAGCAAAGACATTGGCGATGCTGGGCCGGTATCCTTTTGCTTGATACGTATCTGGGGCTTCTATTTCGTGATATCGACATGTCTTTTCTCCTTTCGATCTTAGCCACGATGCCTGCAGATGTGAACTATGCAGACATATGAAGACAAAATCCAGGAATCCTCTGGTCGTTCAACTAGCATGTCCCTCATGCGATTCAAAACCCGTGTCTTTTAGCTATCGACACGGATATGTTCCTCCCTCTCTCATGCTACTACGTTCGACGAAAACTCCCTCAGTTACTATGACGATCTCATTGCAACTCAACAGCAGCAGTGGAGTACTGTCTTTTTTCTTGATTGGTCACCCGGCCTTCTAGATACAGCAAGCTACGCATATTGGTGCATACTTTAGACATACGCTTATCAACTCTACCTCCTATTTCGAGATCAACTGAATATATAGTTTATTCAATAGGCTTCAATATAGCTTCACCATTAACCCCATTAGCAATCGCAAAGGTCCTCCAGCCTGCCTTGGGAAGATCAATCGTCATATCTTCACAAAGATACTTCATGAATACGCCATGCGTGATAACAACAATATTTTTTGGCATATTCGCGAGATCTTCGCTCCCGTGGATGTCTTGAACCGTGTCCCGCAACGTCTCTCGGAATCTTATAGCTCGTGCGGCAACGGCAGAATCGTTGGCCGCGTAAGGACCGTCCTTGGCATACCAATCCTCAGCCAAGACGCTGAAGTCAAGGAGCGGAAAAGCTATCTCAAGCGCAGAACGTTTAGATCCGGTGTCACAGGGAAGGTCACTTCGCTCCTGTAGGTCCTGGTCTATAATGAGACGGGCCCCTTCTTCGTTGTCATTATTCTTAAGGTATTGTTTGCTTAAGATATGGGAGAAGCCAGCCAGTGTCGTCTGTAGGGTGCGCGTGAGTGGAGAAGTGAATATTGCTGCAATTGACTCTGGATGAGGGAACGTATCGGCTAGGGCCGATGCTTGAGAAAGACCCAATGAAGTGAGAGGTGGATCTCTTTGTGAGAAGTCTTTTGAGACATTATGTTCCGATTCTGCATGTCGAACTAGATAAACTAAATGGGACATGGTGATTATTTGAATTTTGAGAATGGTTTTGCGTAAGGAATTTCACTACGTGGAGGTTCTCCTCCTTTAATACACGCCATGCGGGGTAAAAACGTGATTTACGCCCAGCATAACGTCACTACCCTGGCTCAGAGCTATTGACCTCCTGTTAGGCTTGACATACAAAACGATCCGTGCTCAGCGCCTGCACTACTATCGTTGTTATACCTTTCATTTAGATTTTCAAGCCGGGTCAAGCTATAGCAAACTATAACAAGCCACGACCCAAACATATAGGCTACGTTATCTTGTCTGTTATCTATACTAACTAATACGTTAAACTCAAGGTCTAAAGCAAAATGCCCTAGACAGTATGCTATATAAGTCAACTTAGGCAATTGTTACTTACCTTTATAGAATAAAACTATAACCTTTATTACAGTAAACCATAACGCCTAGCGCAGGTCTAGAGCCTGGCAGTAAGACTTAATTACAGATCTATAGAATAGATTAACCCGCAATAAGCGCGTTTAGCCGGAACACCATTGCGCTAGGCTTGGCCTTCTGGGAATGCTTTGCTAACACAGCTTTATATCCGTTATCGTGATCTAGCATCAGATAAGTGCGCCCAGCACAGTGAGTCACCAGGAATGGACAAAAACCTCCTCAAAGGGAACAGCCTTACGGAGTAGTATTCCCAGATTCCAACGCCTGTTAGACCATCAAGTTACCGAATATGGAGTAAGTCCAGGCCCTTGACTTATACAAAACAGCTCGATGAGTTGCCATTCTCGTTTTCCTTGTCATCTCCTGTTATTGCCACCAAAATGCTACCTCAACGCAACTCTACTTCTTCGCAAGCCTACAAAACCGGGAGTTCTTCCCCGGGAGTTCTCCAAGATGTCTCTATTCCCCAATCACGAAAGAACCGATCCTTCATTCCAGTCCCTGGAAGGCCCCTCCCTATCACTGCGGTACGTTATGAACTTGGTGGTCCGTTGATATCCTCTGTCTACAGCGATGGACAGCTCTCTATGTTTATTGGCGTCTTGGTTGTTGTCCTTCTCAAAGGTGCTGTTGCTATATACCTCGGAGAACTCGCATCTCCATATCCAGCTTCTTCAGGAGTGTAGTATTAGTCACATAGACTCGCAGAGAACAAGAGATCTAAACATGCCATGGCCTTCTTTACCGGTTGGGCTGGTTTATTTGGAACTGGACCATTGCACTCTCTGTCAACTTTGGATTCGCATCTCTTATTATCGCCACTGTTACTATGTATTGACCGGAGTGGACTGCTACGGCGAACGGAACACAGTATTTCGCATCCTCATATTTATTCTTTGCATAGCACTGATAAGGCCTTACCTCTGGTCGACACTGCAGCCGCAATCTAGATTGTTGTGATTACTGTCGTAATCCCGATTACTCTCAGTTCTACTGACAAAGAGGGAAGACAATCTCCTTTACATAGACTCACGCACTATGACACCAGTATCTCTCACTGCGGAGAGTTCTCCTTCCTCATTGGACTCTTGCCTCCTGCATACGCTCTCTCGGCTATCGGCATGGTCGTGTCGATGACTGAGAGTGCCCGAAGCCAGAGGTTGAAGTCTCTCGAGCAATCAGCATGTGCGTTCCTATTAGCGGCGTTTCCGTACTTGCATTTGTCCTTCCAATATGCTTCTCGTTACCCCCACTGGAGGATCTCCTATCAGCCCCCTATCGCCAAGCCCTTCCATTCCTCATTGAGACCGTCGCTGAATCTAGACCCCTCAGCTTGGCGCTGTTGATCATGGTACTGATGTTCACTCTCTTCTGCTCTATCAGCATTACCACAACAGCCTCACGATGCACCTGGGCCTTGAGAAGAGACGGAATGCTACCCTTTTCTCGATTTTGGTCCCGGACTATCTTAGTCAACCTATTTACGTTCTTGGAAAGTCAATAAACATGGCGATGATGTTTACATCTGACTATCTGAAGAGATAATAAACTTGAACAGTTAAAGAAGCAGATTGAATGGTTTTAAATCTAAGCTTGCAGCTCATGTAGAACCTTTTGCTTTACAGGCTGAGCATCCGACTCCACCAAGACACTGCCTGGACCTGCATCTGCTTCTGCTATTAAATGAGAGGGCTCTAGACCGTGTTTTGGAGGAGATTTAACTTCTTCATCAGCACCAGTCGAATTTCTATCGCTTCGTGCCCGTCTCTTTCGACAGATAAACCACCATACCAAACCCAATAACACAGCAATACCAGCAACTCCTCCGACAACTCCGCCAGCTATAGCTGCCACAGGCGTCTCTTTATTAGAAGCAGAGGGACGGGACGTAGAGGAAGGGGGAGGTTTTATTGGAATACGCTCTGCATCCGTTTCACAGCAGTCATCTCGTGTGTAATTCGAGTAGTTGCAACAGAATTTGTCTGACCCGCATTGGTTGACTTGCACCAATATATCTTTGGCCTCTATGAACTTGGTCAGTAGCTATCGACAAGATAAGGCATTGACTAACTCAGATCACAGACGAATTGACATTCGCTCATATCATCGCTTGAGCAAGCACCTTGGTACCGGAAGTGTCCCGTCCATTCGCACAAGCCATTTTCCAAGCATCGATCACCTGGTAGGCAGCAAGTTGAGAAGGTTGTGTTACCGGAGCCACATGGCTTATACTTGTAATCCGCCCACTCCCCGTTTGGATTATCACACCTCAGGCCTAATGTCAAGCTGAATAGAGATAGCAATAAAAGCAAGCCATGTAGCTTCATCGTAAGGGATCGCTGAAAGAACGTATGTAGTAAGACGCTGGAGTGTGCCTAAGGGCGTCCAACAACATGGAGGGGAGACGGAGAATTAAAGCTTAAGAAGGAGGACAGACTTAATTAACTGCGTGACCTGACCTGGTCTTTAACCCGCAAGGCCAAGAATGACAACAATATGGTCTTAGATCCGAGGTCGAGAACAACAAAATTATCAATAATGCCAAGTGACGTCAATTGTCCCTCTTGGCATTTAATCTGTACGTTACATTAAATCTGTGATTCGCCGGCTGAATTAAGCAAAAGTCCCTTGCCAGGGTGAATTGTATGAATTAAGTAATCGCCGCATCAATTCCGCCCCCAAATAATATTCTGTCTTGTTGTCTCGGTGGGCGCGTCTCCGAGTGCTGCTAATTGGCTTTCATGACTGTTGAAGAGATAGCAGCATGCCATGGCCTATCAGTCTGGGCTTGGGAAGAACTAAAGTATGCAAGGCAAAGTGGTACCTGGGGGCTATCGGTATAGCGGCCAATTCAATCTCAGTCTGCTGGATACTCCTCCAACTGGTCCTCTTCAGTATGCCATCTGCGTTGCCTGATTCTATTGAGACAACGAACTATGCATCAGTAGTCTTTCTGGGGTTCTTGGCCCTATGTGGAGATACCTGGGGGAAAAGGTACCTATGCAAGTTCATGAGTCATTTCACGATGCAGCTAACAGATTAGATCATGCAGGGCCCAAGGCTGAAGCGGAGCTCACGATGGACTTGGGAAGTAACAGGAGACACTATATAATTATGAATCGATCCGCAGTAATGTACTAGCCGTATTTGTGAATTCTTACCATGCAGGAATATCTATCTAATTAATCATAAAACTTGTCCTGGAGCAAATCCCGTCTATTGAGGTGAATTTGTGTATTCACTGTGACCAGATAGGGGGCGCAGGCCGAAGTCCGGCTGGAGTGAAGTACAAAGTAAACCTCAGAAGCTAAATCATCTGCACCAAACCCAGTGGTAATATACGCTGACCATATTCGCACGCCTCTTGAAACTAGTCATTGACATGATGTCCAAATTGCAACGGGGTGAATGAACAAGCCGGTATCCAGTTGACCTTCCAGGCCGTCTTACCAGGACGCGAATGGCTAACGTTTTTGAAGAATACTCCTTGCTTCAGGGCGTTTCCAGGGAACTTAACCAGCCATAAACGCCAGATCCATATGCAGCTTATCTAGACCAGCTGACCAGACAATGTCAACCCACGCCATAGAGCGAAGTTTATCGACCAGACCGTTCCATCTGAGGCCCTGTACTCTCATCAGGCGTTGAAGCTGAACTGTTAACACTTGTCTGTCTTGCCCAACTTCTGTCATGGCTCCAACAACTAATGCAAAGATTTCAACGTGCTCTAGACCCGTCCAGTCAAGTCTGTGCTCCCTGTACATCCTCGATAGTCTACCCCTCAAGTGGGGAGTGATCACATTGAAGGTCCTGTTACCTGCTAGAAACGTGACGGGGCCTGAAAGATATAAAAGCACGGCTAGTCGAAATATCTCGTAGGTCAGAAGACAAGGTGCCAAAGAGTTCTGGTGGATATCCGGGCTGTTGTATCGTGGCAGAGTCAGTGTTGTGTATACTGCAGCCTGAAGTTCTGCAAGTAGAGCTGCATTCTGGCTAAGTTCAAGCTCTGACTGTCCCGCAGCTAGATTGGATAGTTTGAGAAGCAGCTGCAGAAGTAACTCGGTATCTCTGCGACTCTTCTGTACAACATCCATGCCCCCATCCTCAAGGTCGGTTTGATATAGCGTGAGATGAGATGGTTGGTCCAGGATCATAGAACCAGCCAAGTCCATCCTGTAGATGTTAGTTATATTCCACAGCGTCTTAAATAAATATGCATACCAAATCGTTGTGACTTGCAGATACTGTGAACTGAGGGTGTTTATGCCACCTCGATACTCAATCATCTTTTGCAACCCCAACATATGCGTCTTCCACCGTGTCAGGTTGTTGGTAAACATCTATTGACAGTCAGCATTAGCACTGAAGGATAATATCCTAGAACTTACATCGTAACACGCCAGGTTCACCACTACGCCAATGATGGCTTCGTGAGCCATAAGTTGAGCGCCCCCAATCTGATTTCGTAAGATTTCGATCGACGCATTGTAATGTGTCAAACTGCTAGAGCTCTCTTGGGAAACCCATGCTCCAGTGCGCTCAGGATCTATCTCAAGGCGAGCGAGTACCAGGTGCATAGCACTATCATCGGTAAGTGCGAGAGCGAAGCAAAGCTCGCGCATGAGTTTACAGACTGGCGCCTCCTTGTCTACAGCTACTACGTGTTGTTAGAACATGCATGCGTATCTGAGGGAATCGTAGAACTTACAGAAATGGAGCATGCTGCTCGTACGGGCGGACATGGGATACCTGCGAGGCTTATGATAGGAGCAAATAGATGGGATCAAATGCAGCGAATGTCGATACCCCGGTGCCGAAAGTGATGTTTCTGGAGTCCTTATGCCGGAGCTTGAAGTGCCGGAGCTCGGTAACGAGCCTTTATATGTGCCTGCTGCAGATTTGATAGATTTAGATTTCAAGGTCACCTCTATTTTATCGTCTGGGCGTGAGCGCCTCCGAGTGATGCCAATTGGCTTCATCACATGACTGTTGATTCTTCTCTGAGTCTTGCGGTCTTTTATGTCCTGTGGTCGAGCAATGTTGACAAACATTAACTCGACTGCTGGAGGTGGATTGCTGACTCGGGTGGTCGACATTGTAGGTTTGGGATGGGGGTAAAGAGGTGAGATGCATTGGTTATTCTTGGCGAGGACCTTGCTTTAAATCAGCCGCTGTATTCACGGTAGTCCGTGAGTACAGCCCCTGTTGTAGGATTCTGGCTGTCAGCACTAAAGCTCAAAGCAGATCCTGGTCCGCCCGCAGAGAACGATTGGAGGCATGATCAACAAAATTCGTATTTCACAGCTACGATAAAATAATGACTTTAAGTATCTATGGTATGCTTCGTGTCAGCATAAGGGAGTTACGGGTGTCAACTGAAGATGCATTGTGACTCGCACCATCTCAGTTGATCACTCCACCACTAACAGAGATATACTGTCCCGTGATCCATCTCGCTTTCTCAGAAACCAGCAAAAGCACAGCGTCCGCGATATCCTCCGCAGTACCAGCCCTATCAGCAGCCCGTGTCATTTCGATAGAGGGTCGTTGAAAAGCATCGGCTATGGCTGCAGGAATTGCATCAGTCAAGACAGGTCCAGGGGCGACTGCATTGACCGTGATGCCCTTGCTGCGTCCCCACTGATCTTTTCGTTAGACACAGCACACTGATATCAGAGTAAAGGCTTACCTCCTTAGCCCATGACCAAGTAAGACTGTCGAGAGCAGCTTTGGAAGCACCATATATCGGGATGTAGCTATCTCCAAGCTTGGATGCGATTGAACTGATGTTCACGATACGACCACCGGGCGTAATGACAGGTACAACGGCTTGGGCAACAAACATTGAGCCCTTGACGTTGACGTCGAGTACTTCAGTCAATTGCTTAGGGGTGACTGCCATCGTCTCGCCAAAGAGTGGTACTCCTGCATTATTGACTACAGATAACAAGTTAACGTTTTATTGTGAATCGTAGTGGTTATACCTACTAAGAATATCGATATGGTCGGCGTTGAATGCTTTCAAAGTCTCATCAACCAGGTATTGAGCGCCCTCTGGAGTTTCGATCGAGGTTTGGACAACTGCTGCTTTCCCTCCGTCTGCTATTATACCTTGGGCGACGGCGTGGGCTCTCTCGGTCACAGAATCGCTCACGTGGTGGATGGTGACGGCTGCTCCGTTTCGTGCCAATGCTTTAGCTATAGCAGCTCCGATACCGTTTTCTCGGCCAGAGCCAGTAACTATAGCTATCTTTCCTTCAAGAGAGAGACTATCGATCGCCATGTTGAGTGCAGGAGGAGTTATGTAAAGCTGAGTGATTGTCAGAAACCCAATTATTGTTGACAACGCTTCTATTTATATTTACACAGGTGTATTTTCAATGCCCCAGTATTTCTCAATATCTCCAAATACTATATAAGCCAAGTTATCACCTGTTTCTGATTCAGGTAAGAGGTGTCAAGACCTGTTCCCTATTAAGGCTTAGTATTTCTTCCCTATTTGCAAAAACAGTTAATACTTGTAGAGTCTGAGTTCATTGAGCTATGGATCGGAATACCTCCTTGTTCTAAAGTGATGCATATCTGACTAGACCTAGATAGGAAAAAGGTATCCTTGTCACTGCAGATGATCCACTACACTGGTTACTAAAAATAATCCACTGGATACTCTGCTAGCCGTCACTTCTCATGTTACCCTATTGACCAACCTCGCCGCATTATATATGAATTAAGGGAAAAGTCAGGAAGATCACTAGATCAAGAGACTTTCAAACACAGAAAACATGTTAAGAATAAGTTGCTTAAGATTCGCTGATCTTATGATGATCTCACTTAATTCTTGTTGTCATTAGGAAGATACCTCACCCCAACGACTCAATAAACGCTTCCCAAGTTGCTCACTCATCAATGAAAGTGAATTTCACTTCCGTAATCCACCAAGTCCGCTGCGCCTTAAATAGAAGCTCTTTTCATATCTGCTGGTGGAAATTTAAATTATTAGATAACTGCCTGTAGAAATTTTGATAAAGAGAAACAGTTAACAGGACTGGAAGATTGTTTGCCAAGGCTGGATCTAAAGGCCTATCTTATTAGATTAGATACAGTAGATTTACTTCCTAAAAAAAAAAGAACGGCATAAGAAAAAGGGAAATCTAAGTAACGGAATAAGCAGGAGTAAATGTGCAGAAGTGGAGGGATAAGAATAAGGGCTCCTATTGGCTGACTGCTGACGGACCTTGTGTCCGTGGTCTTGAATTTGTCAATGTCTTCTAGTGATACCCTGGCTTGTTTAGTAGCTGACTAACTTCTGATGTACTATGTCTAAAAGCTCATAAGTATTCTTGACCATGATCTTGGCGCAGCCCCTCAGCTCGATTGTTAAGCTCTCTTCCTGATGTTCGACAACGCTGTAACCATAAGCGCGTATGACGTCACTACTGCAGCCCCGCTCCATTACATTGAGAAGCTCTTGGTGTTGCTGGCGTGAAGCATTATTTACTGGTTACATACACAGAGGCGGCAAATCCCCATCTATCCCGTACTATCTTGACCTCCTTACTATTACCAAGTTGTTTCACTTCTATAGAATTGTACCATTCTTACCTAGTCCATTCTCTCTCAACCGTGTTACGCACTCCCAAATGTCCTCCCCTCCACTCCGATCTCTCAACAACAAAGGAGAGCCTTCGAGTGTCCATGGATTTCGTAGACTTGAACCAGCTCCAGTTTCGACTTATGAGAGCACCGGCTCTGGCTCCGACCAGGGGCCGCCTCTGCTATCCTATCTCCGTCCTCGAGCCAAGCAGACAAAGATCGCCTGCGAGTCGTGTCGGAAACGAAAGGCTAGGGCACGTGTTGAGTTTAACATTTTCTTCTTTCTCCTAGAAACTTGACAAGTTCGACCCTGCTAACTCGCCATCTCTTCTCACACAGTGCGGTGGCCAACGTCCAAAATGCAAGGGTTGCATCAACAGGGATATCCAATGCCATTACCAGGCTCCGGAATGGGACCTAAAGCGGAAGTACGATGAGATACAGGAAAGGTCCAGTCTCTATGAGCAACTCTGCTTTCTTCTGACGTGTCTACCGGAGCGAGAAGCCCAAGGTATCTTCCGCAGGCTTCGGGAGGGCGCCGATGTTGCCACAACCATGCGGCAGGTGCAAGACGGCGATCTTCCACTGCAGCCAGCATGGGCTCCAGAGACCCGACTTCATTATGAGTTCCCTTGTTCCACTTCCACGCCTGCTGCTCTGCTATCACCAGACAACCCGTATCTCGGCTCCACAATATTTGAAGTTACCTCTCACACTCTGCCGCTATCACCAGAGCAAACAGAGGCTTTGGTAAACGGGTTTGAGACCATAAACATGGCGCCGTATAACACAGCAGAACTGATGGACCCCTACATACCGGATATTCAAGTTTCCAAGTGGACATCAGTTGAGGCAGACGATGAGTTGCTGCGCACACTCTTGCGATCATACTTTCTCCATGACTATGCGAATTATACTTGTTTTCAGAAAGACATCTTTCTCCAAGCCATGAGAGACAGTGATACTCGATTTTGTTCTCCATTACTTGTCAACGCTGTCCTGGCTGAAGTATGCGTAGGTCACAAGAACCCAACAACACATAGATCTGCTAAGTCTCCCCCTCAGCATAGTTATCGTACAGCCACCCACCGTGCCTGGAGGTCAGAAAATCTGGGTTATACTTTTCTCACAGAGGCAAAACGACTCTGGGAGCTAGTGAGCAGTAAGTGCATGCTCACTACGCTACATGCTGCAATGGTATTGCATACCATCTATACCATGAACGGGATGGATCAGGTCGGCATATCTTATCTGCTTCAGTCAGTTCAAATAGCGCAGTACCTAAAGCTCTTTGCACCGGAGCAAACAGAAGGGAAAACGAAGACTGCCCGTGTATTTACTGCTTGGGCCCTGTATCGCTGGCAATCGTGGGTGTTCCTCTATGTTCTACACGACCTAAGACAGGCTGATAAACAGGCTACAGGTTGCAGGCCTTCCACAACTTGAGAGCTCCCCTGATCAGAGGACCTCCGGCGACGCCTATGCCAGACCCAGAGGAGGAACCTTCGTGGTATGGGGAACTCTGGTTAAGATACCCGCCCAGTTTGAAGCTGGTACCAATGCACTTTGGATATGTCTATCGAGCTCAAACGGGACTACGCCGTATTGCAAATATGATTACCTGTATTAGGTTTACGGGCCAAAAGACAGCTCGGAGTTTGCCAGCAAGCGACCTTGATCGTTTGCAAAAGGTACTCGACGACTGGTATATTGGGCTACCAGAACCTATCAAGTCGCACAGGGCAGTGCTGCCGTCCCAGCTCATAATGCAGTAAGTCCCAAAACTGCAATAAGACTACATTACGCGGGCCGCGATGTTGACATATAGGCAGCATGGAGTACTGCGTTCTGCTCTTCAAAGTCGCGCATATGGTGCAAGAAGAGATGGAGCCACCACGAACACCAACAGTTGAAGCAGTTAACAATAATACCCAGCCTTCTAAAAGGGTTGAATACGCGCTACGATGCCTCGAAACTGTACTCCGTCTCTACCACCTACGCCACAGCTTCGAGCACGGCGACAATACCTGACCTATTTCCTCTCCATACTAGCATATTCGACCATCGAGAACATGAATGGGAACTCAATATCCCCGGATGATGCAAAAGCTCTTGAAACCCTACGTGCGACGCTTCTCCTCGCTATCAAAGGTCTCTACGACCAAGGCCAGCACGTATACGTCTCGTCCGCCATGTGCCGGCTGATACGGGACCGCATGACGAAGGAAGACATGACCGCGCTGAGGCGATACACGACGTGGAAGAACGACCAACCGCTGGTCCCTCACTATGTTAGATCGACGTTTCCGGTGACAGTTGTGATGCTGGAAGAGGATTGGAACTTGGAGACGGTGGATATTCTGGCCAAGAAGTATGACCAGTTGGCACTCGAGGCGAACGAGGGTGACAGTAGTACGGCCATCACACCGAATGAGAAGTCCGAACAGGCTGGATGAAAGCTATACATTGATAGCCTTATCCTCCCTGTTAATAAACGCCCACCTGAGAGACAAGTAGCAACAGGAAAAAAGGACTGATATCAAAACCCGAGCATAATCTCTGGCGTTTTAGCCACATAGCCTTTATCTAATAACGCTCCTCCGATCTCGTCTCAGGGGGGCAATGCTATTTTACTCTTTTGGAGCATGATTAGATCAAGATCTTGTAATGTCTTTCTCAGAATGTGAAAAGGCTTAGGATACCCCCAACCTTGTCTGGACTTCTTAAGTCTAGTAAATCTTGGCACCTGCTCCTGATACTACACCAGCGACGAGTTTAACAGAGGTTACCTTTAATTCCCAGTCTTAGTCTTTTGACTTAAGCTCCTTTAGATATGATTTTGAGACTAAGAGAATATAGAGAAGAGGCCTCAGAAGCAGGAGGGATAATCTATTTATTCTGCACAATCAGTCTCTCTTGCATAATAGCAATCTGAGGCACCCGGCCGCTTCAGGCAGAAGGTCAAAGCAACCAAAGAAGAACTGGAATTTATTATATAATAACACCTTAAACACTAAGCATTTCTCTAGCCAGAGTGAAGGTTAGAAGTTCTTAGTTACAATCATGATCTTACCTTTATAGGCTTTCTGCGTCCTTTAATTTATAGCTGTATGATATTCTAAGTTATAGAGGGTAAAAAGGATGATATGCTTCTTAACTGGCTAATCCTTATGGAGTGGGCACTTAGCATTATGATATCGGACCGCTTTCCCCTCGTTCGCTCTTAATATTTATACCAGCCTAAAGCTTATACATTTCTATTACTATTTGCTTAATCTCTATTAACAATAAGCATAGATATTACCCTGGAGAATGCATCATCTTTTACCAAACACTTCTCAAGTTGCTCATTTATCAATGAAAGGGATTATCCCTTGCCGAACCCACCAAGTCCGCTGCGCCTCAAATGGGTCCTCTTCCTCTAGAACGAGGTTAAATGCCTCTTCATCCGCTTCAAAGTCCTCCGCTTCACTCTGCGTCAGGGGCTGATAGCGTCGCTTTTCATCAGCCAGCCACTTCTGTCGAAGCTTATAAGCCCGACTCAAGGCCCCCTCCCGCACCCGGCCAAGATGTTCGTGCCCCCAGTTTGACATGACATGCACGGCGGTGACTTTCGGTATCTCCCACCATAAGTCCACATCCGGCTTGTGTCTTGAAACCACAGAGTTTCGGCTTTCAACAAGCTTATCTTGTAGACAGTTCTGAACTATCTCAAAGTATTCATTTCTTTGCAGCGTTTTGTGACGTTTGAGAAGTTCTCCGTATGGTCCGATGCATGTTACTACCAAGGTGTTCGAATAGTCCTTCGGCGGAAACATTTGCAGAGATGCATCAACCTCGCTGACGGGTTGGTAGCTCCAAAGATATTGTGTGTCGTAGCTGTGTCGTTTCTCCCCCTTGGCGTTCGAGGTATTCCATGGGCGGATTTCGTCCATATAGGGGTCTGTCCATTCCACCAAAAGTAGCTCCTCAAGATGCTGAAAGAGTCGTAATACAGATGAAAGATCGGAAAGCGTGTAATTGCCTTCAGAAAAGCTAGGGTGTGAAAGATAGAGCGAGCCAGTGGAGTCGTCCAAGGCGATCCTTTTGACCTTTTGCATATCGGTGGGATGGATTTGACTGATATCCCATGCACAGCCACTTAGTACACGATGCTTGGTACCCCAATCATCCCCACGAGAGATGAAAAGGACATCTGTATCAAAATTGAACCATGTTTGAGGACCGTGAGACCGTGTGCGAAAGGCGAGCTGATAGCCTCTCTTAATCAGGTGGTCTCGAGATTCACGGCATGTATGCAAGAACGCAGGGATTGGAGCATTGCTAAACAGCTGAACCTCCCTACACAGTTCCCAAGCATAGGCAGGATTCTCGCTCAGCCAGTCAAGACTGATTTGAGGTGCGAGCTTTGACACGTCCCAAGGCTGATACGACGATTTGGTGCTCGAAAAGCCATAGCGCTCAAGTGTTCGTTGCTTGGTCCGAGATGGAATCTGAGATCTCCAATTGAATGAGAAGTGTGTGAGAGACTCGTCTAGTCGAATGGAGTTTGGTCTCGTGCGTATATGCTCTGCGAATTCATTGTAATCTTGCTCGGCAAATTGTAGGATGTGGACAAAGCGGGGTGGCGTGGCTAAGCTGTAGATCTCTTGGCGGAGCTCCAAGGGGAGTGCTAAGAAGTAATGGAACTCAGTGAGCGACATGGCGCGATTTATCTGGGCTTCTGTCTCTATGAATTGCAATGAAGTTGGTAAAGTCTTACTGCCTCAGATGCCGCACCGTAAGCAGGCTGACATTGTCCGCGGGAAAACATTAGTCCGTCGATCTCCATTGGCCAAGATGGAATGAGAAACAACGAGTAACCAGAGCATTTATGTTTCTGCCTATTCTGTCTAATACGGGAAGCTTCCCTCTGGAACTTTCTCTAAGACTCCCGATTTCTTCTGCAACTCATCCTGTTCATGCAAATACGGCAAGAGGATATCCGCCCAGTGGTGTTTGCCCTTGTACTTTGACGCAGCTTCATCCCAGTTCTCAATCGCTTCGGCTAGACGCCCAGGAACATGGGGCTCTTGTGCAATCGTAGTAATTGGCTCAAAGTATGTACGAACCGTGAAGAGAAGAGCTTTGGATCGAGGAAGTCGTCGGAGGGACTGTCTCTCGGAGCGGAAGTAGAGGTCGTTGATGGTGAGACCCTTGTCATTTGCCGTTTCCCAGGCTGAGGAAGAGCTGTTAGGGCGTTTTGAGAAGAGATGGGGATGGACTTACAGGCTACTTCGTTGCTATCTTGATCACCCATTCGATGAGACCAGTGAAGACCGTCATCGAGCTGAATGAAGAACTAAATGGTCAGTAACGTACTAGTGGACTGGGAACAGACTTACGTTGTTTCGGATCACAGCCTTGTCGGGCTGCATCGTCTTAAAGAAACGGTTCATAGACTTTTGAAGCTTTGACTGGTAGTGGGGAACCTTTGCTTCAATGTGTAGAGTGTCGAGAGACATTCTGAACTTTTCACTCAACCGCCAGAAGCCAGGGAGACAGACAGCTCCGGCGTCGAGGTGATATTGACCGTCTACAATGTCAGCCGGGAAAGACAAAGAATTAGGCAGCTTACCATCTTCTTCAACCATGATGATGAGATCGTCCTGGACCAGTTTGGCAGCTGTTGCCATCGCTTCCTTGGGAGTATCTGATGGTCAGCTGGGTCTTGGCTCCGAGGATGACACGTACTGGCTGGGTAATTGAACTCTTCCTTGGTCAATGTATTGCGAAGGATGCCATTGCTGAGCTGAAAGATCTTGGGATACCGAGCAGTCAAATACGCAGTCAGTTCTTCTAGAACCTCAAAGCAGGCATCTCGAGTAACATCATTGTCAACATATTGAACATGTGCATCAATATCTTTCTCGAGCTCAGAGACCTTGAGATCGTGGTACCAAAGAAAGTTGGAGTCCATCTCAATCCAATTGTTCCAGTCCATCTTCCGAATGCCCATGGTGACGTGGTTCGGTCCATGGCGACATGGTCGGTAAAGCTCAGGCTTCTTTGCATCCAGATCAAAATCAACGAGAGGCTTTGGCGAAGGAGTCTTCCATTCAATGTCCGTTTTGACTGTCTTGTTAGATAAACTCTCCAAGCATAGGATGACATACCAGCAGTCTTTCCCTTGCGCATCCATTCATACACAATGAAGAGACACAAACCCACTGCCGCAAAGGCAATGAGAACAGTTTCTTGACGAAAACCCATTGATTCAAGAAGAGAAGGCATGGTTGATGATGAAACAAGACCAGAACAACGTTGAACTTAAATAATCGTGGCGATGATACCGTGCCTAGAAACTTTCCAATTCCGGATTACTTACCCGACTCGCCCTCAGCGTATCAAACTTGATGTAATGACAGTAAACTAAACCAATTACGGTAATTCACCACGACTCAGCTTCCCCGCCCGGATGATGTCGCCCGCTGGTCCCTAATTGCGGGGATGTTTTAGGGACGATAATTATTGACTATCTCATTACTACTTATGATGTTTTACCAGTCTTGGCTGTCTTGATAACACCCTCTTTGTGGAGCGCCTCGATGATGTCGAGAATTACAAAGTCACAGCCTTTTGCCGCCATTATGTTTACGCCAACGGGAATAAGCTGGTTTTGGAGTGTTGAGTTGGAGAATTGGCCTAGGTCAAACATGCCCAGTGAGACTGCGTAGTCGGGGAGACCTGCGACTGAGGCGAGTCTTCCGGCGTATACGGTCTGACTGCCTGAGTTGTTGGAGTTTGCCTTTTCTGCCTCCAAGGACTCCTCGCAGGCTTCTTCTGATCCAAGGGTGGAGTTGCAGTTGACAGTAGTGTTGAGCTGGGTGATGAGAGACTGCTGTTCAGAACTGGCTTGGAGAAGCTCTCGGATATATGGATTCGAACCACTAATTTGTTAGCGGTGAAAGCAATCGACAGGGATGACATACTCTTGGGAAACGTCAGGCTTGTATGAAGGATAGCTGGCGGATAGATAGACGTAGACAGCATTAGAGCAGCTTTTGTTATCGGCAGTCAAGAACTCGCTGGCGACCCAATCCTCGACTCCTTTCTTGGAAGCCAAGTCATCTTCATGAGTCGACTGTGTCATTGTCTTATTGGCGTTCATCCATCCTTTCCGAATCCCAGGCACCATGTGAGGGAATGCACCATCGTGAAGACTCTTGTACTCTTCAACATACTCTTTACCAAACTCGTTCCATTGTTCATAGGTTGTCAGGTTGAAATAAACATTACCCACGATGTTGGAGAGGTCCATGTCACTGAACGCCTTTGGGGTAGAGTTTGTCCAGGCTGAGTCAATTGAGAAGACACTGCCATCGGTAGACAGTAAAGATGTGAGGCTGTTTAAAAACTCCCCCACTGCAGTCGCCGCCTTCGGGGAGTCTCTTTCTAGGTCAAGGAGGTACCGTTCACTCCCGCTGTCTAAGAGGACTTCAGACGGCAACCCGGAATACTCTCTAATCGTGCCAGCGTAAAGAGATCGGGTGAACTTGGACAAAACGATAGGGTCTCTGGCAATGATGCCTGATGTATCCATCGCCGATGAAAGAGGTAGGGCTCCAGTTAGATTGACAGCGTCTTGTGTAGGACGGTTCCCATGGACGGCATTCTGGATTGCAGGGCCACGGATACTACCGCCTGTATCGCTTCCCATGCTAGCATCAAGCCAGTCATATGAAGCAACAGCTGCAGCAGAGCCACCAGAGCTATCACCAGGTGAGTTGTACCCATCGCCTCGCGGGTTGAAGGGGAGAAGGTAGTCAATATGCTCTGTGACGTATCCACCAGCAAAGGCAAACTCGGACATTTTGTTTTTTCCAACGACTACAGCGCCGGCATCAATGAGCTTCTGTACGCATACAGCAGTCTTGGTCTTGACCTTGCTCATTTCATACAGAGCTCTGTTGCCGCCGCTTGTCTTGACTCCTTTGAGGTCGTAAAGATCTTTGACACCGAGGCGGAGACCAGCGAGGGGTTTATCTTTCGTGGGAGTATAGTAGAGACGCGATGGGACAGCGACCGTGAGACCTCCGGCGGAGAGGGCGCCGGCGCGAAGGGGATGGTGGGTTCCGGAGAAGTCTTGGTATGTGGACTACTACTGTCAGCGATGTTGAGTGCATAAGCTGGGAACTTACTTGGATAAAGGCTTGGTTAGTGTCGACATAGAGACGATATGCTTGAAAGACTTTGCCCGTGTAGCGATGTACAAAGTATGGGCCCGCCGGAACCGACTCTTTGCCAGTGTATACTGCTGAAACGTTGTACTTGGAGGAGTTGAAGGCAACCTTTTTATCGGAGTTGATGTACAAAGCTGCGACCGTCAGATAAATCACCCCATCACTCACAAATCATACCCTGGGTAAACTCCTTGGTCCAAACATCATCCTTCTCATACTCCCCCAACGCAGAGGCAACACGCTCAGCATTTGGCGTCCCATTCAACTTCACCACCGTCAAAGGCGTAAACTCCTCAGCATCCACCTCAGCATCCCACGAATCCAATGTCCACGCTGCAGTCGGAGGAACAAAGTACTCATGATCACCAAGCTGTATCTGCCTCGAAACAGAAGCGGCAGAAACACCCGCAAGGTAGAAAATACCCACCACCAGGGTAGAAAACGACATTGTAATAACTGCTGTCCATTAATCTTACCAGCGAGCGGGAAACTCGTTATATAAACGTGCTCGCCAAGACTGTACATCCTGGCTTCAGGCTTCCCATGCTCACTGCGGCCAATCGCGGGTTTGGAATCGTTAGCCCCCAAACTGTCGGGGCCTTCGGGGCAAGCTGACGATCTTGGGTGACGTGTAGCGTGGTCCTACCCCCACAAGCCGTGCCTTGAAACCAGTTGACATTATCCCTTTTCGGCTATTCAGAGTGCGTGCTTGTTGGGATCAGCCCTATAAGCCGGCGGCTGACGCTGGGGCTAAAGGTTGGATTGCCTGTATAAGAAGGCTAATGCGAGCTGACTGCCAGGCTGATTGACCGCGATAATCAGCAAGTGCATCATCACATCTACTTGAATTGCCTATTTTACTCTAGGATACAGTTGTAGATCCTCCTATTCTACGGACATTTACAATTGGCCGAATCTAAAAGCTTATCCACGTTAAAAGTCTCGGCAAAGTCTGACCCGAGTTTCGGATGAACTGCAAACGTCGGGAGTTTCACTTGGCGGCAGATAAGAGTAAAAGGTTAATTTCATCGGCAGATTTTAAACTTATCAAGTTAGAGTTGTCATTTCCCCGTTAGAGTTCTTGTTAGAGTTTAATAAGCGTGACATTCTTGTTGATCGTTATATCTGGCCATTATTAAGCTCCTCTGTGATGCCGACGTCCCGTTTAAACGCCTCGAGCCAATCTTTGTTCTCTGCGATGGTTTGATTAAATGGGTCGTCACTAATTTGTTAGAAATATGTAGCATTGAGGTTGATGGGTACGTACTCGTTGTAGCTGATCCATCGCGCGTAATGTTGGATCTCTTCGTCTGAGGGAACGCGACTCGCTGGGTTATGCGGTGACATTATCGCAGATACCCATCGTCGTAATTCCTGAGTAAACCATCGCCAGTAATTATGATCATTCAGAAAAGCTGTACTTGTTTTTAGAACAAGGCCTCGTGCGGCGAGGAGATGGGGATCTGGTCGAAGTGGCGTGTTCCAAGCTTCTGTGTTTTCCGTCGTCGTGGAATGTCGCTGTCGGAATGCGGCGAGCCAATAATCATCGTCTGCTGCTGTATGATTCACATTTGAATCTGAGCCGTGAATTACAACGCGTGCTTGTCGACGGAGGTCGTCGTCGGGTGGTTCATTGCCAATGACGCGTTGCAGGTCGAGATAAGCGCCAAGTTCCTGTTCCAGACGCGTATAATCTTGGATCATCGCGTTCAAGTTCATGCCTTCGGATAACCCGATCAACTCGATTCCTGTGCGCTGTCGGAACGGGAGAAGCCAATCGCCGGGTAAATGAATTATCTTAATAAGCCAGTTGGCGATGAAATCTGATGGTGTTGCTGAAACTTCCTCTAGTCGACCAACAATTCTGCAGCACTCTTCTCGCAGTTCGTCATCCCTGATACTCAGCCCCAAGAGCTGTTTCGCTTGTACAAATTCTTGCAACTGCGTCTCAAAAGGACATCCCTCAAAAATATTATTCTTTCCACTAATTTCCAATGAAGAAAGTCGACTTTCGGCGTTTGATCGCATGGGTCCGAATTGAGCTTGCTGTGAGATTGCAACGTTCGAAAAGACCAGATCCCGAAGCCATGATGGGCAGACTGGGTCGACGTGAGACAGCGGTTCCGAAGCAAATAGAATGCGACACGCTTCGAGCTGCATTTCGTCGCCGGTTGGCATTCGCGCATGTTTGTAAAAGTGATTCTGCATGAAATACGCCAACTCCAATTTAAGTAGCTCATAAGCTGTTCGTGGCGTTTCAACGAGTGCACGGCTCCCTTCGAATGGAAAAGGACTATTTCGTTCAGTTTCGATAAAGTCTAGAAAGTCAGTAAGTATTTAATCACTCTTCAGCGCAACTTACAAGGAGGAATCGAGTTTTCGACAAGCTCAAGAATATGCGGTTCAAATCCCCAATCACCCTTCCAATCAGCCATAGTCTTTCCTGTCTTGAAATGATCCGCTAGATGATGCACACGATCAATCCACGTTTCCATCACGAGATTACAGAAACCGCATCGTGAGTGAATTGCAGGTGGAGGAGCTTTCCACTGTCTCATCGGCCACTCGGCAAATTTGGCATTATGGACCAGTTTGAGATGTTGATTGAGATGATCCTTTCGATTAAACGTGCGCTCCTGTACAGGTCGATTCTTGCAGGCTGAATAATTGTGCGTTTCGATATGTGCGTCATCAGGATCAACGTGACCGCAGAAAACACAGCGAATCTCGGGACTATCAGCTTTTTGGCCTCGCGGTCCTTCTGGACTGCAGACCCATCGTTCCAGAGGCAGATGAAGAGAATTCTCATGGCGTGACCAATCGTGTTTTGCTCGGAATGTCTCGGTGCAGAACGTGCATTGGAATGCCTTTCGGGGAGCTGCTAGAGATCGTCGTTCTTCTTTGTATGCACGTCTTCTGCGACGAGAACTTCCCCGACTAAAGAGCTCATTGAGGCCGAGTGATGAGCGACTCGTGTGTGAATTAACTGAGCTGATTGAGCTGGATCGTGATGTGCCGACACTTCTAACTGATGGCGTTCGAGATAGTCTCGTATATGGACTCGAGGAACCTACTCTGTTAGCTCCACTCACTCAAGTTCCGCCAAACTCACCTGATTGCGGTCGCACAGATGCTACAGCTCTCGCAATCGCAGTAACGGCAGCAGGCTCATCCTCAGGCGGCGAATCAACCCATCTCTGCAGCGGATCCATATCAGACGTATTCCTCACAGCTGGCGTCCCAGGTCTAGGCGGAATATCCATAGCAGGCGTATCCCCATGTCTCGGCGAAGAAGCACTCGACGGAATCTTTCCTCTTCGCCTCGCATTAGCCAACCAATTAGATATCTGCGTCTTTGTAAGCCCCGTCTCCTCCTGCAGCATCCTTCGTTCAGGTTCCCGCGGGTACGGATGGTTCTGATGCGTCGCGAGCCAATTCTTCAGTATCCGCACCGACTCCCTCGTGAATCTCCCGCCGACCTTTGCAGGCGGCGCTGGTTGAGTATAGCCATGCAGCGACAGGGGCGTGAAGGGATTTTGCGGCGCGGGATGAGTTGGAGCAGGATTGGGGATTGTGTTTGATAGGTCCGGTGGAGGGGCTGAGTCGGACATGTAGGGGGTTAAATCATCGCTGATGAAGCCGTCCAATAGATCGACGTCTGTGAAGAGATTGGGGTTGTTGAAATTCATGGTGAGTAGTGAGTGTAGGGGTCAATGCATGCACGTCACTGTAAAGGTGAAGAAGAGAGGTCTGATCCCTTCAGTAAAGGTTATCAAGTGGCGGCATTGTCTGGTGATTTCTGATTGGCTGACAAAAGGGAAACCTTGTCATCACGCCCTATTGATGGGGCGTCATGTGAGCGGGGAACTGGGCTAGTATCTGAGGAGGCTAATGAAATGATTCTGGATATGTCTATGAATGTCTATTTGCTTGGTGGAATGTTTCGTGGAGTTGAGTTAACATGACGTGGATTGGTCTTTGGTTGATGTAAATGTCGTCAAATTGTTTGAGGACGTCAGGGTAGGGCCTCAGGTAGTCTCTGGCCTGCCAAAGGTATTTCTCTGCCTTGGACAGATTGCCAGTATTCTGAAGCATTCGGGTGATGTATTCCTCATGCTTCTTTCGTTCCTCTTCGGTGAGGTTTTCCTGGAAATGTCAGTACGCCCTATATGTGATCGGCAAACGTACCTTGATGTCAAACATGAGATTCATGGTTGGTTCGATGACGACTGCTTTAAAGTCGATATCGGGATGCTCTTTTTGAAGATCTTTGGTTTGCGCTTCAAAGTCAGAGATTGACTGCTCGCGCGTCTTTTCGTACAACTGTTTTGAACTCATTTTGATGTCCTTTTGGTGTTTGTTTGATGTGTTGGAGTAAAACTGAGATTTCGTGACGATTGACGTGGACCCCTCCGACACGTCAACCCTGCAGGGAGTGTCGATCACCCCAGAAATTGCATAACGTCATGAATTCGCTGGCGGGAGATGCCATGACTCAAGTAAAGAAGCAATTGAACATAACGGTTATCGAGATAGCAGACGCGGATGCTGCTGTCAAGAGTGAAGCTATTTCAAGCAAGAGAATTCGTTTTATGACGTGGTGACTATTTACTCAAAGCCCCCAATAACAACCCCTGCAACTCTTGAAGGCTCTGTCGACTCGTCTTCTGACTCGCCATGACATAAAAGACGTTGCCCAAAACTCGACTGTGAGCATTCCAAGTCCCTGTTCCCGCTCTCAAATGCGTCTGAAGCTTCTTGGCAGCCAAACTCTTGTACCCAACACCATCCTCATCTCTCAAACTAATTGCCAAAACACTCCCAAGAGCCCAAACACCCAGAACTTGCTGATTATGCGAGACACTGTTAACAAACTCTCTCGACCAAACAGACCAAGCCTGGGTATCCTCCTCCCAATCCTTCTCCGCCCATGCCCATTCTCCTCTCTTGTCCATATCCTGCATCTCCCGTACCGACTCAACAGCGACTTGACATCCAACAGCATGCGCCGTGTAACTGTGACCATGCAGTAAAGCATCGCTCTTGTCATCACTAACAAACGCATCGAAAATACTCTCTGATGCCATGGTCGTGCAGAGCGGTACAAGACCTCCCGTAAGTAGTTTAGCGTTGACTGAGATGTCGGCGTCGGTGCCGAGGAATGACGCCGCTGTGAACCGACCGAGGCGGTATAGCCCGGTAAAAACTTCGTCGAAAATTACGGGGAGTCCAGACCATGAGAGTGGGTCGTTGGGGCTGGAGCCATTGCCAAAGAGGTGAGGGGATCGACGGACGACATCCACTAGAGCTCTTTGGAAGAGGGGATCACTGAACTTTTAGCCCTGAATAATAAAAGGACTGAATGGTGAGAGGGAAATGAGACTTACACAAAGATCATGCCTCCGGCGCCGAGAATTATCGGCTCCATCATGAGAGCACCAAACTTGCGTCCAGATGCTTGGAGTTTTGAGAGAACGCTCTCGATGTAACGTTCATACTTTCGGTACTGCTCGGTATTGAGCCGAGATTCGAGATCAAAAACCTCCGAGATCGATCTGCGATCCGAATCCTGTCCCAGTTCATCCCTCAGACCATCAGGAACCTGAACAACCCACTTCCCTTTGACGCACTGAATCGTAGGATAGTCAAACCAATACCCCTTACCCTCATACCACTCAATCTTCTCATTATAAACACACGGCTCCGCACAATCCATCGCGCCAATCGTATCCCCATGATAACTCCCCTTGAGTCCGAGAATATGAACATTATCATTCGGTCCCCAGCCATACCGCAGCCTCGCCGCACGAAGCGCCATCTTGACAGCGACTTCGCACCCCGTGCTCCCATTGTCAGAGTAGAAAACACGTGAAAATCGCGGATTATCCGCGCCTTTGAGGAGCATCTCCGCAAGCGCTAATGCAGGCTCGTGGATTGCCTCGGCAAACATTACGTGGCCGTATCGACCGGCTGCGTAGGCTGCTGCGAGGGTGAGGCGCGAGTTGGCGTGGCCGAGACCTTGGGACCACCATGATGCTGAGCCGTCAAAGGCGGGTTGAAGGAGATTGGGAGTGGTGGTGGAGGGGTTGAGGACTTGGAAATAGTCGCCGTGGGCTGAGTCTATGGCGGAGATTGTGTCGGCGGTGACGAGCTTTTGTTGGGTGAAGGGGTACCAGATTGATTTGCTTGCTTTGGAGGCCATTGATTCGAGGCGGGAGATGCGGTCTTTTCCTCGTTTATCGAGAGCTTCGAGGACGTGGTCGACGTTGCGGGAGGCGTAGTACTCTTTCATCTGCTCAATGTCTTCTTTTTCATTACCGAGTCGAGCAGGTGGTTCAGGGATTGTGTCGACTGAAATGCCGCCCAGCTTTCCAAAGTAGTCTCGAAGGTATTGATAATTCTCGTACTTCATGTCCTGGAACAGAAGAATTGACTCAATGTCATGGCCGCGCATTCGTAAAGACTCGTAAGCAGAAATGGTCTGTGAGATGCCACCGAGCTTTGAGTCGCCGACAAGAATAACTGGTGCACGCAATGGAGCGTAGAGATCAGCTTGGGGAGTACCAGATGGACCAGGTGAATGAACGCCACCAGCAGTCTCTAGAAACAGCCATCCTGATCCTTCAGACGCATATCGCGACGTGGTGTCGTAGATCTTGGCGAGAACATCTTGATCAGACGGAATTGGCTAACTCTGTAAGCTTCATTCATCAACCAATTGACTCCATACCTTGCCAGATGCCTTCGCAGCTATATGAGGACTGCAAGGAATGTCGTATTGGAACAGCGTCTCATGGTTCGTGGACGGAGCATATCGTTGAATATGACTACCTCGTTAGATAATGTCTCCCAGAATCATCCAACTTCTACTCCAATTAGCTCAATCCCCTCAACATCCCTAAAACTTACACCATCCATCAGCCTCATCCGCAGCCCCCGTAGAAACCGGCTTAAGAAACCACGTCCTCTCGACCCGCTTGCTCGCAGAATTACACAAAATCGTGCTGAAAATCGTTTTGCCTACATCAGTATTCGCACCGTAGACTTGATGCGCTCGCAGCGATCGCCAGAGAAGAGCCGGCACGGGCGCCATTTTCGCGATGGGTGAGATGGACGAAAGGGTTGAGGTGGAATGCCGCGGTTTATAATGGGAGGGTCTAGTCTAGATCGGCACGGCAAAGGACTCCGGGCGGGGCGGGGGGCTCAACATGTACTAAACCCAACAAATTCCGCGTGCTTTACCGAGTGAAGTGACTTGTGAGTTTTTAACTTTGTAATTATGTCGAAATTGGAGGAGCAGTTGAAAGCGCGATTATTAGATCGTGAGAAACGGTCTCAATTGCGACGGTTGACGACGTTTCCAGCTGACAATGTCGATTTTTCCTCAAATGCATATCTTTCCCTCTCGTCGGTACCGGAAATTCGAAGCGCGTATCAGTCCCTTCTTGAGAATCATGCAGCGCCGCCTCCGTTGTTAGGGTCTGGAGGTTCACGGCTGTTGGACGGCAATTCAACCCTCGCGGAGAATCTGGAGCGAGACATTGCGGCATTTCACAATGCGGATGCTGGATTATTGTTCAATTCGGGGTTTGATGCGAATGTCGGTCTTGTTAGCTGTTTGCCGCAGCCGGGGGATGTTGTGGTGTATGATGAGCTTATTCATGCGAGTGCTCATGATGGGATGCGATTGAGTCGCGCGGGACGGAGGGTGTCGTTTAGGCATAATTGTGTACATGGGGAAGGGGGTCTTGATGAAGTTTTGAGTGGAAGTGGGGGCGAGAAATCGGTTTTTATTCTTGTTGAAGGTGTTTACAGCATGGATGGCGATGTTGCTCCTCTCAAAGAGATTGTCGCATGCGTCAAAACTCGACTCCCAACCAATGGCTATATCATCGTCGACGAGGCGCATTCAACAGGCATTTTTGGTCATCAAGGACGAGGTCTGGTATGCGAGTTGGGTTTGGAGAAGGAAATATTCGCACGGCTGCATACGTTTGGCAAAGCAATGAGTTCTTTTGGGGGTGAGTAAAGGTAAACCGCGCAGAAAAAAAGCTAACGATGCAGCTATCGTCCTATGCTCACCCACGACACGAGAGTATCTCATAAACTACGCCCGAACTCTCATCTACACGACCGCAATGCCATTCTCCTGTCTCGCAAGCATTGGTATCTCTTATCAGTATCTGCAGAGCGGAAGGGCTGATGAGAGATTGAAACATCTCTGGAGTTTGGTGAGCTACACACACAAGCTGCTCGCGGAAGCATGCTCCGTCAGCCAACAAATTCGCACAGATGCAGCACCTAAATCACCAATCATACCTGTTTTCACCTCGCAGCCACGAAGCCTAGCTCAATTCTGTCAGGAACGAGGATTCACGGTGCGGCCTATCGTGGCGCCGACGGTACCGAAGGGTAGTGAGAGGGTGAGGATCTGTGTGCATGCAGGTAATACCGTTGCGGAAGTGGAGGGACTGGTTGAGACGATTAAGCTTTGGGTTCGGGTTCATGAGGGGTCTGCTAAACTATAGACGTGTTTATACTTTATAGAGATAGAAGGAATGCCACGAGCAATTTGAGACGTCTTCATTCTTAGTAAACTCTTGGTAAGCCTTGAGCTAGGAATGGCTTATGATTCGTGCATCGTGAATCGTCATCGACGAGTAACAGAATGACTAGTGAGGCGTTTCGGCGAACCTTATGTCAGTCCATACTATCTTAGGTCCAAGACTAGTGTATCGCGAGAGGACTATATAAACTCGACTTGTCCCCAGTCTCACCTTCTGGTGTTTTTGAGGCTATCCAAATATGGTGGCGCACTCTACTGAAGGTGCTCCGAGGCTTTGTCTTCTTATGGTCACTTAGCTTAATGAATCCTTTCGAATCGACAAATACATCGACATCTATTCTAAACGGAACAGCTCAACCTTCACTGAATGTGATAACCGAACCCCAATCAAGTCCTTTGCCCAAAACATCTCTAGATCTCTAGGTCTCCCTTCCCATCCCGAAATACTTCATCGTACCACGGCTTCTCCGCCTCTGCCTTTTCCGTCTTTGCACGACAAACGTCCCCAAACTCTCGCTCGACGATACTTACCTCCCCCGAATCGACAATGAAGGTTTTCGGCTTCTTCTGAGTGATATTCGATCGCGACTCCCAGTACACCAACCGTTCCCCATTGACAGCAATCTCCAGTAATGGCTCTCCTTCGACGATCGCTAGTTGAGCCTTGAGAAGTTGGCGGAGGTATGGGAAGAACCAGATACGGTCCCACCAGAGATATCGACGTTCCTTTGCACCATCCTTGTGGGCGTTGTGATGGACGACGACGGGAATGGCAGTGGAGTAGAAATCGGCATATACAGGCATATCTCCCCACTCTGCAGGATCATGAAGAACGTGCATGTTCAGTGGGTTTGTAGAAGTTTGGATATCTTCCTGTACACCATCTAATCTCGGCTCAATGCCGAGGGACACTGACTTTTCTGCAATACCGGTCTCGTTATTCAGCGCAATGATCTCGCCATCTTGTTCCTCAAAAACAGTCGGTATGAACAGATTCTGCATATAGTCCAGCCCAACATGATACTCGAAATCGCTATGCATAACATCGAAGCTCTTATCCTTTCGGGACACGATATTCTTGCGAAGCCAGCGACGCCATATTTATTGTTCCGCAAATATCTCGCCGAATATTCCTTGATCGCTGTACAAGTCTTTGCCATTCGCCAAACCTCTCTGCATTCGCTCTTGCACGCGACGAAAGTATTTTCTCATATCGCCAACTGGACCAATCATGCTCCCGCTATTGAGATATTTCGGTCGTACATCGTGAAACACTTCCGGGTCTCTGTCGGTGTTCGGTCCGTAGAGGTCTTTTCGGGCTGGACTTTCGGGGAGTTGATCGCAGTGGAGGACGGAGCCTGATGACGGAGGAGGGAAGCATTTCTTCTGGGCTGATATGATGATAGTTTGTTCCATTGGAGGTTCTCCGCGACCGTTCCATTGAGATGCCAGTCGTTGATTGGCTTGGCGATTTGCTTCGTGGTATCGTTTGAGGAGGATCTCTGGCGGAAGCTGGAACCAAACGTCATACGAATCCGTCAACACAACGATATCGTTCTCCTCGAGTCTATTCTCGTCCGGAGTATCTTGATTTGAAACACTATCCAGATACTCAAGAGTACCCGTAATCTTCGCCAGATGAGACCCTCCCTTCCAGCCCTTGGACTTGTCATACGTCTTACCCCAATTCACAATAACCGGAGCCGGATACCCCAATGCCAACGCACTGGTGATGACTTTTCATAAATCGTGGTCTGGGTTATTGGCAGGGAGGACTATACTAAGCCGTCGATCCTTTGAAGGAAGCTTGGCAATGTCCGTCTGAGGGTACGTCTCATAGGCTTGGCCGATCGCAACCTCTCCGGCCAAGAATGCGCGGCCCTGGGTACGTTAGCATTGGCGTTGGGGGCTGTTTTCTCATCTTACCTCGAGGGAGGTGAGGGCTAGGAGGCCGGGGAAAATGAGGAGAGCGGCGATGAGGATTGTTATTATCTTCAGGGGGAGACGGAGAAGGCGCTTTACAAAGACCTTTAGGCCGGGAGTGTTTTTCTCGGGGGTGACGGCATCTTCAAGACTGCTGCTGGAATCAACCTGTTTGTAGCCTCGGGGCCATACCTGGGGAAGCATTTGGCGTATAACGTTCATGTTATACGTTAACAAGAACAATGAATTGCTCAGTGACATTCAGGGAAATTCCCTCATATATAAATTTATCACATTCATCTCTGTCCTGCATCGCCACAGCAGGAACAAATCTCGGCACATCTTGGCAACTAATACAGTGACAGTTCATACTTGGCGTCAGCACATATCAAGGCACCACAGCAAACAATGGTAATAACCAGGAAATTATAAAATCATCATCGTCCAATTATATGCGTCTGGTGCCATGATCCTTTCTTGGCTATGCCGAACGTCCCGAACTGGCCGCTCAATGGTGGAGGCTACCCCTTGCGCCCACGTAGCATCCCGTCTAGCGTCTTGGTTTACATCAAAAGAGCAACACCGGATCTCGTTTGGAGTTAATGACGAGGTTAAACGACTCTCGCGTTTCGTCTTCCGGTGTCATTGGGCTGGTATGCCTCATGGTCAATCCCATGCGTCCCCCATTTTCTCCACCACCGATTTCCGTAGGATAATCCTTTGCTGCGACTCCAATGGTTGTTTGGTGTTTTTCGCACCTTTTTCCGCCCGTGAGTGCCTGTTCTATAATTAGATATTGTTAAAAGACGGGGAAAGATACGTACATCTTCCGTTGTTTCTCCTTGTTCTAGTGGTGAATTGATTGCACTCCGCACAGTACTTTCGATCGCCCATCCAACCCCGCAATCTCATGAACAAAGGACATGAAATGCATGCGCAATGCTTTTTGCAGTATGAAACATTGCAGAGTGGGTGATCGGATGGGTAGTTTCGACATCGGTAGCAGACTTTGCTGTGTCTGTATTCATGGCGTCTGAAGCGATGGCTTATTGGAGAGTAGACGACTTTTCGATCTATTGCGCCGACGCAATCTTGCCGGCGGAGGGTGTTGTTATGATGTGTATCATGGCATTCTGAAGGGACGTCTGGTGTTGGACCGAGCTGATCGACCCATGTGAGATTAGGTTTGCTGGGGATGAGTGGTGCGACGAGATTTCGCATGTCGGGACCGGTTAGTGAGAGGCAGACTAGGTCGTTTCTGGTGCAGAAGCTTAGGATGTCGAGTTTGAGCTCTGGGGGGAACTTGTGAAAGAGGGTGAAGGGTTCTGGAGATGCTGACATGATGCCAGATGCGGCGCGTGAGCTGTAGAGAGTCAAGATGGTTGGTATTGAGTGTCTAGATATGATGAAATGAAGAGAAGCGGAGATATTTATGAGTCTTTCTTTGTGCTACATACTCCAATCTTGATTGTTGCAAGGCATCTTAGGCAGCCTTTCAGACTCCGCAGGAGAGTCACGTGTGGCCCGTCAGCCTTGAAATGTGGAGATTCTGCCTGATTTGCCGTCATGATTTGCTGACAGGGATCCCTCGTTACCCTATCTGAACGCTTCTAATGCGGAACATTGTCTCCAAACTACACAGTTCTAATATGAGATGACATCCGATCCTGACATGAATATCACTTTAAGTCGAAATGATGACGCTCAAGGCGACAGAATAATTTAGTAATTGATCGTCTGGTCTAGCTGGATGAAAGAATTACTCTAGTAAGTTCCTTTGTATACTACTAGCAATCACTCGTCACTCTTTGAGATGACTTATAGATGAAATTATACGAAAAGGAGCAAAGCACCAGTGCATTAATTAGCGTACCAAATCTGACGACTCTTTCGAGAAAACACGTCGACATCAAACTCCAAGATAAAAATCGACCAACCCTAAGCAAACAAATTCGCAATACCAGCGCACCAAACACAAGACCCTGCTCGTCTCTAGTAAAACCCATAGAACGGGACAATCTCATCCTCAAACAGATCGTCCTCCTCGTATTCATAGTCAGGATCCTCCGCATCTTTGATCATGAAGTTCAAGACATCAAAACCCTCCATTCTAGTCCATGGATGACCAGGTCGTTCCACGGTTGGTCCACCTTTCATCTCATGCAACATGTCGTTCGCCAGGAATCGGAACTTGGACAGAGTCTTATCAAATGACATTTCACTCTGTGTCCAATCCAAGGGACCAACCTTGCCGTTCAACGGGTTAGGCTCAAACTTGGCCGCGAGAGCAAAGTCCTTAGCCGTGAAGAGTTTGCTGAGTGCAGTGTTGCGAACACTGAGGATCTGAACAGCTACATCCCGTATCCACTGCTGTAGGAGCTGCTTTGCCATACGCCGGAAGACCTTGAGGTCGTTGATGAGCTCTCGCTCGCTGTCAAACCAGGTCTCTGGCCAGTTCCGTTCATCCTTGTACAGGGTGCAATGGGGCTCAAGAAACTTGGCCAAGTTGATCTCATAGTGAGAGAACCAACGGCGAAGGACATGTTTTTCTCGTCGGACGCACTCGTAAAAGCGTTGGATGTCACAAGCCATGATGCGAGTGTTGCGTTCTTGCTCGGGAGTCATGGTTACTTCGGTTCGTGGGACCTGGTTTGTCTGGTCCAAGCTGGAAGCCATGATGCTAGTCTGTTCACAAGACATCTTGTTTATGAGAGTGACAGTGTCTGTTATAAAGATGTCGTTGTGGGAAAGAGGTGTCCAGTTGTCTTTATTGAAGTTGTAGTATGTAATAGGGAGAGTCGATACAAGACGAATGTCTTGATACTGGGCAACGGAAGGATAGGATGTTTAGTCCTTACTGCACTCAGTGTTGTGATGTTGGAAGCGTGGATGATCGATCAGCTGATGCGTGTCCACAACCTTGCGCTGTGCTGTATGACTGAGGTCGAGATATTGTGCGGTGTGGAGTGTAGATTCAAGAGCGCAGAGTGTAAAGGATGAAGAGTGGGACTGAGGAGGGTCTGCTGTGATAACGATCAAAGGTGAGTGAAGCGTACAGAGTGCAGTGTCTGGGAGATGTTTGGAGGAAAGGAAAAAGTCCAGCTGAACATGGGAGACGCCCTCTATTTATAATAGAACTGTACCCTTGGTGAGTCAGGCTAACATTAAACTTCCTGTTCACAGTGGCAAGTCGTTAGTGAGTTGAAGGTGGTGGCTCAGAGTCATGAGGCAGAAGCTTGCAGTGTTCAACAGCCCATTTGTTGTTCTGCTGATACTTTTCTCCAGTCCGTTCAGAAAGCCTATTTGCAATCCTTAACCCTACGTTTTACTCGGTTTTTAAGTGACTTCTTGATTTGTGCGTCTAAGATAGACTTTTAGCTTTAAAGTCAGATCAAATACCTTACGGAACAGACTTTACAGTTAAAGGAGACAACGAATGAACTCTCATTTATGTCAAAGTCTATATGCAATACATTCTCTAACGTCTCATAAGGTTTCCCAACGTGAGGCAAGCCCTTTTCCATGCTACTTCCGCGCACCAACGTCTATTACTTTTCGTCTCATATTCCAAGTTGGCCACCGCCGGTCTTTGCTGTAGGTGCCCCGTGGCGATGAAACTCTTCAAAGTTTACGCTCCTTGAGTAGTAACGCAGTGATGAGCGTGACCCCGGAGAACACGATGGAGAGCCCTGATTCATTAGTCAAGTCTCACCAATAAAGACATCTACTTACCGTGACCATACTCGATCCCTCTGATATAACCTCCAATCAGAACCTTTCGAATAGGCTCCGAAGCTTCGTCGATGTAGGAGACACTCTCAGCAGCTTTTTGAATCACCTAGAAACTTAGCAATATTCAAAGACTCATTGAAATGACTCACCTCGTCAATGAACTGTTGAGACTTTCCCAGATCATTTAGGTTCTGCTGGATGTCGTGTCTGAGAAGGCCCTGAATGGCTGCACTCGTTCCAGCCATGCCAACTACGGAACCCAAAGTTACAGCGAGGAAGATTCCGGAAGACGCTGCTGCCTTGTCTTTGGGATCGATGGAAGCTTGGAGGGCGATGAACGCTGAACTTTGGGCGATGCCCATTCCCAGGCCCCTGGATGGTTAGCGGGAGAAGCCCAAGGCAGGAGAACACATACCCTGGGAAGACGTAGAGTGACTCCAGCCATTTCGTCTGTCCATGCCAGCGAAGTAGCATCAGAGCGTAACTGGTGATCGACGAGATGGACGAGAAGATGATGAGTGCCTTGTATCGGCCAGTTCTTTTGATGATTAATCCTGTTGCTATGCCTCCGACAGTGTTGCCGATAACTGCAGGGAACAAATGAGCGCCTGCGACTGTGCTCGACACGCGCTGAGTAACTTGGAAGTAAATGGGGACGGTATACATCATCTGATCGGTTAGTCTCTGGATTTCACCGCACTGGGGCACTTACTCCAAGCTGTGCAGCTGCTTGACCAAACGCAATAAGATACGTCTTTGTCACATCGCCACTGCTGAGTAAACGAAGAGGGAAGATTGGTTCCTTGGCCCAGCGTGACTCGACGAGCACGAAGGCAACTGAGAGAATCACACCAGCGGCAACGAGAGTTGGGACGAGAGGATGGCTCCAAGGAATCTTCTGGCCGCCAATCTCAAGAGGGACCATGAAAGCGAGAACAGAGCCACCCAACAGGAGAGCTCCAAGTGCGTCGATCCTCTTGATGCGTTCCAGTGTTGCGCCCTCAGTTTGAGTCGTAGAGGGGAGGAGGATGGCGGCGATGATCATGGATACGGCAAATATTGGCGATTGTCCGAGGAATGACCTACCCTGTCAGTATGAACTGTTGGATAAGTGATAGACTCACCATCTCCAGCCGATTGTATCAGCGAGAAAGCCTCCCAGTGGACCACCAATGCTACGGCCGACTGTGGCGATGACATTCATGTAGCTTTGCCATGAGGCGACTTCTCGGAGAGGTGCGAGTTCTGATGGTCAGCTCGAAACAGAAGATAAAGGGGAGTCGTACCGGTTATGATGACTGATGCCATTGTAGTCATTCCTGCACCTCCAGAGCCAGAGATGACGCGACCTAGTATGACTTGCCACATTGACTGGCCAGCGCCTCTGGAGTTTGTTAGTCGAGGCGATGCGTATGGAAGTTGACTTACACGAGGGCACTGAATTTGTTAGCCAGATTCAAGTGACCAATTTGTTAGGTGCGGTCTGGACTTACCATCCAACAGCAAACAGTCCATAGCAGAAGATCAATATCGTCTTTCGTCCAAAGATATCGCTCAATTTGCCATACTACTCAATTAGCTCAATTCATCCCGTATTTCGTCTCACATACAATCGTCTGTGATGCCGCACTAGCCAACATGAAGCTGATAAACAGCCAACTCGAATCCTGAAGCTTGCCAAACTCGGATGCAATCACCGGATGAGTTGCCAGTACCAAAGACCCATCGGCATTGGAGGTAAATATGCCTGATCAATTAGCTTCGATCTTCCACGTCTCAACCACGTACCAATCAGCAACGCGACAACCACTCTCGCGATAAACGCATGGCTATACGTTTTCGGTTCATCGGCACTGTTCCTCTCGACATCCGACACCTCGGGAGGTATCTCCGGTATCAAAGGAGTCGTCTCTGTCGCGTTAATTCTCGTCATCTTGGCGCGCTTCACTTGAGAGAATTATAGTGAAAGACTAACTTTTTGTTTTCATTAAATCTCCGATATCGTTGTTATCGTAGACGTGATTTCGGATCAAAGCACATCATCGCTGATCCACTCCGCGGAACTGGATGCACTAACTGGGTGAGGCATATAGACACGGGAAGTGGGCAGAGACATATAAAGCCAGACCCAGACTCTCTCACTATTAAACACAAACAGTTCTCGTATTTGCTTGCTTCAATCGAAGGCGTTGAGACACCCCTACTGGTTCACGCCGCACCTCCGCATCGACCGCACGGACTGAGGAGGACGAGGCTCTTTTGGGACTGATCTCATGAACCCTGCCAGCAGATCTGCCGTCTGTTTCCATTTGTCTTGGACCCGGTCAACACTAGCTATTCTATGTGTCAAGACCAACAGCAAGTCTCACTATCCCCAATTTGCACATCATGAACTTTTCGTCTCTCACTTTAAATGGGCCAATCCTGACTCATCAATCAAGACTAAAATGTGGATCCGCCCTTTCTGGACATGTCCGAGACTTCGCCGTAAACTCATCGTAACCCCATGACCTCCAAATTCCATCACCACCAAAATGGCAGACCCAACCAGTGATTTGTTCAACGACTTTGCAGACTTTCAAAATGCCGCTGAGCCTGAAACTATCTCCCCTGGTATTCTGCAGACATCAACGGCACCCCCAAAAATCGGTAATCGCTTTTCATCCGAGTCTGTCAAGATCCTGAGGAATTGGTTTGCCGCGCATGAAAGGCATCCGTATCCTACCATCCAAGATGTCCAGGATCTTCAAGAGCAGACGAGTCTGAATAGACAGCAGGTTACGAATTGGTTTGCGAATGCGAGGAGGAGAGCAAAGGTTCATTCGTCACGGCCGACATCGCCAATGTTTCGGAATGATGATTCGGGTAACTCTTCGGGACATCACACGCCGATTGATACACCGCGGCGACGGGCTACTCCTGCGCCGTTTGAGCATATGAATCCGCTACAGCGATGGGCGAATTCACCACCGGAGCATGAGGCTGCGACTGTTGATGATATCTCACGAGCTGTTGCTGCGTTCTCAACGCGACAGGGAAGATCACGAAGTCATGGGTCGTCAATCAGCAGTAGAGGGACGTCAGTGTCGAGTCATGACTCTGGGTCGTACAGTTCTGCTCATTCGAAGCAATCATCGACGTCATTCGACATTTTCAAACGGCACAGTCGGAGAAGACGAACAAAGATGAGAAAAGAAGTGAGGACGAATCTCCTACAGGCGCAAAATACATATCAGTGTACTTTCTGTACAGAAACCTTCAAAACGAAATACGATTGGCAGCGTCATGAAAAGTCTCTTCATTTATCGCTTGAGAACTGGGTTTGTTCGCCAAATGGACCGACAGCGATACATCCAGAAGAGGGGCTTCTTTGTGTATTCTGTGGCGTCAAGAACCCCGACAAGACGCATCTCGATGGACATAACCAGAGTGCCTGTATCGAGCGACCGATTGAAGAACGAACATATCATCGGAAAGACCATTTACAGCAGCATTTAAGATTGGTGCACATGTCCAAGTTTCTCAAATGGCCGATGGATGATTGGAAAGTCATGACGCAAGAGGTCAAGTCGAGATGTGGATTCTGCGGAATCAATCTTACGACCTGGGCTAGTAGGGTTGATCATTTGGCGGACCATTTTAAGGCTGGGAGTACGATGGAGCATTGGAAGGGTGATTGGGGTTTTGAGGGGAAGGTCATTGAGAGGATTGATAACGCAATGCCTCCTTGTAGGTGCACGAGACAAATCAACATGTGCTTACTAACCTTTTCTAGACCTCATTCACTATGAACGAAACTCTCCTCTTCCATTCGCAGCTACAAGAGGTCCAGCAGATACACCAACAAGTGCATACGAACTCATCAAGCTTGAACTAGAGTACTACATGCGCAATCGCCATCAGTTCATAATGCCACCAGATCCCGAGCTTCACTTTGAAGCATGTTCCGTCATCCTCGGCGCAGAAATATCCTCCCCTAACCAAGCGTCGTTATCCCCATCATGGCTATGGGATTTGTTCATGTCAGCTACCGAGATCGCAAACCAAGCTAAACTTCGACCGACGAAACAATTAGCAGAAGGGAGACTGAGTCAGTTGAAGATTAACGGAAAGGGAAATATCTTTGAGAATTGTGAGCTGGAGGCGGCGCTGCAGCAGTACATGACTGCTCATACGTCCATGGGGCATTTCCCAACGGATTCTGAATTGCAGCAAGAGGCGTGTAATGTCTTGAATCGAACAGAGACGGCGTCGTCGCATCCGTCGAGGAGGTTTTTGGACTTTTTAATGAGGCTCGTTTGGAGTTCGACGATTTGGCTGGAGCCGTTCCGACAGAGGGCTGAGACTCTTGTGGCGTTGGCGAATGAGTCCGTCAATGATTCTTACTTTCTATGGGGTCAAACAGATACAGCTGTGCCGCTGGGTGCTTCTATGGAGTTGGATATGTTGCAGCCTTGGGTTGAGAATCGATCTCTGTCTCCTGAAGGAGTACCGGAAATACCAGCGATTTCGATGCACAGCACGCCAGAGTCAAGGGCATTGATACGAGATAAAGTACGAACACAAACGCCATTCTTTATCAATGATAACAACAGCTACCGTCGATTGAAGCGCGAACTCTCCCGATTCGTCATGACGACAATGTCTCCCAACAATCCCAACCGCCATATTCCCAGCGATGATGAATTAAAGTATCAAGCACGGTGGATATTATATGATGAGTACGTTTCCCAGAATTCAAAGTTCATTGACTAACAGAATAGCGACGATCCTTGGAACCAAACCCCCGTTGACAACGCAGAGTGGTTACAAGAGTTTAAACGAGACGTTGGACTCCCTACTTAGATACAGGACAAGCACCCATATCTCGAGCAACAGGCTCGCTTTCAATAGAAATGTCAAAGTCGAAAATGTCCATCGGTATGCCGAGAGTTGTGCACGCGTTGGGAATGTCGACTATTCCTGCGATGGCGCCGCGAATTGGTGCGCAGGAGAGTAAGAGGTAGATTTGTTCTCCAGAGTAGCCTACATCGTCAGTAGAGTTTTACGTGTCTGAAGGTGGCTTACCGAATTGTTTGAGGTATTCGATTGCCCGGAGACATGATTGTCTGTAGGCTATAGTTGCATCCATGAAATGCTGCTTTCCATTCTCGTCGACGGAGAAGCCTTCGAAGATTAGGTAGCGTGAGGGACTAAAGGTAGGGCCCATGTCGCCTGGTCTGTACACTGGACTCTTGAGGCCTCGGGACTTCATACCGTCTTTGATGAGATCAAATTTGATCGTGATGATACCAGCCTAAACTGTCAGTACAGGTACTCAACGTTAATCTGTCAGGACTTACCATTTCGATAGCACCGCAGAAACTAATCTCGCCATCTCCCTGACTAAAATGGAGATCTCCAACAGAAAACTTTGCTCCCTCAACATGAACAGGGAGATACGTCGTAGATCCACGTGAAATATTATTAATGTCACAATTTCCTCCATGCTCAGGTCGTCCAGGTATAGTCCTCGCTCCCTCCCTCGCAATCTTTGCCAAAACATCACCTGTAGCTTTTCCACCGTGTGCATTAATCTCATTCGGCGGTTGAGCCACAATCTTTGTAGAATCAGCCATTGAAGAAACGAGCTCTGCCTCTCGACGGTTCCACTCTGCGAGGATCTCGGCAGATGGGGCACAGCCTAGGATTCCGGGGTGGATTAGCCCGGGGAAGCGAACACCGGGAATATGACGGCTTGAACAGTAGACGCCGTCGAAATCCCAGATTGCTTTGGCGGCGGTGGGGTAGTGTTCGTCGAGGAAACCACCGCCGTTTTCTTTGGCGAAGATTCCGGTGAAGCCCCAGGGTGAATGGTCAAAGGGTTGGACGTCGGTTATGTTGACGACGAGGAGATCTCCGGGTTGACTGCCTTTGATGTCGAATGGGCCGGTAAGATAGTGAATTTTTGTAAGGTCAACATCGCGAACATCATCTGCGCTGTCATTATTCCCAATCTGCCCGCCTGTCCAGTCGAGACACTCTATCTTGACTGTCTCGCCAGGTTCAACGGTTGCAATGCTGGGAACTACAAAATTAGCCATCTGTCAATTGGAATCGGAGGACATACCATCTGGATGCCATCTGTTGTGGAGATGGGGTTGCTGAGAGGCGGGTTTGTCAAAGGACACGGATTGAGCTGTACGGATCTTGCCAGGCATTGTATTGATGAGCTTTAAACTTTGAGGACCGTTTTCAATTGTCTCAAATGTATCTTCTTATAATAGTGATAACGGTAGTTGATAGATAAGAGACTATCTCGCCGCACGCCTCCGCATCTCATCTCCGCACGAGATAAGAATGATAAGCTCGTCTTGTGACATTCCTGATAAAGCAGGTGGCTGCATTGTCACCCAAGGGCGAAACCCCGCGATTAGCATGACGCTGGTACAGTCTAAACACTGTACACTCCAGCCCGTATCGAGATTGGGTATATGAGATGGGGGTGTCCTCGGCAGATGAGGGTGTCGAGCAGCAACCATGACCATGGACGTCAAGACTTTTTCCCTCGGAGACTTTGAGCTTCAGAATGGCAAGGTTTTGCCAGATGCGGTGATTGCGTACAAGACTTTTGGAGACGCTGGACGCCCTACTGTTCTCTATCCGAGTTGGTTCTCGGGTGCGATATCCGATAATGAGTGGCTTATTGGGGAGGACAAGACTCTTGATCCGGAGAAGTACTTTATTATTATAACGGCGCTTTTTGGGAATGGACAGTCTACGAGTCCGTCAAACTCGGATATTAGTCCGTTTCCTGATGTTTCGTTCTACGATAATGTCAGAGCTCAGCATCAATTGATGGGTCATCTTGGGGTGAAGCATCTACGAGCTGTTTTGGGCTGGTCGATGGGTGCGGCGCAGACATTTCAATGGGCGACGCAATACCCTGACTTTATGGACATTTGCGTTCCCTTCTGCGGATCAGCCAAGACGTCACTTCACAACCAAGTCTTTCTCGAGGGCGTCAAGTCAGCGCTCTTAGCTGCCAAGGGCTGCACGTCTGCGGGAAGTTCCCAAGGACGCGTCGAAACCACAGGCAGCAAATGGACCGAGAAGGAGAAAGAAGTTGGTTTGAAAGCTTTTGGGAGAGGATACGCCGGCTGGGGTTTCTCGCAGGCGTTCTACCGACATGAATTATTCAAGAAGCATTACGGTGCAGCTGATCTTGAAGAGTTTATGAAGAATTTCTGGGAGAAGTGGGCGCTTAGCAAAGACCCTGAGAATCTGCTCGTTATGCTTCATACGTGGCAGGCGGGAGATGTGAGTAAGCAGGAGCCGTATGATGGGGACTTTGAGAAGGCGATGAAGGGGATCAAGGCGAGGATCTTGGTTCTCCCTAGCAAGACGGATCTCTACTTTCCGTGAGTAACCCGTGGTCTTGTGGATGTGTTGATGCTGACTGTTTAGGCCTGAGGATTCAGAGTATGAGGTCAACTGTATGGGGGATAATGCGAGTCTAGATGTTTATCCTTCTATTTGGGGACACTGGGCTGGTGGACCGCCGGGGAACATGGAGGATGTGAAATGGTTGGATGAGAGATTGCGAAAGGTCTTTGATGAGGCTCCTCGTAGAGATGTCAGTTGAGCGTGCAGTCAGTTGCAGTTTTATTGTGTCATTCAGTCAGCTTCATTTAGTTTCATGACATTCCAAGTTTTATTTTCTTTCAATCACTGTCTCCCATCATTGCGTGTATACTACGTAGATGAAGCTGGCCATAAGATTGAACAATCATCCCAGTGCGTACAATCGGTCCACTCCTTGGGTTGAAGGGAGGCCAACACTCCGCCCACTGGACAGTCACAATCAATCCATTCTTTGGCATCTCGTGCCCCGACATCAACAAGCCTCCGACTCGGCATCTCTCAAGATAACACCCAATTGACCAATAAACACAATCCCGAAATCTCCTATATCTACATGTCAAACTAAGGCGCACCCTGATAGCCCTCGACACTGTACAGAATGTTATCAATGAAACGTCAATTACTCGTCAATTCCTCGTCTATCTCCCGTGTTACCCCAGCTTGTCAGATTAAGGCGTTGACTAGCTTGTCAATCTAGGGCGGATGTCACGACAAGGCGGTTCTCCACTCCTCCACCACAATGATTGCCGAGATTTTGGGACAAACTATTTTGATCATATGAGCATGCTATACCGATCTCGTGATCTATTGGAATTCTTTCATGAGCGCGACGGAGTTATTGTTGTGTAAGAGATAGCCAACTTGCGGTGAACCGGGCGTGCGAGTGGTGAATACTCTTGGTCAATGGTTCTAGAAGGGATCTAGATATCGCGGGGTATGTGGATTCAACACGGACCCAACTCCGGGCGTACCGTTAGTTCGGAATTCCCACGATACCATTATCAATACTATCTCTTAGATTGGCAGCTATCGAGCCATGGAACTAAAACCGGTCAGGGTATCATCGGATACTTGTCTTTGTTCACAAAGGGCGAAGGCCGGAAAGTCTTCCGGCCACGATAGTAATTCCGGCCTCAATGTATATAGACGCGGTGTCTGCCAGGCTTCACTCATATGCCATCAATCATCAATCCAAGTCAAATCACACAAAATGTCTGCTGCAAACACCCTCTTCCCATATCTCCGAAAGGACCCCTCTGAACTACCAGAGGGCGAGGATCCTTTCACCATCACAACTCGCACAGGATATCTTCCCTTCTCACTTCCTTTGAAGAAACTCCCTTCTCAATTCGATCCTGTCTCAAACCTTCTTAATGACATTCCTATTCTCAAGGAAGATGGTACACCAGGATTGCTGGCGACTTTTGCTCTTGGACCTCTGATTGACAGTGGTGCTCTCCCGGATTTGACCTCTGAGATTGATAATCTCGTTGTTCCTGGGACGGACAAGAGAGATATGGCTGCTATTACTGCTGCCTTTAGAGATTATAGCTTTATTGCTTCTTCTTACCTCCTTGAGCCTTGCTGGGAGACTTATAGCAAGAGTGATGATGGCGGTTATGGGCTTGGACGTCAGACACTTCCCAAGTGCATCGCTGGACCCCTTGTCAAGTGTGCAGAGATGTAAGTCGACCACTCAATCAATTGACCTCGCTGACCGTGACCTAGTCTTGACATCCCTGCTTTCATGTCCTATGCCGCTTCTTATGCCCTCTACAACTACTGGCTCGTTCATCCCGAGCAAGGGCACGATGACTACGACAATCTCCGTCTCATCCGAGCTTTCGAAAAGGGTCTCGACCCCAAGTCGTCCGAGGCCGGCTTCATCCTCACCCACATTCACATGGTCGCCCAAACCGGCGGCCTAATCGAAGGCGCTGTTAATCTACTGGCCGCTGTTGAGAAAGACAACAGCACTGCCAAGATCGCCGAGGCAAAGGCAAGCTTGGAACTCATCCTCAATGCCATGCAGATCATTGAGACAAACATGGAGGGCATGTGGAGTCAGTCCCTGCCCAAGGACTACATGACCTACCGAACTTTCATCTACGGCATCACCAAGCAGTCCATGTTCCCTGATGGTGTAGTCTACGAGGGCCAATACGGCGACAAGCCTCAATTCTTCCGTGGGGAGTCTGGTGCCAACGATGCCATCATTCCTCTTCTGGATCACATCTGCGAGATCCCCATGCCCAAGAACCCATTGACAGACATCCTCATCGAGTTCAGAGAGTATCGACCCAAGCCTCACCGCGCATTCCTCAAGTATGTTCGCGAAACAGCAAACGAAGTCGGTGTCCGCGATTTCCTCACAAAGTCCGGCGATCACGGTCTCGCAGTTCTGTATCTTCGCGTCCTCGATCACATTCGAAGCTTCCGATGGCGACACTGGATGTTTACCCGCGAGTACATCATCAAGCATACTCTTCATCCTACAGCTACAGGAGGAAGCCCGATTATTACTTGGCTGCCTAACCAGCTCACTGCCGTTATGGATCTGATGGAGGAGGTTGCAAAGGGATCTGGTCTCTGGGCTGTTTTGGAGGAGGGGGTTTGGAGTGGTGGGGGATCTTTGACTCATGAGGATTATATCTTGGTCAAGAAGATTATGGATAATGTTGTGACCAAGAAGGCTCAGTTGAAGAAGGAGGTTGACAAGTATTGCCAGGATCGGGGTGTTTAAATAGGTTATAGTGTGAATTCATTGTTTATTTGACTTGAATCGTGTCCTGACCTATCGTGACTTCAACCGCCACCCTCTTTCACGTTCTGTGTCTTGGTAATGAACAACTCATATTTCGCTGATGCTACTAGTGAGAAGCCAGGTGACTACTCTGAGTGCAGAGGTATCATCATCATCAGTCACTTTGTAGCTTGGGACTGAGTCTAGATGACGCCAAGACTCGGCATCAAGGATCTTTGGCCGAGACTTATCTTATCGTCCCATTGACCAATCGAACGATTACATTTGCGCACCAATCACAATTCGTCGCATTACGGTCCAGATCAAGTGACGTAAACGTCTGACGCTCAGGAAAATTTGATCATCACGACGATCCAATTCCGGCAACTCCGCGGTCCGATTAACTGAGTCATAATATTGTACTATTCATAATGTACTATCGCTAAAATATCCATCACGCTTAAGCAATTGGTTCACAAGTAAAGACACCTCGGACTTCGCCGTGACGGAACTTGATGATCTGGAAATGTTAGCGAGGTTCAATTGGAGTGACTGGGAGTAACTTACAATGTCGTCAATTGAAGCATATGTTCCACCAACGAGAACAATCATGCCGATAATGAAAATGAGTCCATTGGCAATGGACAGAAGAAGGTTCTCCTTTGAGTGCCAAGGTCCCTTTCGGATGAGCATGAACCACATAATAGAGGGGAAGTAAAATGTGAAGCCCGAAATGAACAGGGACGAAGAAATGGACAAGAGATCGTTGAAGAAGGGGATGGCCTCGGCAATGATGAAAGCCACAACAGTGATGACAGTGACAAGGACCAACCAAGTGATCCAACCCATCTTGGTGTTGATGTAGCGGATGATTGAGTTCTTGAACATACGTCCGTGGATATAACGTGCGACGACTGTGGTGTTGATAGATCCAGAGATGAAGATGACGGGAAGAGCGACACCAAAGGCGATCTTGGAGATGGTAGAACCAGCAGACAGAAGAGCAGGCGACTTGACCTCTGAACCGACAAAGGCATAAATGAGAGCGCCAGTAAGGGTATAGATACCAATCTCAATCAGACCAAGAGCCCAGATCGACTTGACATAGTCACGGGGAGTATGCATCTCATCCATAAAGCTGAACTGGCAGACAGCAAAGGAGTAGGCGAAAACAATGTTGGTGATGGCGATGAAAGCGTCAGTGAAGCTGAGGTTGTCCTTGGGCCAAGCAGACCAGTCGACAGAAGACATGCCGCCTACTGAGTCACCAGCCTGGACACCAGTTGCGATAATTGTGATGGCGACAGCGATGGAAATAGAGACAAAGTCGATGTAGCCAAGGATAGCAACCTCTGCGAATGAGGGAGGAATGGCGACGATGAGGAGGATGATGGCAGAGACGACACCAAAGACGACAGAGCATGCTCCATTGTTGGTGAGGTTCAGGAAGGCGATTGTTCCGGTGAGACAGTGAGATCCGACGAGGAAGATGAGCTGAAGAGCAAACATGACACCAACCAGCTATTCAAGTCAGTACACCAATTGGGCCGGTCATCAGTGAAGAAAGTGACTAACCTCGTAACCAAACTTGCCAAACATGAGTCTACCAGCATCGGCATAATGAGAAACCTCTGGAAAAGCAAGCTTGACCTGTCCAACGACGTGCGATGTGTAAATAGCGACGAAACCAAGACCGACGGTGAGAATAACACCAGCGACCATGCCGAGGGTGGCAAAGGCAGAGGGCAGAGACAGACAGCCGAGGGCAATGGCCTCGACGATCAAGACAACTGTCAATCGCTTCCAGCCGAGACGGTGGAAGTGGGCGTTGCCCTCGGCGGCTTTTTGCTTCTCCATGTCGTTGATCTCGGCGACTTCGCCGGTTCGTGTGTCAAACATGTCTGGTACTGATTCTCGACGGGACTTTTTTGAGTCTGTTGGGGCCGTTGGGGCTGTGTTGATTTGGTCCATTGCGTGTGTGTATGTGTATGTAGTGTAAGTGATGTAAGTATGTATAGGTGTATGTAGTGGTGATGTAAGTATATGTGTATAAGTATAAGTATGAGTGTAGATGTCTAGTGTAAGATGGTATAAAGAGAGGCAAACAAGAACAGAGTGAAGAGGGAACCACGTCTATTATAAAGCCAGATAAGCAGAGACCGAGAATGAGGCCGATCTCTGTAGTTTACCAGTGGGTCGAGATAGTCCCACCATTCTTCGGAGGCGACCTACGAATCTGAACCATAAAGCCCACGAACCCTGTTTCTCTTACATGTCGAATTCCCTCACCAGAAACCTAATACCCCAGACCCCAGACTGCCTCCCGGCTTGTCTACTCGCCTCTCTAGAAAGCTCACGGTGCCGAAACTCCGTGTCATGAGGCTCGAGCTCGTGTGCAGTGTCGCGCCTACAGTGGATCACCAAAACCTTTCGATTACCTAAAGTGGATCGCAACAGAGCCTCTTGCTTGGCTGCAGCCATGTTTGCATTAGTCAATAAAACTCTCCGTCCGCTCTACGTATTACCAAATTTTCAATCATCACAGACCCAGGTTCTTGTCCCCAGAGATTTACTCCGCAAAGGGGAGAGATTAAGTTGAGGAGAGGATGGGTTTTGTTACGTACGAGAATTGTTGAGAATGCGGAGCAGTCGGTAGACAGTGAAGCAGGTCATCAACACGTTCGGGAGTCGTGGCGGGAATAGACAGGCTTGTGATCGGCATTTCTCTGCCAAGTCGGATCCGTGGCTGTTTATCGCACGAGTGTCATACAGATCGCATCCGAACAATTTGCAGAAATGGCTTGGCTTGGCCTGCCTGAAGAACGGGAAAAATCTGCCGCCCGTCGAAATGTTCTCGAAGGTGTACTAGTCAGGGGTGGCGATTGGGGGTATGGGGAATGATAAAAGCGTGCAGGGGGCCGCCAAGCATTGACCATTGAGTCTTTTTTATTTCGTGGCCTCGAGATAGCGTATGTTGATGTGATTTGAAGGAGCTTAATGCATGGGAAGTATATGGTTCGATTACTGAGTGGGATATTATGGCTTGAGCGTCAGGTTTCGGGGCACTGAGGTATTTGGTGATCGAGGCGCGGTTAAGTCACTTGACCTTGGGGGATGATCTAGCCGCTAATACGATGAACACGCGCTGTAGTGCCTGATTAAAATAGGCGACTACAGTGACCATCACGCTGTAGTCAGCCATTCAATCACTCTCATTCTACTGCCTGCAAATGTCTTCATCTCCTACGAAACACTGGCTTCGGTATTCGGGATTCTACAGTGATCAATGCATGCGCATCGCCTATCTAACAGGCCTATCTTGATAACCTCCAACACCAGATTAAAATCCGTCATTGAAACAGAACCAATTGGTCATGTCGGAGCGCATTGGTCGACAAAGCATTTTCTCTCGTAATGCCGTGGAGTTGCTGGCCCACTGAAACCAGCGATCTGTGATGTGATTCTCATTTCTAATGGAATCCCCGAGTCAAGACATCCGTAAACGGCCGACCCCGAGTGCACGGAGCTGGGGAGTATCGTGAGAGAGTTCTAGACTTGGAGATGGTGTTTATTTGTACGTGAGAGATTGAGGTTTTGAGTTGGAGAGGCAGAGAGGGTATTCCGTAGGGGCCGGTAGTTAACGGGTGCAATTGGGCTAAAAAGTTAGTTTATGCATGATTGACTAGAATAGTAATGGGAGTGTCGATCGCCTGACTATGACGCAGGAGAGTTTAGGGTAGTTCAGCCTGCTTAATTGTGCTGTCACGATGTAGACTGTCGCGTAGTTGATGGAGTAATTCCAACGAGTCTGACCTTGGTGTTCCCTCCGGGGGCTCCTAGCGGAGGGCTGTTCCTCGCTGCGCTCGCGTGTTGTTGATGTTATCATTAATGTTACGCTTAAATCCTCTCAATCGAGCTGGCCTCAAAGACGTAGAAACAGCTGGCTTATGCAAAGATGTGACGTTCGTCTCGTTGGTGCTGACTTATAAAAACGGCCGTCTTACCCTACATTTCACAACAAGCTCCGGTTCAACAACGTAATCCTTCCTCAGTGTCTTTTCCAGCTTAGCAGCATTCTTTAAATCCGGCGTTAAGTCCCATCTAATAATTTCGTCATTCCCGCTGATGTAAGATCCAACGGCCGCTATCGGCAGCGGCGGCTACGATGCGGCTCATTGCACAACAACCGGGGATTTCCCCAAAGAGAATTGGTAAGAGTCTGACTGACCTTGCCATTGTGTGCTATTGGTGTCATTTAATTGGTTACGTCGCACTGGCGTTGAATTGCGACGCGAATCGTGGACTGCCAACGCGTCGCGTTACATGCATCCACCATGCTTACAAGGAATGAATGACTTCAACTATAGGCTCAGTCATCCGCACTCGACAATCTTACCCCAGACCAACTCAACGTCTGCATCTAATCTTGGCGACATGCAGACTGTGGACACAGCACATTCCAAGCTTTCAGCTACACAGTGGATCTGGGGGAACGGATCATGACAAACAATTACTATTAATAAACCTAACTCTATCGGATAATGCTCGCCTGGATATCTTTTCATCTCTCATCAAACTGGAGCATCCCGAAAAACGCCAAACTAGCCCAAAAGCAACACTAACGAAAGTTTCCTAGACATCGGGTGTTCCCATCACCACTTGCACTGGAACTGTCAGGTCCATCTTGACGTCGCCCTCCATAACGATCTTGACGGTGTAGGCTCGTGAAATAATGCAGGAGTGAAATGTTGGCACAAACATTTTGTCGGCTGTAGGCAGTTTGAAGGGAATTTCGACTGTAGCTGTGTGAAAGATGGGTGAATCTTTGGTGCTTGTCATGTCGACGTTCTGAGTCCACTGAACCTTGGGAGAGGTTTTTGGGAGAGACACTGCGAATGGATAGCCAAAGTTTGCAATGGAAGATCCTTGTGTTGGTAGGTTCATCATCGGTTGATCGCGGAACCAAGTATGCGCTTGGATCTTGAGAGAAGCAGATGTGAATTGCGGGGGAATCACATCAGCGGCAGAAGGTTCAAACGTAAAGCTGATGGGAATCGATGATCCGCTAGCTTCATAACCCTCTTTCGTGAGATGAATTGCAGCTGGTTGAGCCGCCACTGCAGAGATTCTGCCCTGTGAAGCAGAAAAGATGTTCTTCTTGACCTTCTTGGACCTCTCAATCTTGTATAAATCGTCTCGCTCGGTGATGTTCAGAGGAGGTTCCTCGAAGGATGTCGGCATAACGTTGATGCTATGGGAGTTGCCGAGAGAAATGTTAAAACCTTGCTTCGCTCGTGTGAGAACATAGGCTTTGATGCTATATGTCACTCGTGCCATGTCAGGTGCCATGTCGTCTTTCTCCCAGCCGCCGAGTGTAGGAGGCAGTGCCATGTGTCGTTCCCAGACGTCTTCGGAAGTGGTCTTGTGGGTGCATGCTTTGGAGGACAGATGAGCTGGGATGTTGAAGATGAAGGGGAATGTATAAGTGACGCCAGCTTCAAGGACTTTGTTAGGATACTCGTCGATCGGCATCTCTAGTCGAAGGAATCGATGGGATGTCATGTGTGTCATGTCAGGACCATCCCTTCGCGTCTCGCTAAGTCCATCGAGGGAAATGTCAAGTCGATCGTAGCGAGTGTTTCTAGCAGGTGTGATGTTGACGACGCCAGAGACTTCAGAGTTGGTGGTGTACACCTTGGAGTTGAAGTGGCCGTTGATGAGGATCTGGACTTCTGGTTTCTTTGTCATTTTTCCTTTCAGCGTTGATGCGAGTGCATGTGCTGAACCCCAAGGATGAATGCTTCCGTTTCGATGAATGCCGAGATGTTCATACTCTGGGGGAGTAGCAGGCAGTTTAGTGACTTGAACGTCAACAAACGATGGAGCCTTGGCTGCCATTGTAGCTGATGCAGAGTTCATAGTCGAGAGCAATCAAGTGAAGCTCAGTGCAAAGGGAGATGAAGCTGATGAGAATTATTGACCAAAATCCAACTCAGCTGACCCCCCCAGGATTTATATCTCTGCCTCTGCTCCTCTGCGCCCTGTTGTGATTGACCCATTGACTGATCCATCCATCCATACCATGCCTAGCTTGTTGACATGTTGTAGGGCGCATGTAGAAAAAAGGTGCCATCCGATCCGACCCCGGCCTGGAAATAGATCATGGCGTAGTCATTTTTAAGCGGAATTTAAGCCGCGTAGAGCTAAGCTTATTTTTCGTCATTTCGAGGACGTGCTTACACCCGTTTATCCGATTGATAAGTTTGAATGATCGTTGATCTTGGGCTTCAGATTTGGGGATTTGGAGATGGACCCACTGGAGATGTTCTGTAGATGTCCACTGGGGATTTACAGCGGGGTCTTGTACGTAAAAATCGAGTGATGAAAGATTTTTATGACCTTCATTTACTGTCTGTGCTATTGTCTCTGCTGTTTAACTTCCACTGCTCTTGTTCATTGAGTTTGCACTTGTTTCTCATCTTACATTTGTCAGATTCATCATCATCTATCCCCGTCTTACGGCTGAATCCGACGTCGGCAGAAATAGCAGGTCTTGATAATTCGAGTCACAGCCAGCAAAAAAAGCCACAGATTTACGCGAGACCAGACTATTTTCCTCGGGTGACCCTCCGAGACCATCACGGTAAGTTTTGACGGCATTCCCCATTATTAATCCACCACCTTGTCATGTCGACCGCGCCCTGTGAAGAGTCACTGTCGAGACAAGGTGTAACGCCCTTCGTGTCAACTATGGCAATAGGTATGGCGCAATATGAGAGTGTTGGTTCCATAGCAACAATTAAATGGCGGTATCAATTCAAGAGCAACATTTAATTAATAAGCCACGTTATGCACAGCCTCGATGGATCTAACCTTGGCTGATGGCCTGAACCTTGATTGATGAATTTATGCAAGCCTTCACGTGCATGACAAAATGTTTATCTTATCTCTTATCTTATCTCTCCAAAAATTCCAAAGTTTGCCCCGCGATGAACACCACAGAAATTATCGCCAATCTAAATCCCCAAACACTGGGTAACCATCATCATGTCTTCAGACGCAGCGGCTCTCAAGCCCATTCACAGCCTTGTCCTTGATACAGGCCCTCTCATCAAGAACGACCCCCCCGCGAATACCCTCCGCGCGAAAGCTGAACAACTCTACACCCTCCCCTGCATTATTTCCGAAATTCGAGATGCCGCCACACGAGCACGAGTAGAGACGACGCTTCTACCCTTCATCACCCTGCGATCGCCCAACCCCGAGAGCGTAAAAGTCATTCGAGACTTTGCGAGAAGAACAGGAGATTTGGCGGTTCTGAGCAAGCCTGATATTGACGTCTTGGCGCTGGGGTATGAGTTGGAGTGTGAGCGAAATGGAGGGGATTGGAGATTGAGAAAGACGCCTGGTCAGAAGGGTTTGAATGGGAAGCCAAACAAGCCTGCTGAGGGTGAGAAGACTGAGACGGAGACGGAGAAGGTCGAGGAGACTCTGGAGAAGGCTGTTGACAACCTCACAATCGAGAACCCTGTTGAGCAGCCTACGGTCGGGGAGTCCAGTCAGTCTACAGAGGCAAAGGACGCCGTCGCAGAGACTGTCGCTGAGCCAGAGTCCAAATATGAGTCCACAGAGGTCAACGCAACAAACACGACTGAAGACACTGCGACGGCAGAGACTGCGCAGGCTGGCGAAAAGGCCGACGAAACAATTGAAGCCGTTGAAGAAGCATCCGACGGTGACGCCTCCGACGACGAAGGCGGCTGGATCACACCCTCAAACCTCAAGAAGCACCAAGCAGCAGACACCGGAGTGACACCCTCAGCACCCGTCCAAAAGACCCTCCAAGCCGCAGTCCTCACATCCGACTACGCCATGCAAAACGTCGCTCTCCGAATGAACCTCAACCTCGTCGCACCATCCCTCGCACGAATCACACATCTCAAGAACTGGGTTCTACGCTGCCACGGCTGCTTCAAGATCACAAAAGAAATGAACAAGCAATTCTGCCCTTCCTGCGGTCAACCTACTCTCAACAGAGTAAGCTGCTCGACTGATGAGCACGGCAACTTCAAGATCCATCTCAAGAAGAACTTTCAGTGGAATAATCGCGGCAATGTCTACAGTGTTCCCAAGCCCGTTCACGGCTCTGCGAATGGTCGTCTTCCAAAGAACGCGGGTGGTAAGAATGGATGGGGAAATAATCTCATTTTGGCGGAGGATCAGAAGGAGTTTACGCGGGCGGGAGAGGAGCAGAGACGTCAGAGGAAGAAGGATATCATGGATCAGGATTATCTGCCCGATTTATTAACGGGGCATCGTGCAGGAGGCGGTCAAAAGATTCGCGTTGGAGCAGGACGAAACGTAAACTCGAAGAAGAAGCACTAGTAGTTGTATTGAGACTTTTAGTCTAACGCCCAAACTGAACCGTAACGCCCGTCATGTGTGATTTATTGATCCTCTAAGACATGTCAGTCAGTAATTGATCGAGTGAATGTGAGAGGGAGGGAGCACGCACTCTGCTGAGTCAAGAGAAGCTCAAATCGTCGCTTGAGAGTAACGCGCTGGCGCGACCACTTGTCATCGGGGGAGAAGCGCGCGGGGTGGGCGGACTTGGTGACTTGTCCTTGGGCGACCTTCTTGAGGGTGTACAGGCGATTGCCTTGAGCGTCGAGGGTGTACATGAGATGCATTTTGGCGGTTGATGTGATTGATTGTGAGGTTTTGGTGATGCTGGAGCTTTGCCGTACAAAGATTGAGCAAAGAATTTTTTGACGGTGTTAGGGTCACGTGCAAGGCTTATCGTTATCGGTGACTGGGGACTGAGTTTGTGAATTTGGAGGACAAAATTGTGACACAAGCGTGCACTGCCAACAGACTTTAACTCTCACACAGACTTTTGTCACCTTGTTCACCTGGTGCAGGCTTGATTTAGCATGCATGCACTAATTTTAGGTTCTGATTATCATTACAGGGCGTCACTCAGTGGCTGTCGCAAAAGTTGTCGCAAAATGATCAATTCAAAATTCATGTTCAAAGCTATTTCAAAAGCGATCTCAAAGAGCGAAGCTATCTCAAGAACGACAAAGTACATAATGCTCGGAAAGGACAGGATCCACGCACCCTCCAATTACAATGACATCCAAGTCAGAAATGACAGTCCAAGTCAATGACATTACTTGGTAGGGCTGACAGGCTCTCCAACACGAGCGCTCTTAGTTCCAGCCCATCCCTCACGCTCATAAAAGCGAAAGACAAGATCGTAGTCCTCGAAATCGTGAACAATACGATCAATGCGTCTGTATCCGCGGACGGGATCAACAAGACGCTTAGCAGCCCAATTGTTGGAATCATCATCACCCATGCAGTATGGGTTTTGGGCAGCACCCTTTGCTTCAAAAAGAGTGACGCTGAAACGACCGGGCTTGAAGATGTCGACGACATGCTCAATAATCTCAGTCGTGGTACGTCCACTCTGACCACCAGGGACGTTGGTCTCGAATGAAGCAAAGGAACACTGAGGCTCCGGGGTGACGTGAACCGTAAAGTAATGCTCACCCTTGCCAGCCTCAGGAGGGACAACACCGTTGGCCGAGAAACCGCAGGGACTGAACAAGTATGCGTCGACTCGCGCATCGGGATACTTGCTGGTTGGGTAGACGCTGGAGAGGCCGCAACTCTCCGAGACGACAGTTCCCAGTGCGTGACCCTCAGTGGTCAGAGCCTCGATTGAGTCGAGCATGGTGTCGTCGTCGTTTGCGAAAACATCAACCTCGTCAACAGTCTCGGCAAGCCCTCCAAGGCTGTTGATGGCCTCCTTGCGTGCATCCTTGGCCTCTGCAGCCATCTTGTCGCTGGCGACCGCACTCGCGTGCGACAGATAGAACTGCTTGGCGTTTTCGGGATCGAGATCCGTCATGAGGATTTCGAGCGTCTCGTCGTGGTAACTGCTGGGTAGTCCATTGAAGGACGTCCCGACGGGGATCTTGGTGCCTTCGACCTCACCGGGGGTGCGAGGGGGCGTGAGGGCTTGCTGGTTGGGTGAGGTGAGGTACAGATACCAGTGATCGCCGTTCATCTTGCCTACCATATAGGCACTACCTCCGTCGAACATGTCGTCGAGATACTTGACCTCTTGCTTCCAGCTGCGGTGGGGGCCCTGCTGCTTCTCGGGGAAGAGAAAGTTTTTGCGACTGTAGAATACTCGGTATGGAGTCGCGGCTGCTTGGATGTCGTCGGCCGAATTGGCGTTGTGGAATGGGAATCCATGTTTGGCAGCAATGTGAAGCATTCGCTGAAGACCGAGAAGAAGGGTAGTGGTTCCGCAAGTCTTGAGAATGATCTTGTGAGGAAAGACAAACATGCTCGACTCGGAGAGGAGATAAGCATCCATCATTTCACTCTCAAGAACAGACAAGACCTTGCAATTGACCATATCAAGCATGGGAACCCAGGTATCAGCCGGAACAGCCTTGAGACCATTGACAGGAGCAGTAGGAGGCAGAGTCGTCGGGCTAGGAGCGAACCAAACCTCGAGAAGCTTCTCGGGACCCTCAAAAGCGTTGGTCGAGTCGAGGTCGGCGGCTACATCATGGTTGATTGTGAGATGAGGAGTAGCCGAGGCGGGCGAAAAGGTGCAGTTGTACGGGACGGAGGTCATGGCGGCGGCGGTTGGTTCAGTGTTCTTTGCCCGGTGGCAGAGTCCGCGGAGCACTAGCTGCCGCTCAAACAGACTATGCGGCGTCTGTTTGAGAGAGTAGGCCCACAGGTACGGGGACTTGTTCAGATGCTGGCGGAGCCAGCAGCAATCGATCGATCGGGGGGTAACGCCTCGGGGACGTTAGGGGGGTCGCGAGCGGATGAAGTGGTAGAGCTCTTTTGACGGAATTGTGGCAGAAGGGGTTACTTGGGAGATGTGAATCGGTGGATGTTCGTTGAAGGGGTGCTATCGGGGCCTGAAAAGGTCAGTCTCTGATGCTGTGATGCTCTGGTACGGGTGGTGAACTCACTTGGAAGGTCGAGAGAAGAGGAAGCGCAGAAGATCCGTCGGCCGCATAGAAGCCCAGTAAAGGAACCAAGAAAGGTCAGTGACGGTATCGAGAAGAACCGTCGATTGTTTGAGAGATTAGACACGTTTATTCGACATTGAACTTGTAGCCAAGTTTGCGGTCGCGTGCGCAGTGCGAGGCGAAGCGATGAAGAGGGGATAAAAACAGTGACGAGTCGGAAATACAGGATAACAAAACAGATGGAATGCCAAAGAACAAAGTGACTGATGCTTGTCTTGTTTATGCTTGCTACTCTGTCGGTGAGAGAATTTTGGGTCTCGTTGACAAGAAGTGGGAGGGGTTGGGGTTTATTTTTTTCTGCGAGCAGACGAACAAAATTTCTCTCTGCATTGGATCCCGATCCAATGTGCTAAGGTCTCAATAAGGCGGTGCTAACTACAGTATTTCTCTCCCCCAGCCCAACCTAACAGAGCTGTAAGGTACAGTTTAGTGGGAGCTACGTAGTGCGACTCGTCAAATCCTGCCCAATACCAGGTCATTGTACATGGCCGCGACGCACGGGGAACTAGAGCGTGTCCCCGGCTTCTGGGCCGAGAAACTGCAGGTTTTTTTTTACGAAAAATTCCACACCCGGGCTGAGCTTTTTTGGGAGGTCAAGATGGAGATTTTTACTGGGTTGGCGGGTTTGGTTTGGTGGGGCAGGGCTTGGGAGATCCTTGTAATGGCCACACGAGTTTCGTCATTGTAACTTTCTTGGAAGAGGGAGACGCAGAGGATGCAGTGAGGATGCAGTGAGCCAATTATGGATGGGTTCGTAAATGCATGTGCCTGAGTGAGTCAATGCCGATGATGCTTGTGAGAGACACACACTCCAAGACATACAGTGAGGCAGACATTTATATCTTGTACTTTGTTGTTCCCTCCGGGGGCTCCTAGCGGAGGGCTCTTCCTCGCTGCGCTCGCGTGAAACGGTCAAGTTCAAGAGTAACTGCCTGATGTGAGTGGATCAATTAGCCACGTTTGTCATGACCTTTTCTGTAATATCTCCAAATACATGAAACAGTGAACAATCCCGGTACTTATCAACCAGACTCTCCCCCTCACCGTTTGTCCCCGAAATATCCTTCCCATTCACCGTCGTACCAGACGGGTATGTCGGTCGTCTACCTTCCTCAACCAGAGAAATGAACTGCGCATCCATAGGAACACTCCCCAGGAACGGAACATTAAACTCCTCCGCCATGCTCTTCCCTCCCCCAGACCCGAATATGTCAGTGCACTCGGAGCAGTGCGGACACACGTAGCCGCTCATGTTTTCCACGACTCCCAATACCCGTATGTTGGTCTTGGTGCAGAAGTTGAGCTCTTTTCGTACATCCGCTGTCGCTACGGCTTGGGGTGTCGTGACCACTACTGCGCCCGCGACTTGGCCCGGCTGTGCGTCTTTTTGCAGCGTTTCGGCGAGGGATATATGTTCGTCGCTTGTTCCGGGTGGTGTGTCGATGAGTAGAAAGTCGGTCTCGTCCCAGAGTACGTCTTTGAGGAATTGTCGGATCATTGCTGTTTTCTTCGGTCCTCGCCAAACAACCGCATCGCCTCGCTTGGGGAGGAGGAAGCCTAGACTCATCGCGTGTAGAGATCCGAGGCCTTTGGATGAATCTCCTTCATGAACTAACACGGGCGCCCATCCTCCTGGTACTTGTGTGACTTTTGACTCTTCGATTGAGAGCATGCGGGGGATTGAAGGGCCGGTTAAATCGACGTCGAGAATGCCGACAGAGTGACCGGCTGAAGCGAGCGACAGTGCTAATTGTGTTGTGACTGATGATTTGCCTACTCCTCCTTTGCCTGAGAGGACCTGTTTGGTGAGTAAAGCTTGAAGCGAGCGGCGTAGGGTAACATACCAGGATGATGTGTTTGACCTTTATGAGGCCCATCGCGAAGATGTGAATGAATGTGAATGAGTGTGCGTCAGATGAGTCGTAGAAAATGTGTCGCTGATCAAGGAATCGGTGGTAAATGAGCTGCGCGCGTGGTCATGAAAATAAAGCGACTGTTGTAAATCTTCACGTTGATCGCCTCTGATTTGAAAGCTATTTACTAAGCCGACCAAAACATTGGCCGAACCGGCGACGAGGGGCACTCACCCCGCTATCGATAAGAGAAAACTCCGTCATCGGTCAAACTCAAAAATTTAGATCAAAGATCATCGCTGACATCACAGATCTCGATGACATGTCCATGCACACTTTATGCCACTTTATGAAATGAGCTATGAAAGCACAAAACATCTATTATCTTATCGCTAGGGTATCTTATCTTCAGTATCATGAAGCCACTTTTCCGACCATGACACCAAACCATGCCCATCCCATTCCTACTTTTCCGTTAAATGTCCACCGCCATTATCTATAGTAAAACTCCTAAGCAAACCCAAGCAAACTAAACACATAAGCCCAAATAATGCCTGCTAGTTCAGGCGACAACAACGCATAAAGTCAGAGCGCATCTCCCTTGTCTTGGCGTGCTTTGACGCTCAAAATTCTTATCTCGTCCCCCTGTCGGCCGTTGGATGCCTCATCAGCTTTGCAAGGTGCGAAACATATTGTCTCAGTTACCCTTGCGAAAAGCCGGTGATGCTGATGGTGGTACTTGCGCGGGAGAGTCCATCAGAAATTGAACCGTCTCGCGTTTGCACATGACGATAGGCCTCTTCTGTGCACAGTATCCCAAGAGTTCAGCGTGCTCTGGTAAGGATTCGGGTACAGCATCTGTGTATCGAATGATGGGACCACCGTCAAATGTAAGCCCGATGACTTGTGCTTTGTATTCAATGTCTTCCTCTTCATCGGGGTTGGCCGCAATTGTGTTACTGTTTGTGTTAGTTGAAACATTCTGAGTAACGATAGTGGTACTCACGCTTGACTCATTGGAGGCCCAAATTCAAAGTCCTTCTTCTGGCGACGGCTTCGAATTCGCTTCTTTGTGCAATCGTGGAATAGATGAAGAAATCCTGCAATCACAAGAACGGGTGTACCTAATGCAAGTGCCCATGGTCTGAACCGTCAGCGGCTGAGTGTAACATAGTAGACGAGAACTTACGGATGCTTTCGTCCACGAAGGGTATGTGCCATGGCAAGAATGATACCAATCATGGCAATCAATGAACCAACTTGGATCATGGTCCAGGTAGACCAGTAGAGTGAGATGAGGTCTTCACCGTCACAAAATTGAAGGGCTAAAATGGAGTACGCTTCCATGACGACAATGACTGTTGAGACAGAAACACATCCAAGACACATGGCAACTGACTGCCGTATTCGCTTCGTTCGTGCTTTGGGGTTATGAGCTAGCTTTTCCATAGCTGCTTGGCCACTGTTCTCGTTAGCTCAAATCATTTAAATCATCCGAACGTCAGACTCACCGGATATATGTCCATGAAGCAACAAACAAGACCAACAAGTTGGACACAAACATGGTCCAGTAGATAATCTTAAACTGCCATCGCACCATATGAGAAGCAAAGTTAGCATACTTCACACACAGCTCGGGGTCGGGATCCTGTCGTCGAAATAATGAAGCCATTTTTGTTGGTTGTAGAGATGAAATCTTATGAAAACCCGGAGGAGGGAGATATCCTTATACTTGTGCACAGCCCTGAATCACTCCAAGCCAGTGCCTCTGTGATATGGAGTACAAGACCCGCTATCTCTGAATCTATTCAAATGTGACGCGCAATTCCCTTCTTGGTGTTCCTTGCCAAGCTATCCCAAGAGCGGCGATCCCTTGTTGAGCCTCTGTCAGTGAGCTCCCGTCTTGGCCTGAATAGGGGAAGTTGGGAAACATTCGGGCTTAGACACGAGGCCGATTAGAGTGCCTGATTGGACTGTTGAGATCTGGTTTGTGAGATCGGGCACCTATCTACAAGGTACTCCCTGCTGAGCTTAGCTTGCGACATTCTTTTTTGCTTGTTTGTGATATGGCGCTGGCTTGTTGCCAAGGGCGAGACGATATTACAACGGGTCATTGAGGCTGTGAGCACGCTTATTGAGTGGATCTCTCGTCCCGTGCCAAGTCGGGGCTTGTCTCCCGTCATGACTCCGGAGCCGTAATCTTGAGGGGACGCTTTCGGAAGATGTCTGTGTCCCAAGTCTGGGGTTTCAGATCCCTGCCATATAACAGCCTGATAACAACCCAACCGTTCGGTTGAGCCTAGTAATTAAACTATCTATTACCCTTGCGTATGTATTGCTTTTTTGCAAATTTTCACATGTGAAGGAGGAATCGTCTGTGAAACATTGTGCAATCTTTGTCATATTTGTGTCACAGACATTTCCTTGATTTACCCTTCTGGCCAAGTAAGCCTTTCCCGCCCGCAAGTGTGGATCGCGGCACTTGACCGCCACAGGGGAATCTACATTTCAGCTATCTATATCTAGCCTTGGAATGAAATTCCGTGAGTGGTTGACTAAATGATCGGCACTTTGATCTACACTCTTTGAGCCTCCTCATTCGGCTCGCTACTTGGCACCTTATTCTGTCACCTCATTCTCTTCATATCTTAGCACCATTCTGTCGCAATTATCGCCAAGGTTCAACGGATATCCAGGCTACCTCCATGTACAACGTGCCGCGTAATCGGAGTCCGAAATGGAAACATGAGGCTTCCTGCAGTTTCATGTCCTCGTGGATAATAAGCGTAAAGCCAACCTTATCAATTGTGTAACTAACGGTCGTGATACAGTATGTGAATGCTAGACTTGGCGTGCTTATCAGGATCGTCGTCACTGTGACGAGTCAGCAATGCCGATCGTTTTTAGTGACCGTGGCTGAGTGAGAGAGCTGCTTGACTCATTGACGCGTATGAGACATTGATAAAGGGAATGATTAAGCTTATCTGAGTTATCGACGCACGTCATGGTATAAAAGTTCCGATCCGCGATGGTTACAGATCTACACTGTGGAGGTTAGCACGATTCGCGTGGAGGTTAGCAAGCCTAATTACTGAGCGGTTACAAGCCGCAGTAATGCTGACGTATCATTGCACAAACTCGGCGCAGCTGTGAATTCGCGTATCTGTAACGATAAGCAGGATCTCGACGTGATACAATGCGTGAGCCAGCGTCACTGTGATCCCTATGGCTACGCAGGGATTACTGAATTGGGAAACATGTCCAGATCTGGATGTAACCAATTCATCATTGGCCAACCTTGTTCTAACCTTAAATCAGGGAAACATCGAGGAAGGAGCACCTGCCAAGAACGTACCCGCGGGTGCTCAACTGAACCATGATCGCTGTTTGATGGATGAAGCAATTTGAGGGTCCAGCGTGGCTTGGCTGTGGGGATAGAACTGGAATACCCCAGTGATCTGCCAACAAGGTTGCGAAATGTCTCTTGGGAGATTCAGACAAGATCGAGCCAAGGAATACTGACAAAAGGACTTTACTAAGACGTGTCGTTGAGTGGTTTTCAAGACTGGTTGATCGGATTGCTGTCCGAATGTCGGATAAGAGTTCGGAAATACGATTCGGTGCCGATTGGTCACTACAAGAAATTTTTCATAGGGGAGATGGCTATCGTTTCAAGCCTCTGACGGCAGTCAATCGGTAGTGACAACGATAACGACGCTCCGGGCGCCATTGCCGAATGCTTGACTCTGAATTTGAGTTTGAATGCCGTTGGGTCTTCGGAGGCATCACTATCCGGAACTCTGTGTGGGGAACGACAATCTGTCCCGCTCTGACGACGAGAAATGACGTTGATAAAGACCCCATTGATCTTTATACAATTGGCAGTGAAGCGTGAATCGAAACAGAGTAAAATTGGACCCATAGAGCTCGTATATCTGCCACTCACGCTGGCCGCCGTGATGGAGAAGATCTACAGCTCCGTCTGCAGACAAAAGAAATCTATAATTTAGCAGCTAGATTGCGCAATGAGCATAGTAGATGTGCGGACAATCTCAAGTCCGGTAGACCAGTTCCGATAATGGCAAACAGCTTCAAAACTGTTGAGACATTGAATGATGTCAACGTGGAGGCTGAGTTTTGTGGCTGAAGCTTATCTATCTATAAGCTCTCGGCTAATCAGCATAACCCAGATGTTAAGACTCTGTTCCAAGACCACTGCATAGAGAATTCAACTAAGGATCGCTAGGATTGAGCCACTATCGGCAGTAGGATTCTCTGCCGATTCTGTACAAGTTCCTGAAGTACGACCAAGTTCGAATGTTGACATTATTCAGGATCACTATGTTTTGCATGTTTGATGTGACTTGTTCTTGAGAAAATCAATGAAACTCTCAGAATTTAGCAAACCGTCTTCCTATTCTTATCAGTTATGTCCCTCCGGGGGCTCCTAGCGGAGGGCTCTTCCTCGCTGCGCTCGCAGGTTGCACAGGATTACTCCGCCTGGACATTCTACCTCCACAGCAATCGTTGGACTATAGCTACCAGAAGAAGCAACGATATCAGCTCATTTATGCTTTTGTCGGTCCTCAAAACCAAGACCATAAAGCCCTGACAGCAGGGTTTGGCAGTAAGATTAGAGGCAGCTCTCATCATCTCGAAATCTGGGATCTTGTACTTATGGAATACTGACTACCACGCGGTCGTGAGATACTTACTTTTGCTTTTTCTGTTGGATTTCAGAGATCTCAGAGAGCTTAACCTGTCTATGCTTGTCTCGATGACCAAGCGCGGTGGCGGTGAAACATAATTCGGCACGATGACTTGATCAAGATGAACGGAAAATGCTCTTCTTTTGTGCGCATAATCATCCTTGCCAGCGATTGAAAAACTGTTCTCAATTCTGTCGTTGCGCCACGGTGCCATCAAGGAACCGCATTCATCACCAACGAGGCGGATAGAGACAACAATCCAGCGTGTGCATTCAAACGTCAGCAGCGTCACATGCTCGAATTCGATATGCGAACAAAGTTCCTTATCATTGGCTTCGATATCTGCCACCGATTCTAGAAACAATCCCGATTATTCAAGGATGACGTGTAAGCTAGAACAATTCGAGGCTGGTCGCCGGTAGTTCGAGTTTCCGACGGCAAACAATTCTCCCGTTTCAAAAATCGGATGAATTTAGCTTCCGGGCGCCCTCTAATTGGCCAGAATCTGATGCGACAGGCATTGAAACTTTGGCGGCCGACTTGACGTCGTAGCGAGTTTGACCCAGTGAGACGGGGCTGTGTTGAAACGCAATTGAAGCATGTGATGAGACGAGAGTTTTGGTATTTATATAGAAGAGACACTCGAGGAGAGTTGGTAGAATATTGCAAATCAAAATGGAACCGATTTCAAAGACTCAGAGAACTATTCACGATGACTCCAAGTCAATGGGCAGACGCTTCGTTGACCTGGCCAAGGTATGAACCTAATCAACAGCCATGATCCTCGCTAACAGTTTAGTTTTTATCATCATTAAAAAGCGATTTAGATCTCGCAAATGTCACAGCTCCGCCGTTCTTTCTAGCACCATCTTCAGTAGTCGAGAATCCCGGAAGTTGGGCAAAGAAACCCCTACTATTCACAGCACCTACGAAGGAACTCGACCCAGCGAAACGAAGTCTCTCGGTCCTGCAATTATTCTTAGCAGGCCTTCGAAGTCAATTGTATGTTTCAGGTGCTCCAAATGTCAGCATCAAGAAACCTCTCAATGCTTTTCTTGGTGAACTCTTTCTTGCTTCTTGGAGTGAGGGAGACAGTGATACCAAGTTGGTAGTTGAGCAGGTTAGCCATCATCCACCAATTACTGCGATGCATATTTCCGCAGATGGAATAAGGGCAGATGGGTATGGACGAGTTGAGATGACATTTAATGGAAACATTAACATTCGGCAAATGGGACACGCTATTATACATCTAGATAAGTTCGACGAGGATTACCTGGTTCCTTTGACAGACGTCACTGTACGGGGCTTTCTGTCGGCATGTCTTTACCCAGAAATTATCGGCACATACACAATCGTTTCCAGCTCTGGATATGTCTCGGAAATCGACTTTTCTGGCGCTGGTATCTTCCGAGGCAAGAGGAATTGTTTCGAGGCGAGGGTTTATCACAAAGACGAGCCCAAGAAGCATTGCTACAAGCTATCAGGCATCTGGAGTGAGGGATGGAAGATTACCGACAGCAAAGGAAAGCTGCTGGAAACACATACCGTCGACCCAGAGACATCTGCAGACATGCATATCGATCCAGTGGAAGAGCAAGATCCCCGAGAGTCAAGAAGGGCATGGGGTGAAGTCATATCAGCTCTAGAGCAAGGGAACTACCGGGATGCGTCTCACGCGAAGCATGAGGTTGAAGAGGCCCAGAGGCAAAAGAGGAGAGATGAGAAGTCACATGGAAAAACGTGGGAACCGTTGCTGTTCCGCAGTCTACCGGGTGATGAGCATAAAGCCTTTCATCAATTGGCTCAAGGGACGAAATGGAAGCTTCACGACCATGAGACAAAGGGAGTTTGGAGAGTTGACGATGAAGCTCTGCGGAGGATGCGAAAGGAGGATGGGCAGATTACGATTTGATGACATGAGTAGCTTATAAATAATTCCAGAAGCGTAAATAGACATCACAATATATTTGATATTAATACAGAATGATTAAACAAATGGGTAGCGTTCCATCCAGCATTGGAGCAAGTACTGGAGCAGGGTGACTCTTGGGAGGCTTAGTCCGTCAGGACCAGCGGTAACGAGAATCAACGGGAGAATGAAATAAGAACCTTTACCTCTTCCGTGCGGTTGAACCGCTCGTAATATTCAGGCCCATCCTCGATGTTAATCACTGCCGTCGTTATGAAACTCGTATTTGCGACGCCACTTGAGATTAGGTTGATGAGCTGCGGTGCGATCCGATACGGCTGCACGACACCAGCCTGAAGCCGAAGCGACTTGGTCCAGAAGTTCGTAGCGGGAAAGACAACGTCAGCGCTAAGCTGCGGATGGTCCAGAGCGGCTCGAGTGCCAGGCGCATACCCGTGGACGCCAACTTGGCCCAGTCCTCCCTCGAAGCCCGTCACATTTACCATCTGCCGAACGATGATCGACGGTTCAAACGAGAGGCTGCTGTTCAGAGCTTCTAGACCGACACAGTCCACAGCTCGCCTCACACCAGCCGGTTCAAGCTTCTGGATCTGAGCGACGGGGTCGGATTCCGCAAAGTTGATGGGTATGGCTCCGATGGACTTGGCGACATCGAGACGCTCCTGGACATGATCTACTGTGTAGACACGAGAGGCGCCACGAAGCATAGCGCTGTATGTTGCCATAAGACCAACAGGACCTGCACCAAAGACGACTACTGAATCACCTGGTTCGAAGCCAGACCAGGTGATTCCCTCCCATCCAGTAGAAAAGATGTCCCCTGTCATAAGGTAACTCTGCTCTAGCGACTCATTGGTCTCGTTCCGGTGGATGGGGAGGCGGAATAGATTGGCATCGGCAGCCTTGACGATAGCATACTCGGCTAGATATTTATCAGCACTCTGACGATTCAGTGAGGCGATGTCATACCTTGAAGGCCTGATGCACCCGCAGACTGCACTCCGCCCCCATAGGCCGTAGGAAACGTAGGCTGCATCTCCAGCTGTCCGTGGTGAAAGTTATCAGGGATGACGACGTAGTCTCCGATCGAGACGCTAGAGACGCCACTACCCGTCTGTACGACGTAGCCAATGCCCTCGTGCCCGAGAACGTAGGGGCCCTGGTCCGGAGAGAACCCCCGATAGGCATAAAGATCTGTTCCACATATACCAGCGGTGGTCAACTTGACGATGGCGTCAGTTGGAGAGACGAGTTTTGGGACTGCAACGTCTTGGACAGTGACGTTGTATAGGCCTGTGAGCAAGAGAGCTCGCATAGTGGCGGGAAGAGTGTAGTTGGCTACCATGATGGAATTCTAGCAAGGTCTACCGATGCGAAAGTGGATGGCTTGAACCAGGAGTACATGGTACAGAGCAATCTGGGTACTTATATATTAAGCGTTTTCCTGTACTTTCATTTCTGTAGAGAGGCTGAGTCCCTGTGCCTGGTGTAGCTAACAGAGTGCGGGAAAGGCGGCCGAAGGTCAAATCCGGAACATCCGATCCAAGGAGGCTACGGTGTACGGAGTAGTATACTATCCTATCTCCGGGGCGGAGATTCGAATATAACTAGCGCGTTCTGAGGTAGCTGATCGCGGGTCATAGGTGGTTAGACCCCGGCTTTTTGGGGTTAGGGGCCGCGGGATTCAAAACCACTACTTTAAGGTATAATCAGCAAGCCTGGCAAATTTCACTAGGAAAGTCATTCTTTCTATTTTCTTATATAAAGTAATATAATTTTAACTATTTTATTTATTAGGCTTTATTTAACTATTTCTTAATATGCTATATTTAATTAAGTATTTTTATAATTATATTAGGTATATTAAGCTAGTAAAGGCTATTTAAGTTATTAAATTAAATAAAATTATTAAAAAAATATTATTCTTTTTATAGTTTTTATAAGTATTTCTATTAAGTATAAAATAGTATAAATTTAATTAAGTTTATTATAAATTAAGATTTAAATTTAAATTAAATAACGTGGTTGATAAGCAAGTGGGACAGACAAGCAAGTGGGACACTTTTTCTAGCATTTAACTTTCAAATTCATTTCAAAACACCACATACTATCTGATCAATTAAAATCACTCACTATACTCTTCCCCAGATGTCTCAATTACTACCTGACAGGTCCTTGCATTATGTCCAGTCTTACCGCATACACCACAGCGTCGAATGCCCGGTCCGACCGACCTTCCTCGACCACCACTTCTCGATGATTCAGCCACTACCTGCGCATCAACATCCATCTGATCAATTACTTGCGATGCTTCCTGTATACTCATAGTCCCTCCTTTCTGTAATCTAGTCCTTTTTGCCCTGCGGCGCCGACTTAGTATCTCATTTGCATCTCGAAGATTACGAAGCTCAGCCCTCAATAAGATAACCTCATGCATAACTGCCTTTGTTGCCTTAGTAGCTGACTTTAAAGCTTCAATAATAGACTCTGGGGAGCTACTGTGATGCCTTCTGATTCGCTTTTCGAGGTATTCAGACTGAGACTGGGCCTCAATTACTGTCTTTGGGGTCTTTGAAGCCCATGGTGTTGATGGTTGAGTAGCCTCCCCGGGAGGCGTCGGGGTCCGTAGCTGCACATCAAGCTTTAAGATTACAGTTTCCGGGTTAATAGGAGCAAGCCCGGCTCCTCTAAAACCCCCCTGGATATTGCTTTCTGTAAAGGTAGCTTTAAATGCAGCATAAAAGGCAGAAAAGAACTCAGTCTTGGAAATGTGAGTTATAGAGCATCTGATTAGATGCTCTATTTCTCGACCATAAGCCTTTTTTAGCACTGCAAAGCACCCAACATCAAGAGGCTGGAGTAGGTGAGATGCATGGGCAGGCATACAGAGCGTGATAATCTTGTGATCCTGGCAATATCTCTCGAAATCGGCTGAGTGGTGGCTTTCGTGACCATCGAGGATCAGGAGACGATAGGGACCAGTTGATCGCTTAGATGTAGACTGATCAAAGTGCTTTAGCCACTCAAGACCCAGCTCGTTATTTGTCCACCCATTTTGGCTCGTTGCGATAACCCAATCGCCTGGGAGGTCGCATTCTCGGTACCAATTAGCAAGGTGATATTGACCTGCACCAATGATGAACGGCGCGATCGATTGACCTTCCGCATTAATCGCCTGGATCACAGTAATCCATTCCCGGTTTCCAGGCTGCACTGATTTTGGCCTTCCTTGCGTTTCCGAACCTGTGACAGCCATTCCGGCCATAATGAGGCCCATCATAAAGCCAGTCTCATCAAAGTTCCAGATATCATCTGATCGGATACCATACTTCGCGATTGTGTTCTGTACGAGCCTAAACCAATTGCGAATAATAGTCGGATCCTCGCATTTAGCTCTCTGATAGTCATATCTCCGAAATAAACGCGTCTTTAGCTCTGGTTGTCGCTTCACGAAGTTATGAGCCCAACGCTTGCCGACAGGCGACGCATCGCGGTCGGCAAGCAGAGAATTGGCCATTTCTTCCACAAAACGCAGTCGCGAGGGAAATCCTCGGGAATCTAGGTCAAGGATGAATTGGACTATTATCTGCTCCTCTAGATCAGATAGTTTCCGTGACTTCTGGATAGTATCATGTCGCGATTGTATACCCTGATGGCGGCGCCAAAGCTTCATTCGCCCGACTTTATAGATCTCAGCAGCCCGTCGGGGTGTTAATTTTGGATTATTTTGAAGGGCTTGAAGGGCAAGAAGGATTCTAGCTTCATCTGATGACTGCGACATGTTTAGTGGTTAAGAAGTATCTGACCAAATGGAAATGTTGTAAGGTGAGGGATTTTTGTCCCACTTGCTTGTCTGTCCCACTTGCTTATCAACCACGTTATATACTTTATTATATAAAAAGAATTATTAAGTTAAAGAGAGGAAATATATATTTAAAAGGTAGTAATAAATAAATATAAAAAATAAAATACTTAAAGGTACTGACCTATTTTTAATAGTATTAGTTATTTTTTACCTTACTTAATATAGCTAGGGGTTAAGATAAAACTTTTAATTACTTTTTTATATATATTATAGAATATTAAACTTAATAATTAAATAAAATAAATCTTAACTATAAATTATACTTTAAAAAGAAATATAAAGTAAAGTTTCTTTAGTACTGTAATAAATATAATTAAAGATAATTTATAAAGCTCCTAAGGCTCTCTTAGACCTTTAGAAATCGCAGGCATATAAAAGTCAATATATTATCAATATAGTAATAAAGCGCATATTACAACTTTAAACTTCAGTCTCAGACACCATAGATATAGTAATACGAATAACCCCTCAGAGCTTCTCTCCCTCAAGCTCCTTCTCCGTCCAGTCCCACAGCTTAGCAGCAAGCGCACTGTCATTGGTATGCGGCTTACCCAGTCCCGTCCGACCGATTGGCTCATAGTACGTGCCCGAGACGACATTCTTAGACGTTGAGGCCCACAGCTGGTTCAACGTGCCTGTAGGAACATCTACACCGATGAAAAGAGTCGACACCTTCCACGCTAGGCGCATTATCCAGCTGTTATTGCTCATGGTGTTGCCCAGGTTGGTGGTCACCAAACCGGGCTGAAGCGAGGCAGTCGTGAGCTGGGGATAGCGTCTGGCGAGCTCCTTGGCGAACAAAACATTGGCGAGCTTGCTTTGTCCATAGCGTGTGATGGTGCCCATTTGTAGAGCCTGAGACTTGAGCGTGTCGAACTTGATGCCCTCAGGGGGTGCATACTGGTGAGCAGATGAAGCAAGAACGGTGACACGGACATCATTGCCCTTGTCAGCGGTTCGGAGGAGTGTTGGGAGGAGGAGCTTGGTCAGAAGTGCGTGACCCATGTGATTTGTGCCGAATTGTATCTCATATCCGTCGTCGGTTGTCCCCGGCGGCACAGCCATGATGCCTCCGTTAAGGAGAAGGATATCAAGACGATCGGATCCCTGCGTGAACACTTTGGCGGCCTCGCGGATCGACTTGAAAGAAGCGAGATCTATCTTGACGAATTTGATTGGTGCATTGGGGACCTGCGCTTTGATGTCGCTGATGGCTTCCTTGGCCTTTGCTTCGGAGCGGGCTCCTAGCCAGATCTCTTTGGGGTCATGCTTGGCAAACTGAAGAACTGATTCCTTTCCAAGACCGCTGTTTCCGCCGGTCACCAGGATGACTTTGTCTTTTAATGAAGGGATGTCGGTGTCGGGGTTGAACTTGACGCTTTTGCTTCCTGCGGAGCCCATTGGTGCGATAAAGAATTAGGCTGTAGAGATAGACGAAGTGGAGTGTGGTCAAGGGGCTGGAGATTTGTAAAGGTTAATTGCAGATAGAGCATGCTACATGAGAGACGATTTGGCTGGCATTACCGATCTTAAGTACTCTGTCTTGGCATCACATCATCGCGACGACTACAGTTACACTCGATTTTATGGTGTCAATTAGACCCAAGCCCGCCAAGACTCCGCAAAGTCCGCACTAAGCAAGTCGTGGTCACGCGGTGCAGCGCCCTTGCGTACTCTAATGGATACTTTACCGTGACGGGTATGGTATGAGCGGCCGCAGTATCCGCGTCGCATGGACCAAGTGCCGCAGTGCGACCCTGTGTTAGTGCAGAATGAGGGACTTGGCCTCAACCGGATTGCGACCGCACCGACCCCCTTGGAGTTAACTCTATAAACTCTGTTTCATCGTTCTGAATTTTGACTACTGCATCGGACTTATCGGGGAATGCAAAAGAGGGCATTGGTCTCAGGGTCAAAGCAACTCAGCTCATTTCGAATTGCTAGGATAATGTTCACTACGCTACCTGAAGCAATCCCATCGCAACCGTTAGTAGAGCTGCGAAAAGGAAACTGGGAATAAAAGCATTCTGCAGGTCTGTTGAATTTATGAAGACCAGCCAGAGAACCACAAAGATTCCACCCAAAATAATGCAGAAAGCCAACCACGCAAGGAACCTTCGCTGAGAAAATCCCATCTTGGCATGTAAACCCCAACCAGGCTCTGATATTCTCTTCGAGAAGGGGGGAGGATTGCTCTTCTTGGGAAGCATGTTGATGATGGTTGTTTCTCCTCTACCCTTCTTTGTATCACGCAGCCCAAATACCATCTGCAATCCAGCTGCTCTCATGTGAAAGTCGTGAGGCAGAGGAACGGAATGGTTGTAGAATGGAGTAGCAGGAGGAGGAAGCTCTTTTTGAATGGGATTGACTTGGTCTTTGTGGTCCCAGATCACAAGGAACTGCCAAATCAGTACAAATCGTGGTATGAGGGCATTTTCTGATCATACCTGAACAAAGTCGATCGCGGTACAACGCTTCCATGAGAAGAGTCGGCGAATCCAGCCCTCTGTGCTACCGATAGCCTCGTTGACTTAACGAAACAGTTGTTCGTCGTCTAGCGTCTCTGCATTCTGAATGGGGGAAAGGTATATCTCTGTTGGTTCTGTAAAATTCCTCTCAATGCACCAGTAAATGTCTTTCGTATTTACGGTTGTCCGTAGCACGGAGGAAATGGTGCTTGCCACAGCATTGGTATCGAGAGAGGACTGAAATGGTTGTCCGATATTGGTGGGTTGCATAGAAGAACTTGGCTTAGAAGCCTGCTGTGCCTTGAGATCTTGTCGTGTAAGAGGGAGAAGGGGAACATTGTTGGTGATCACAGGGAAGCATGTTGGTTTATAGCGATCAAACTCGTCCTGTGAAAGAGCTAGAGATAAGTCGATTCCGTGCCACTGGGATGCGTCAGTGTCAACACGGCTTTCCGAAAGACGATCTGGACTTACTTTCCAAGTTGCCATGCAATCACCAGCACCAAGTTTGGGTAGTGGTTGTTGCAATGGAGCCCAATCTATTGGCCGACCAGACCATTCCTCAATTTTGAGTCTTACGGTATCAAATTTCGAGTGTGCCAACCGATGCGCTGGAACGAGCCGAACCATTCTTACTCCGTCATTGTAGCTGATGTTAGGGAAGTTGTTCTGTAACGCATTAGCTGTGAAGCACTGACTGACAACAAACACACATCTGCCAACTTCTCGCACACGTGAGCTATCGTAGGCCTCAACGCTGACTTGGCGAGCATTTCCTTGATCACGGATTGCAACATCTCGGCCCGATAATCTTTGTACGCCATCCGGTCCATAAACTCGAGAACCTGAGGCTTGACCTTTTCGCCATCATCGAACCGAGTATCGTTAAATACGTCAGAAGAGATATTGTCTTCTGTAGTTGTTATGTGGTTGCGAAATTCATGTACACCAGAGGAACCTCCACCGACCAGATAGGCAAGCATCTCTGTAAACACACATCCAAGTTTCCAGATATCATTAGCCATCAAATCTGATGAAGAAGGGATCTTGATTCTTGCGCTTGATTCTACCCCCGGCATGGGAGACGCGTTCCGAGCTTCTGGAGAGTCATATAGCCAGGCTGATTGGCGAGCTCGACTACCTTGCTCCCATGTTCGGGCTCTGGACAGGTCGACAGATAGACCAAAGTCTGTAAGCTTGAGAGAAAATCCTGTACCGGAAGGCTCTTCATATATGAGGATGTTTGATGGCTTGATGTCGCGGTGTGCCATGTGCGCAGAGTCGTGAAGGTAGGCAACTGCACTTGAAAGTCCAGGAATCTGGCCCCAGAGAGAATCGAGATCTCGGTTTCGAAGGGCAACTGGGACATAAGAATCCCTGAAGAGACGTTTCAAGTTCGAAAGAGCCAGTGGAAACAGAAAATTGAAATGCTGTGTTGTACCCATCTCGGACCTGAAGACAGAGAGTGTCTCTATCAGGTGAGGATGATTCAAGCTCTTCAGGCGCTTCAAGGACTCGTATTCGGTCCAGAATTGCTCAGGACTTGTCGATTCATGTAGACGTTTGACAGCGCACTATCTTGTTAGATACAGCGACATTGGAACAATGACAGGCATACCTTTCGCACGACATCTCTTGAATCAGAAAGATGCCCGTTCAACGACAGGCGAGTTTCTACCCCAAATACCTTGAAGGTCTCGCCGCTTGCAACCTCAGTTGCGTACAAACCCTGCAATGTTCTTCCTACTTCGTCTGTTGTGACGTTTTCAACGACAACCAAGACTTGCTCTGGCGTCGCATGCGCCTTGCGATCCATTGAAGGAACCACCTGTGTCATTGAATCAAATAACGGGATTTGACTTGTATCAGGAACCTCAGGCTGCTGGGTTGTGGTTTGGGACAAAGACGGGGCGGTTGGTGGTCTTCGCCTCTGAGACACCCTTTTCTTCGACTAGTTCTGTGCGGTGATTATAAGCTCAAAGTTATAGGCCACAGGGACAGGCTTACTCTTTTTGGTTGGGGAGTAAATGCCTCCTCCTTCATAGTGGCCTTGACAGCGTTGTTTTCTTTAACGATGCGCTTGTATCGACTCGCCTCGGCAACCGCCTCCCTCTCCTCGAGGTTCAGTTCTCGGGGAGCCAGAATAACAAACACTTCATCTCTGAGCTACGAAGCGATTAGCTGGCGCAGTCACGGGTTCGGAGATGACATACGGATACTTCATAGTCTCCATGGTAAATGTCGTTAAGAATCCTGCGCAACCTGACAATATCTACCTGATACGCAGGTAGCGTGGACCTAACCCAGTTCTTGCGATTCATTGATGCAATAAGCTTGTGGAAGTCGAATTTTGATGTCTGGAGGGAGCTCGTAACCCCGCATGGGTACTGCCTGCGGCTGAGACCTACTGCAGATGCTGATCCATGACGAAGGATTATTTAAGGCCCGACATCCGACAGGACCAGGGATGGTGAGAGTGAGCGCTCGCTGACATCTAAAGGGCCAATCCCAGACTTGCGCTTTGGGCTGCCACTGGAGGTGACCTCGGGGAGCAAGAAAACATCGAGCTTTGATATAGGGTGTTTAAATAAGCTAAGCAAAAGGCACCCTAAACTTATGCTCAGTTCCCCAAGTTCTTTTATCCTTTAGGATTGAGTTTTCTCCTCCTTAGGGTGAATAAATATCTGACTGAAAGGCGTCGATGTCATCAATGAAGAGAACAAAAGCCACCAGTCTGGTCTTTGATTCATGGCAGGTTCAGTGCTCAGCAGCAGAATCGATGATATCGTACGTAACAGCAGTTGCTAGGAAGACAATAGTAGCAAGATAAAGCCCTAGCCTAAGAGATGGGAGTGCAAGAACAGCAGAAGGTTGGATCAAATACTAGAGCCTAAAAACAGATAAAGCAACGTAACGTGGATATTTACGCAATACCAGAATCCGATTTAATAGACAAGTGCAATTTACTAACTCATATCCAGCACAATCTGACGAACCCTTGACCTTTAGACTCTCAAATAAGTTTGAGGTTTCCAACAGAGTAACCGCACATTTGATCAGGAGACTTGCTGCGAACGCCTCCAGGTCCAGTCCCCTCAATCTTGGACCAGTCAATCTTGAGCCAAGGCTTCTCACCAAAGTCCATAGCGTTAGGCTCCCACTTAAGAAGGGGGTTGGCTCCAGAGTCTTTCTCAACTTGGAGAGCTTGCTTCCAGGGTTGGACCTTGGTTGGCTGGGGGCAGACGAGATCGCATTCGCCGACAGAGCTTTCGCGAGTCATGGTTTCCTCCTCGTACCGTTTCTTGTCTGCCTCGGTAAGGCGACCGCGAGAATGTGAACGAGTTCTCTCCATTGTTGCGTCTGTGAAATGTCAGTGGAAGTTCTTGGGGGCTAGTTGAGTCAATACTCTTTGAGTTGTAGTTATTGTAGTTTGTGATTGAGATTGGATTGAGTGTTGCGACTTGAGTGAACAATCAGTTCGAACGTCGACCAACTCAGTCTTTTATCATTGAAGCAGAGCCTCAGATCTGAGCATCCAATCGTATTCGAACAAGATATCACAGACTCTGGGAAATCTGATCAGGAACTGATTGGCTACACGAAAAGGAGTACACCCATTTGTGTTGATGTTGTCCAACCACATTGGAGTCCCACGCCGAGATAATCAACCGGATTGTCTCTGCAGTAGCCTCTGCATGGAATTGATCATGAGGTCCTTTTGTACCAATGATCAACTTTTACCCCGCTTCAGATGAGGCTCTGTGAGGATGATCGGTCAGAATCTGCCAATCAACAGTGCAAGACAACAGCCTGATTCGTGACTTGGACACTTCGGTCCCGAGATTTTCATCAGCGGCTCTCTTTAGGGTGTAAGAAAACTCAAGACTCGGAAAAAAGGTGCTAAAATAAACTTAGTAAAGAGTCCCCTAACTAAACTACCTAAATATTCTTATCATTTAGGATCAAGGTCCTGAGTTTTCTTTCCTCCCCTATGCTCACTAGGCTTCAAATGTAACTCAGCATTCCATCCCACACGGAGATTGTGGCATGCCTTCTAAAAGGCGCGGATAAGGACAGATTCACTTGATGATTATCAAGCATCAGATCAGATTGACAAAGGTGTTCCTCATCAACTCAAGCAAGTTCTCATATAGACTTCCCAAATAGTGATCTTATCATAGTAATGCCTATCCGATCACGTACACCCTAAGTTCAATACTCTCCCGTATCTCCTCCGAGACAGCAGGATCCTCATCAAAGAATGAAGTATGCGGCGTATCTACCATTATCAGTCCATATCTCAAACGAGGCTCGGCACTTACACATGGCAACATCCTCACTCATCGCCAAAGAATCCATCGTCTTGATCAGCCAAACCTCCTCATCAGATTGGTCACTAACGTAGTACCACTTCTGATCTGGTGAGTAAGAGAAAAGGATATTCTCAGTCACAACGTGGGAGTATACCAAATCGCTGCGATGTCCGTCTTTCTCATCACATGTGCGGTAATCACAGAGTGTGAGGGGGTATTGGCGGACAGGCTTGAGGGGTTTCCAGACACTGGGTTGTTAGAGGGGATTGTATTTGGAGGGGGACTTACTTTATTATTCTGAAGCGTTGAGAGAGGATTGATGGGGCTTGGGAGCCGAAGTCGTGTTTGATCTTGGCGATTGTTCCTTCGTAGGTTTGGTCTGTACATGAGACGAGTTTATCAAGCATAAAGAAATTGGGAACATACCATTGTGAGCGACCTTGCTGGGTCTACCAATGTAACCTTTTTCATCTTCAGGTGCAGAGCCGCGTGGTTGACTCTGACGGACCTAATTCGATTAGTACTGTCCAGATAAGCCATGGAGACATACAATATGATCAAACACACAAACCTTCACATGACTCCCAAGAACATCTTTCATAAACTTGACCACAGCAGGATACCCTTCTTCCTGAAATGAGGGCCCGACATCAGAGAATTGGTGCTTCCATTCAACTAACTGAAAGCCATTTTTGTCGAGTGTAAAGTCTGATTCATGGCCTCTGATGTCAGAAATCTGAACCCGTGCACTTGTGTTGATGACATTTGTGTTGGCAATCTTGGTCTGGGTGAAAGGTATGTTGGAATAAAACGGCTTTTCGGTTACCCACTTTGGATCTGAGGCGTCGAAGAATTGGAGGGTCGCCGATTTGGATGGCAGTGAGTTCAAATCATCAGGCCCTTTGTTTGGTTTGTGCTCTGAAATTGCTTCAGCCATGGCAAGCTGCTCTCAATTACAACATAGACTGCACTGAGATTGAACAAATTGCTGTTGAATTTATCAGCAAGAACTCGCTTCACAGGGCTCAAAGTCAAGAGCCTCATGGCATTGTCCCCGCACATGCAAGTAAGCAGCCAGCCTGCTTGAGCCATCCACTAGAGTTCCCAGTTGGTGGTCTCATATCATTTAATTCACGCATCACTAACTAATGAGAGCAATGCCCAGAACACCACCTTGAAATGAGGCCCGAAACCCGCTAGTGACTCGCACTGTCTTCCTCACACAGAGTCTGATACCCTCCCGAAAATCACTGAAGCAGCGGCGGAGCTTTTCTCGGACCGAAAGTACCCTCCCAAGCGTTCATGAACTTGAGAATCTTGGCTTCCTGGTTCTTGGCAGCGAGGACAGCGAGTCCGAAAGGGCGGCCATTGAAGTCTAGGTATCCGAGCGGAACATTGCCAACAGGGTATCCTGGAAATGTCAGCATTGCTCAAAAAAAATACTGGAATAACATACCGCTTCCACTCGCATATGCCTTGATAGCAGTGTCGCTTGATCCCACAATCACATCGACACCGTACTCCTTGAAGATACGATCCAATCCTTCGTCGCGCGTAACCTTTCGGAGGTGAGATAGGTTCTTTTCATAGTCTTCGGGGGATAGATCCAATTCTTCCGCGTCGATCAAGAGTCCCTGGTCATCGTAGCCTGAAAGGTTAGCTGGGTCACGATTTGAGATGAGGACATACCAGGAGGCATTTCGAGATCGGGATGGGCTTTGTTGAACTCGATGAGATCTTTGAGGGAATGAATCTGGGAGTTTTCTGCTGACTCGAGATATTTGTTGAGATCGTGCTTGAAATCGGCCACTTCTTCGTCAGTAAAGGTGTCAAGTGGTGTAGATTGACTTACTCATGATGACTACCTCACTGTCCTTCCCGTCAAGCATGAAACACTCGGAAGGGGGCGGAAGAGGAGCGTCGCCGACATACTTCTTGGCCAACACCTCCATCTTGTCATACGCAGCTTGGATCTCGGCGTGCTACAAAGTCAGCAGAGTCACAAAAGCAGTGATCTACGCACCATCTGCTTTGTTGCACTCTCAACAGGCTTGAGGTAATCCTCCCCTGGCCACCATTTCTTGAAGTCGATCGTCGCAATCGACAACTCATCCCAGGATCCTCCCAGAGTCGCAAACTCATCAGTCCCAGAGATGACATCGAGCAGAGCGGCGAGGTCGTATGGTGTCTTGGCCATAGGTCCAGCTGAGTCCATGGTATGGCTGATAGGGATGATGCCAGACTGAGAGACTCGTCCGATTGACGGCTTCATCGTGTACAAAGCTGCTCGCGACGCGGGAGATACGAGGGATCCGTCTGTTTCGGTGCCGATGGAGAGGGGGGCGTAACCTGCGGAGACGGCGACTGCTGAGCCTGTAGAAGAGCCGGACGGGTTCTAAAATGTTAGTATGGGATGCGATGAGTCACGGGGTACTCACGCTGTGACCGTTGTTGCTGTCATCGGGATCGATGCCGCCGCGAACGTAGGCAGATTGACATTGGCCGCCTTTGCCGGACCAGCCACTCGGGAGGTCGTTGCTTCTGAGAGGAGTGAGTCGCGCTTCATTAGAGATGGCTTCAGACGTACCGATAATATGCCCATTCCTGTTGAGGAGTCAGTTAACATGGCCAAACACAGAGACTGGAGCACTCACACTCAGATTCGCTTTGCCGATGATGATAAGTCCAGCTTGAATGAGCTTGTCGACGAGATCGGCATTCGAGGTTGGAGTCATGCCATGCAACGCCCAAGAACCGCAAGTCGTCTCCATTCCCAGCTCAGGAACCGTCGCGATGTTGTCCTGGGAAAGTTAGCTTTGCGAAATAGCGACTGCGACACCACAGCCATACCTTGATCACAATCGGGATCCCATGCAGACTCCCCCGAACCTTGCCATCCTTTCGCTCCTTATCAAGCGCCTCCGCTCTCTGTCGCAGCTGACCCTTCGGCACCAAACTCAACATCGCATGAAGATACTTGTCATGCTTCTGAATCATCTCCAGGCTCTTCTCCACCAGATCAACACTGTTGAAGTGCCCATTCGTCAATCCTGAGGCAAGAGCTTTAGCGTCAACGGTGAGGAGATCGGGCAGAGTGCGACTCTGCGAAAGAAAGGGCACCATTTGACGGAGATTTGCCCAAGTGAACATGATGTAGAGTGTAAAAGCAAAGAGAGAAATGAAGGTGATGAAATGAGACTGATGTTGAGCCATGCCTCGCATTCTCGCGGTGGTGAGGAGAAGCTTTATAAAGGTGAAGGCGGGAGGCTGATGCAATTAACCGATTCCACGTGTTTGTCGGTGTAACAGTCGCAGTGCCAGGCAGTGAAATGATCAAACCACTTATTGTTCAAATGGCCCTTTGGAAGTCAATATCTCTAGATCTGGTGGGCCTTGCAGACTCATGAAATTGTCCAAATCTTCGATCGAAATGTTTCGGGGTTCATTGTTTGAGTTCTCCAGTAGTCGCTCTTGGACTGGTCTGTCACGAAAATCTGACAGATATCGATCTAAACACAATGACTTGACCCAACAAGGCTTTGAGGGAGACTCTTTTCCAAACGAGCTGAATGAACCAGCTTGTGCTTTTTGTAATGACATAATGTTCTGATCTGTTAGCGTGTTCCTATCCTTTTAGCGACTCTCATACTCACGTATTCGTTGTAATCTTGTACAAGAGTTTACGAACAGATCAAATACGTCAATATGTTCTCACCTGAACAGACCCCAACTTTAATAAGATTCACAAAAAGACTCATTCACAGACATTGAGGTCTGCCGATTTCCCAATTCAGTAACGTTGCCTTACATTTCACTCATTAATATGTTTGGCTCTCATCTCATCTTGTTTTTCTCTCATGACACTTCATCAGGCTGACCCGTGCAACAACTGATAATATCTATCTACTGAATCGTGTCACCGATTTCCCCAAAGGGAAGACATCAGGCAGCTGAAGATGATGACGAGGGAAAGTATCGCATGTTTCACTTCCTCAGAAATCTTGAGGCCCGATGAGGCTCTTCTCAATTACTAAGTACCCCAAACTAATGCAGTCGTGGTTAATCCCTCTTCGTCATCAGGCATGATCATAGGTTCAGCCCCAATTACCTTGAACCCAACAGATGTATACAGCTTAATCCCCATTGGACTCCCAAAAACTGTAGCGACGAATCCCTCGCGCTCTGCCTTTTCCATTCCATATTTACAAAGAGCAGCTCCGCAACCTCTTCTGCGATAATCGCGATGCGTCGCGAGATTAACAAGATGAAGCTGCTTGCTGCCGAATTGACTGAAATGCATATCATAAACTTCTTCTACGCGCGACGCAAAATATCGCATGTGAGGGAGGTTTGCATCACGACGTTCGTTGTCGCCCAAAACACCAGGTTTGACTGGGTTGTTAGCTAGGATGTGAAAATTGAGGCTGACATACCTGGTTTGACACCAGTAAGACCAGAGACATCCCAGATGCCCAGAGCGACAATCCTTTGCCCAGCCTCTATGACAAGAATGTCATAGCTTTCAGGCTGGTTCAAAAACCCTTCATACTCGAGTCTAGTCCACTTCCACTGATCTTCAGGGTATTCATGGCGATATGGGAATCGGTAATCTCGTTCTGGATCATCAGGAAAGGCTTCAATAGCAAGTTTTGTGATTCCGTCCAAGTCATCAATCGTAGCTTGTCGCATACGGAGTTCTTGGTCGATTGTTCGCTCCATGGTTGTTGTAATTCCCACTGTGGCTCGTTGATTCGTCTTTAATGGTGGTTGTCACCAAAAGGTTACTGTCTGAAAAGAGTAATCGGTAGGTGAGATTGCAGATCTTTGCTCTGTAGGGTAGTCGATAGAAACAACGTCTGACAAGTCACGCCAGCTCGGGATCCATGCCTGATGTGGAAATCGGTAGAGGCCTTGAATATTTAGCTCCCGACCCCACAACTTTATTGCGTGGATCTTTTGTACCGATTACTGAATTAAGCAAAATGATTGAGAACGGTAGGTCCTTTTGTCTGTGTTGTGTTTGGCTTTGCTGATGATGATAGTCGACTGGTTTGAAGTGATTGACAATCTGGAGGAGGACTTGTTTGATGGTGACGACTGGCTGTCGGAGCTTTTGCGAGAGGAGCCGAAGGATGGTGTCAATGTTGACGTGGAACCTGTTGAAGGTGTTCCGGTCACCGAATCTGCCGTGGCTGAAGAGTTGACTTTGGATCCGTCACTGTTGACTTTTTCGACTTACACGAACTATCCCCGCAGTTACACTCAAACTTTTGAGCCCCATGACCTTCCGATGGATCATGTGTTTCCGAATTTGACTCTGCAGCAAAGTGTCTCTACAGAAGATGAGGTACGATTCACGCCGAGCACCAACTCCATCCTGACTCCGTCTGGGTCCAGTGTGCATTCTCAGAGTCCTCCAAGGGCAGCGAAAACTCAGAAACGCAAACCCCGATCAGACCGCAAACCGGATCGATCAGATGTTTTGACTACAGATCTTGTAAGATGCCTGAATCAGTGTTGTTCCCACTAACTCTTTAGGCTCCCAAGACAGAGTACAAGCATGATCAGGGCGGTATACTTCAGGGTGTATTCACTGTTTCTGGGCTGAATACTAGGGTTAGATGTCCATTCAGTGAGGAAGCTCGAAAGGCTACTGCGAATGCAAGAAAGAGAGGCGTTTGCGAAAAGTGCCGCGGCATGAAAGTTCGAGTAAGTTATCCGACATTTGCTGAAGTCATACTGACGAGTTAGTGTATAATGCCAGAGAATCCATATGAACCATGTGCCAGATGCTCAAGACTGACGATTCTGAAACGTCCATGCATTAGAGTCAATCTTCACGAGCTTCCGTTGCACCGGCTTGGTAAGTTTCTGCATCGATTATTGACCAAGCTAACCTTTTAGGCTCTACACGCGACAACAAGCTGTACGAATGGCTGTCGATTAAAGACATTATGAACGCGAAGCTGAACATTGACCTCGACCGACATACTATCAAGCTGACCCAAGGATTCGACTGTGAGGTTGAAGTCACTGTGTCCAAGTTTCAACCCCTACCTGGCGACAAGACTTCCTATCCATGGAGGGACTCTGCAGGGAACCAACGGATGCTCGAGTTGCCGCACTACTACATTGCCGACATGGACAGCCATGAGAGGGTTATTGATGAGTACAACCAAAAGTCGTACAAAGTGTATATTCAGAGACTTCTCAAAGGAAAGAGTCCATTGATGATATGGACGCTCCAAGAGGCCATACGATTCTCGGAACAGCACAATAGCTCTCTTGTCAAGGATAGTCTGCGGCTCTGGGCTGGAAGTCGACTGACCGAACTCCCATGGATGATTTGCGGCGAACATACACTCGGTCAGATCCCAGTTCAAGACCTCGAGTGCCCACGCAGTGGTACGATACCGATTCCTCCAATCATGGACACGCAGATGGACCATCTCGTCATCAAGAACATCATGACTCCTTTGCGACAACGGATCCTCGCAGGTCTGCAGACAAAGATCATGGAGAATAAACGCGAAAATTGGTACGAGATTTATCTCACAACCTTTGTGCTCCTCAGCAACATGGAGCGTCAATTTGCTCAGGTTCTGTACATCATTGACTGGTACGGAATGGAGAGTCGCTTCGGCACAAGAGGAAACTCTTCCGTCAGCGAGTCATTCATTCACTCGTGCAAAACACTGCTGGCATTCTTTCATTATGCTGGTGGAAGTCATAAGCCACTTGCGCTGGACTGGAAGAGTTCGAAGGCGCCTCTGGGGATCATGACGCAGCAGCAGGCTGAGTATTTAGACAAGACTCAGAAACAAATTGAGCGAGAAGGTGGGAACTTTACGGGTTTAAAGACGGAGTCGATTTATAAGAGGGATATGTATTGGTGTCATCAGTTGTTACTGGGGATTGCAAGGTTGATGAGCAGAATGATAGGGAGATTGATGAACTTAAGGAGGAGGACTACATCTTTCACTGAGACGGTTGTGTATCTTCTGGATATGGGAAATGCTTCATGGATTAACGATGATATAAATGGCATTATTACTGAGCGACTAGTATTGCGACACCCTCACGACTGCACTGGCAGAATACCACGAGGAATATTCGCGAGTCGCACCACATCGGTCATGTTATGAGTTATCGGCCTGCCGGCTACTTCATAGGTGCCATCATTGGACTCATTGCCCGTCAACTTCTTGTCTTCTGCTCGAGGGTAGCCATTTTCAGAGGACGCTGCCCTCCAAAATCGGAGGCCTGGATCTTTATTTTCGGAGACTCGCGAGCAAAACCCGCAGGCCAATGAATGATCAGTATTTGATAATGAAGCTGTTGCTCGCAATTGAGGTACATCCGAGTACATGTCAGGCTAAAACGAGAAACAAAAAACAAAGGGAAACCTCGAGAGTGTAGAACACAGTGGACTTGTATTAACTCTTTGAGCATAACTATTTCTAGGCATAAAATAACAAGGCAACCCTACCTTTGGCCATCACCCACCATCCATTGCCTCACTTTCAGAATAAACACATCACCAAATTCAATCATTTCTCAACAAAAAAGGTCCAATCAGTTAGGTTGAAGCTGGAAACTACTCATTATGCCTTCTTGTTCCTTTTATGCAGCTGTAATTGATCTTTCTTGTGATTTAGGTGCGTCACGATCAGTACTCTTTCCGGCGCCTTCTCAGCCTCATAATGAGCGTAGGCAATCGCTAGGATCTGCGCAAACCTCTCGTTAGGGTCATAATCCACGGCCTTTCTGCCGGTAGACTTCTGGGCCTCTATTTGTCTCTGAGAAGTCAATTTTGAAAGCTTGGACTGCTATCATGTTATTTATGTGAGCGATCTGCTTGTCGTTTTGCTTGAGAGCGCTCACTACATGTCAACTCAATTAATTAGTATTTCAAGTTAAAATGCAGTTGTAAATATCCTGCCTAGTTACTAGAGAGTTGCCGTCTTGCTGACGCAAATATGTCTGAATATCCCACGGAGAGATGCTGGTGGATACAAGGTCTGATAGAGTTGCTTTTCCGGTAGAATCGAGTTTGCGATGGACGGGATGAGCTGATGGGTGGTGACTTGGAGGGTGATTGTGCTTTAAACATTCCTTATCTAGTCAATGTTATAAAGATTAGGTTGTCTTGTCTAATGATTCTTTAGCTAGAACTGAGAATAGGCAACCCATGCCTTAAGTTGTTGTTTTGCGTATATGTTTCTTATTTACTAAAGGATTATGCTGCTAAGATCTATTATATATATATATAATAATTTCTCTACTACTCGTTTAGTAGTTTTTTCGCGTAATTAATATATAGCCTAGTGTGGCGGCCTATGAATTAATTGCTGTCACTAGCTTATTACGAGAGTTGTTCTCGGCTTCGCGGGTAAATAATTATCAGGAAATAAAGCAAGCTCCTGCAAAGGGGGAAGAATAGGCGATGACTTAATTGAGGCACTTATTCTGCCGTGTTGAATGACTCTTTGTATTGATCGAACCGGATCTTGATGCGAAGTAAACAAAAAAGAACATACAGGTGATATGATGCAGTTGCTAGCCAATCAAATTACTCTGGGACCCGCAGGAATCTTATCGCGCGGCGACTGGGCGCCGTTCCAGTGGGAGCCGACATAGGCACGCCTAGGCGTGTCCCCATGGGCCCAACCTCAACCAATCGAGTCAAGTAACTTGGTTGTGGGACACACTGTAGTGCCACGGCGACCCTTTTCAACCCCCCAAAGAGAAGACACGGCAGCTAAGGGCCAGCCTCATCGGCTTCCAGCTTGGCTCGATGCGGAAAGCTCTTCGTCCAATGTGCCCAAACCTACATACAGATGAGACAATACAATGATAGCCATCATGCTACTCCGTAGCTATTCGGAAATGCCAGCATTCCTGGCGAATTTTGCCATCACAATGACAATGAAATCCGCCCGATGGCGTTGAGACATTAGTTATTCACAGTTCCTCTCATCAGCTAAAATTGCAGGTTTGTCCATGCAGCATGGCTGCATCTCTCTGACATTAAACCTTAAGCTGCTTCGTATCGATCAGAGAAAAGAGAGCGTGGCGCCGGACGCGGAAGCTTGAGCCTTACGATATCTTCCAAAAATTTCGGAACCGTGCTTGATCGATCCTGTTTGTTCCTTGGTCTCTCACGCCATCCTCACCACTATGCCCATTCCCCCTTCTTCCAACGTCCTCCACCTAGCTCAAATTCGTGGATCCCCAGTTCACGCCTGAAGTTGACACAGACGGTTGGGGCGGCCAGCCTTACCGAAACTGGCACCGATAGCATACGCTTGGGTCATAATTTAAATTCTCGTTAAGGCTGGCATGGTACTGAGAGGCTGACCTTAATTTCTACAACCCCTGTGTCGACCCTCTTGTAGTGAGACCCACCCGGCAACTTCCGTACTAGCGGGATATCAACATGACCTCAGACCTTAACACTAAGTTAAATATATTATAAGTAATTTTTAACTTGAGCTACTTATACTTAGATGGTAATGACAATAATATATAATGAAAGAGATATTATAGTAAACTAGTGAAGAAAAAAAAATCCTATAAATTAAGACTGAGTGCCGGACAAGTTGGATTCTCTCTACCAACATCACTGACCTCGTCATTTACACTGTACGGAGTATGCGTCACTGTACGTGGCCCACACAACTGTCGCTTCCCCTCCAGCATCAAAGATTTAGGGAATTGACCAAACAAATACGGATACATCCAACAACAATAATCTCGAGTGCATTTCAACTGTTTCTAATCCCTGTTTTTATTCCACCAACTTCCAGCCACTATCACAATCACAAACAATCACCAACAGAGCCAGCCGTGGCTGATCCTTGCTGACAGCTTATGTGCGTGTTCGAAAAGAGACAGGCAGTTTCACTATACATCACAATTCGGTCCGTGCACTCAGAGCCGAAGGTGTGCAGATGGACGATTGGCGTTGAGCGGCTCTGCATTAGTATTGGTACATGCTGATTTCTCTAGTCTACCCTTAATTAACAGTATCGGAGATAGAACCTCGGTCCCCGTATACTGCGTTAGATCATCATGATGTTTTATTGGGGAGCTTTTGTTATTTATTCTAGTCGCCTCGCCCAGTCGCTTGATAATCTTGAATTTTCATGCAGACCAGTCACCAAGCCCACAGAAGCGATTACTACAAATCTAGCGAGTGACTGAGCCGATAACAACCCAAATTCGGATCATTGAACCCTCTCCTACGCACCTCCCCTCCCAAACAAGATCACCAGAAAGTTCCAAGTGGCGGAACAACAAAGTTCATAATACAAGAGCCATGGCCTTCGCAGATGTCGCAGAAGACGATGGCTACTTGAGGGCGCCCTCATTCTTTGGATATAATGAGTTTGGAGTGGAGCAGTCTTGCTTTGACCTTACATGGCAGGATATACCAGGTGGCCTACTTCCATGGGATTGGGTTGCTTCCCCTTCTGGATTCCTCACCACGAACTCCACGGCCTTTCAAGGCTCGGATCTCTCAACGCCAGACTTCAGGCAGCCCAGCAATGCTGAAATTCCTAACAGCCTATTGGACCAAACTAGCTTTGGTAGTGTGCAACCATCATTCGCATCATACACAGTCCAGCAGTCTCCTAAGCTCGTTTATTCCATACAAGAGACTCCTACGGCCGAGAACATTACACCAAGCTTTAGCGAAAGCTACGACAGTCAAGGAAGTCTGAATTCCTTGAAACCATCAGATCTAAACCGTGCTCACTCGGAGCTGAAGCCGAACAAGAAGGAAGCACGTGGGAGAAGGCCCAGACACAGGCAGCCGCCTTACGACACAAAGAGTCCACGAAAAAGGAAATCACAGTTAAATAATGCTAGTAATAGATGGTATCTGAACGCTTTGGAACGAAACCGACACGCTGCTGCCAAGTGTCGTGCTCGCAAGCAGAATCAAGAAAACGCTTTGGCCACTGAAGTGGAAATATTGGAAAGTCGGCATCAGCAACTCTCTTCTTGCTATAACGACCTCATTGAGCAAGTTTACCGCCTCAAGTCAGATATCTTGAGGCATGGCGACTGCAACTGCACTCTCATTCAACAATATATTAGGTGTGAAGCACAGAAATCAGTGGATATCCCGATGATGAATACGTCTTCATCCAATGACACGGCCACCATAATCCCATGGGGTGATGCCCTTGGTGGCAGCGATAATTCACAAGCAGGACTCATGGAGTTAAACAGTCTAACATGGGGTTATACCATGTTCCCGGGCGCATCATGGCTTTGACATCATTCTTGTCCAAAACGCAAGGCAGGGTCTTGTGGTTTATTGAACTGGGGATGCAGTATTTTTCTTAGCGAATAAAATTAAAGAGTGCATCTGTTATCTTTATTCAAGTAAGAAAACAAGAAAAAGAAGAAACCACATATTTAGAGCGTATTACTTCATGTTGCAGGTTTAGACTGAGTCCTGTTTTCAGAGATAAGAATGAAAAACCCTGTAATACGGAAAAGGGTACTACTGTTGTTTCACATGCCTGCCTAACGACTTGAAGGCTTTCTGGATTTGGCTGGATGCAGGATTAGCGTGTAGTTACCCCTCTAGTTTGACACTTTCTGCAAGACTGCGTCACTTAATTCCCCGCGTTCCGATCCAATGGCTGACGAGAACATGTGAAGCTTGTGATACAATGTTACCGTGTCACCATCATAAGCGCATGGCAAAAGCCTCCTAAAGTGGAGAAAAGCGGGAGGATTCTGATAGCCGAGAAAACAACACTAACAAATTGACGCTAACTCATATAGTTGCACTGATGTTATGCCTCTATTACCTTCTAACAGATAATTATAAAAAATTAAATAAAATAGGGAAATAATTAACAAGTATAATATGCTTAGTTGCAACTGTGATAATGCGGTAGTTTACGTCTCTATTAAGGGGCTCATGTTCTTTGTAGCAAACGACTCTGCTGTCTCAGTCAGCGATCTCCATAAGACCGATTTGCCTATCGCATTTGCCTATCACATTCGCCTATCGTATTCGCCTATCGCCAGTGTTTACTGCTCGACAACCAAGAACTCCCGCTGGCTACTGGATCTCGTTAAGGGTGGCGTACGCTCTGACAATCTCCACAAGCCTCGTCACATGTTAGACACTTGGTGGCGTGATGACGACTGAAAGCTAAGTTCATGACTGAACGGACTGGGTGAGGTGATCAGGAGAATCGGCAAATTCCGAGGCGATAATCCCGCGTTCAAAAGCGGTCCGCTAATTAGCGTATTTATCCAGTACCACGTTGACGAGCAGCCATCCAAGCCACAACTAACTCACAGCCCAGTGATCAGCCCTTCGAGTCGTCAAATCATGGTGCTCGACCTGTTGGCGACCGGGTCGTGCTTGGGGACTGATTCTGCGTCCCTTGTGACAACGGTAATAGCTGAGGGCTGGGGCATGAACAAGTTAGCAGCTTGTAGCCACCAGTCAATGCCGCAAGCATGTGGAGCTTTGCCAATATTGCCTACTTAGCCTTAATTAATTATTACTTAAGGGCATTTAATATCTTTACCTTTTATTTATTATTTTATAGATTAAAATTAAAAAGAATATTTATAAATTATTTTTTTAATAGCTATTTAAGTTTTATTAAATAAAAGAAAAAAGTTTTTTTTTTTTTTCTTTAAATTACTATTAACCTTATATAAGGCTATTAAGCTTCTAACTTTTTAATCTAAGGCTTAAATAGTAAGACCCCTATAGTAAGCTAGAATTATAGAAATTAAAATTAAAAAAGGTTTACTTACCTTTATAGTATAATTAATACCTTAATTAAATAGTATAAATACTGCCTATAGGTCTACTACCCCTTAATAGCTATATTAACTTTCTTCCTTTATCCTATTTAAAAAAATACTAGGCTTAATATATATATTATAAAGTATATTTCTTAACTTAATTATTAATTATAGCTATTAATATTAATTATAGCTATTAATATAATACCTATATAAAATAGGCTATAGTTATATAATTAGGCATATTATATAACTAGCTATAACCTTAATATAGCTATTAGGCCTGCCTTATAAGTAATTAAAAAAGAAAATTTAAAAGAAATTTATATAATAATAATTACTATTAAAAAGAACTTTTTATTAAAGTATTAATTTAACTTTATTAAAATAGCTATTTTTAATTATAGCTTAATTAAGTTAATTTGTTATATAAACTATTTTAATTTAATAAATCTAACTTAAGTTAATAATAACCTATTAAGTCTTTTAAACTTAAAGAAAGTCTTAAAAGAATGTTATTTTTTTAATTAAATTAAGTAGCTTTTCTTACTGCCTTTATAGGCTTAAATATATATAAAAAGTAGCTTTATAATATAGCTAAAAGAGTTATTACTATAAAGGCAGTCTTATTATTAATATAAAGTATATTTATAAATAGAGTTAAATAAAGGCAAGGTAATAATAAGGTTTAAAGGTTTAAAAGAATTAAATTAACTTTTATATAAGTTAGTTAGTAAAAGTTAAATTAGCTTTTATTAATTAAATATATATACTAAAGTATATAACTAATTAACTTTATATTTAAAAATAGATAAAGTAATATTAGTAAAAAAATAATAATTTAAACTAAAGATAAATTATTATTAATATAAATTATTAATATTATTTAATATCATATTAATAATTTTATTAAAAAGCTAAAATATCTTTATAATAATATATAAAGTATAGCTAATAAGGTCTTATATAATAAGATAATATAACATAATACGTATTTTTTAATATATTATAATATAAAGTATTATATACTATACTAAAAAAATATAATAACTTTAAAATTAAGTCTTAAAGTTATATAGTATTATTATCTTTAACTTTATAATTTAACTAAATAAGTAGCTTTAATTTATAAGTATAAAAAGATATTTCTCTTAATTTTAGTAAATTAAATGTCTTCTTTATTATTACCTAGTTAAAGTAATTACTACTAAGGCTTTAACCTTAAAAGCTTAATTCTAAATAGGCTAAAAACTATAAAAACTAGTATAAGATATACTATTATATAATTAATATTAATAATAGCTAACTTAGCTATAATTACCTAGTTAAGGTAATTAATAATTATATAACTAGTCTTCTAATAAAGGTCTATATACTTAAGTTTAAGTATATCTTAATACTTTAATCTTTTTTAAGGTATTATAAAATTATAAAAGAATACCTATTATATATTAATAAATTATTAATAATATAGTAAATTAATCTAGTAATCTTTAGCTATTAAGTATAATTACTTTAAAAAACAGTTAATATAATTAAAGTTAACTATATTATAAGCTAAATAGAAGCCTTAAAAGACCTAGTAAATTGCCTAGAGTATAGCTAATACTTATTAAAGGTATAGTAAGCTTTTATTATTAATATTATATTAAGTAATAGTAATAGTTTATATTAGTTATAGTTCTTTAAGTTAAAATATATAATTATAGTAATTAAGTAAAGGATATAAATATTATATTATAAGAACTAAGGGTTATTATAAAGTAAAGGAAGGGAAATAAAAGAGAAAAGAGAGGGAAAAAGGTAAATTAGGAAATAAAGGTTTTAGTATTAAGGGAAAAACTATAAATATTAGTAGACTAAAGCTAGCTTAGTAAGTTAGTAACAGATTAGATTAAGTTATAAGATAATATAGTATAGTATAAATATATAAATTAAAGATAAATATAGTTAATTAATATTTAAGTAATAATTTTATATTTATATTAATAATATATTAATATTTAGTTAATTTATATAATTATAAATTAATTATATATTATATAATATAATTAATTTTACTTTTTATTATTATTAATATTAATAGTCTTTAACTTTAAGCTTTTAGACTTATATAAAACTTAATATGTTCTTTTTATAATAAAATATTATAATTATTTTTTTTATCTTTATTTTATAATATATTATATTTTTTTTATTATAAAGTAATCTTTATTACTTTTTTAACTTATTATTTAATAGCCTTAAGCTACTTATTATATAAGTTATTATAAATAATTATAATAAACTCTCTTTCTTTAATTTTTAAATCTATCTTTTTAAAATAGCTTTTTTTTAAGCTTATTAAATACCTTTATTTTATATTTAAAAGAGCTTTTTTTAATTAATTTATAATAAGGCTTTATAATTATAAGTATTTTATAATTAAAAGCTATTTATTTAATATAATTAACTTTATTTATATACTTTTAAGTTTTAAAGGTCTTTATAACTTTATTATATAGCTTATAATAATTACTATTATTAATAAGTTAATTAATTATATTTTTTATTTTAATTATATTAAGTCTTTTTATTAAATAAAGCTTATTAAAATTAAAAGTTTATAAGCTTTTTTTAATAATAAATATTATAATAATATAATTATAATTTTATTAATAGCTATAATTAAAAAGTATATAAGTTAAATAACTTATTATTAAGATATATTAAATAATTAAAATATAATATATTATAAGAAGTAATATAAAATCTTTAAAGTAAATTATAAAAAGAAAATTTAAGCTAGTTAATTAAAAAATAAAACTCTTTAACTAGCTTAAATATAATTAAGTTTAAGCTATAATTAAAGTACTTAACTTAATTATATTAACTTAATAAAGCTTTATTACTTAAGAAATAAGTAATATTTAAATTATATTAAATTTTAAAAGTATTTAAATACCTTTTAAAGCTAATATATAAACTTAAAAAAATAAAAAAAATAAAATTAATAATACAGGCTTTTTATTACTTAAATAAGTATTAACCTTATTTTAAGTAATTTATAAAATCTTTTAAGCTTTTTATTTAATTTATAATATCTTTAATAAAGTTTTAATTTTTATTTTTATTTTTATTTTATTCTTTATTCTTTATTTTTATATTTTTAATATTAATATTAAAAAGTTATATATAATAATTAAATATTATAAAGTTAATTTATAATATTATTAATAGCTTATTAATATATATTAAAAGTTTAATTGCTTTTAATTTAAATTATTACTTTTTTATTAATTATACTTTATTTATAGTTTTTAAATATAAAGTTAATTAATTCCTTTAAACCGTTAGTCTTAGAACTTTATTATTACTTTACTTTTATTTTAAAACTTTATATATACATATACTTTATATTAATAATAAGACTCTCTTTATAATAATAACCTTTTTAATTATATTATAAAGTTATTTTTTATATATATTTAAGCTTATAAAGGTAATAAAGAAAGCTATTTAATTTAATTAAAAAAAAAAATAACTTTCTTTTAAGACTTTTTTTAAGTTTAAAAGGCTTAATAGCTTATTATTAATCTAGTTTAAATTAATTAAGCTAAAAAAGCTTATATAATAAATTAACTAAATTAAGCTATAATTAAAGATAGCTATTTTAATAACGTTAAATTAGTACTTTAATAAGAAGTTCTTCCTAATAGTAGTTATTATTATATAAATCTTTTTTAGATTTTCTTTTTTAGCTACTTATAAGGCAGGCCTAATAGCTATATTAAGGTTATAGCTAGTTATATAATAGGCCTAATTATATAACTATAGCCTATTTTATATAGTAAGTATTATATTACTGGCTATAGTTAATATTAATAATTATAACTAATAGGGAAAGTCAGGTTAGGGAATGTACTTAAGTATAATATATATACTAGGCCTAGTATATTATAAGGGTTAATTAAAGATCTTTTAAATAGGGTAAAGAAAGAAGGTTAATATAGCTACTAAGAGACTTATAGGCAGTATTTATATTACTGAATTAAGGTAGTAATTATACTATAAAGGTAAATAAACCTTCTTTAATTTTAACTTTTATAATTCTAGTTTACTATAGGGGTTTTACTATTTAAGCCTTAGATTAAAAAGTTAAAAGCTTAATAGCCTTATATAGGGCTAATAGTAATTAATATATATATATATATATATATTAAATAATTAAACTATAATATATTATAAAAATTAATATAAATTTTTAAAATAAGTTATAAAAAAGAAAATCTAAACTAATTAAAAAGTAAATAATATTTTTTAACTAGCTTAAGTATAGTTAAGCTTAGGCTATAATTAAAGTAATTAATTTAATAATATTAACTTAATAAAGTTTTATTATTTAAAAAGTAAATAATATTTAAATTATAACTTATTAAATTTTAAAGATATTTAAATACTTTTTAAAGCTAATATATAAACTTAAAAAATATATATATATTTACTTTATTCTTATTAATTATAATATAGTTTATATTATACTTTAAAAATATTAAATATTATAAATAAATTTCTTTTTTTTTTTAAGTTTATATATTAGCTTTAAAAGGTATTTAAATATCTTTAAAATTTAATATAATTTAAATATTACTTATTTCTTAAGTAATAAAGCTTTATTAAGTTAATATTATTAAGTTAATTACTTTAATTATAGTTTAAATCTAATTATATTTAAGCTAGCTAGAAAGCCTTACTTTTTAGCTAGTTTAAATCTTTTTCTTATAACTTACTTTAAATATTACTTTATTTATCCCTATAGCTATACTTTAATTACTTAATATACTTTAATAATAAGTTATTTAACTTATTTTCCCTTTTAAATTATAACTATTAATAGTATTATAGCTATATTATTATAATACTTATTTAAAAAAGCTTATAAATAGCTTAAAATAATATAATATATTAAATAGAAAGTTATAATATAAAGTATAAAATTAATTAAATTATTGTTAATAAAAAAGAGTATAATAAATTATATAATAAAGTAATAAAAATTAAATATATTTAAAAGCCTATATATTATATAATATAACTATATTACGTGACTTCGACCTCCTTAAGGTTAGATCTATAGTAATAGTCTTTAAATTTAATAATCTTAACTTTAAATATAATATACTTAACTATATATATAAATCTTATATACTAATATATAAGACTTATTATTAGCTAAGTGTTATATATTTAATATAATATTATATTTAACCTTATCTATTTAAATATTATAATAAATAGTAGTAATTACTAGTTCTTTTTTATAACTATAGCTTCTTTTAATAATTAAGCTATTAAATTATATTAATATAAAGGCCTATGGTTTTACTTATTAAGCACTATTTAAATAATATAAAAAGACTATTAAAACTAATAAGAAAATTATTTCATATTAAAATTAATAAAATTAAAAACCCTTTTATTTAATAAACTAAATAAAGCTCTTATACTTAAAGGAATCTATTATATAAACCTTAAAAAAGGATTACTTTTAAATAAAAGGATTACTATATATACTTTATAAGAAGTATATTATTTTTGGAAATATTTACTTAAGAACTTATAGTATAAACTAATAAATAAGTTAAAATAAGATCTATATAATTACTTTTATAAACTTACTTAATTAATATAGCTTTTATTTAATTTATAAGATTAAAAGCTTTATTATAACCTTTAACTAATAAATAAAGAATTTTAACTCTTTAAAGTAAAAAGGATAACTTTTAAAAGCCTTACTATTTTCTAGATTATAATATAATAAATACTAGTAATAGTTAAAAAAAATAAACTATTAAATAATCTAAATAGAACTAGCTATAAGCTATTAAAAGATAAAGCTATACTTATTAATAATAGTAAATTTAATAAAAAGAAAAGTATTATAAATTACTTAAAAAATATAATAATTTTAATACTTTTTGATTTTAATAAATCTAGTAGATCTATATAAAGGACTATTATAATAACTAGTAGTCCTTTTAGTAATTTTATAAACTTAAATCTTACTAAAATACTAATAAATATTATATAGACTAAACTAGAGGCTATATACTATCTTATAGAAAAATAACCTCCCTTTATATAAGGAGCCTTTATTGCCTTTATTACTTATAATAATAATATAAGAAATTTACCTAGACCTAATTTAAATATATTATAAATAATATAATTATTTAAATAACCTTAATATAAATAGGAATTAGTCTTTAAGGTTAAATTTAATATATTTAATAGTAATATAATTTATATAAAGAATAAGCTATAGGGAATAAAGAATAATATTAAATAATTATTAATAATTATATAGAAGTAATAGCTTACTAATATTTAACCTTTTTAAGCTAAAGTTAAGTTAATATATTCTGTAGATTATTAATTAACTTAAACTTAAATACTATTTTAGCTTAAGTATTAAATATAATAATCTATTATTATAAAACTACTATAATTAAAGCTTAAGCTAGAGTAAGTATTTATATTTAGATAGCTAAACCTAATAGTTTAGAATATAAAATAGAAATATAAAAGTAAACTATTATAGCTTCTATACCTTAAGCTATAAGTCTTAATAGGCTACTATAGTATATTATCTAATAGAATTAAAAGGTATTAGCTATAAATATAAGAAATTAAACTATTTTTATTTAATAAAGATCTTACTAAAACTAAATATAATATTTACTATAAAAGTAAGTAAATTATCTTTAAAGATATTAAGCTTTAAATTAAAATAGTAAAAAACTACTAAAGAAGGCTAACTCTAAACTAATAGGCTTATGTAATACTATAATTATAAAATCTATTATAAAAAGAAATACTTTACTAATAGAGTTTATAGCTTAATAGTAAGGAGAAAGCCTTATATATATTCTTTAAAAATAGCTTTTTTAAAGTATTATATAATAAGTTTAGAATAACTATTTAAAATACCTAAAAATAGGTTAAAAAGGCTAAATTTAGTTATAAGAAAATCTAAAAAACTATATCTATTAAAGAATTTATAATATAAATTTTCTATAATATAAAAGTATTTAGTTAGATATTAAATATATAGCTTTTAATAAAGCTTTATATAGCCTTAAGACTAGAATTATAAGTCTTAATCTTTACCTTAATAAGTACTAAAAGTAAAGTAAAGTATATTACTATAATTAAAGATAAAAGAAAAGTATTTAAAAGCTAGTATAATACTAAAGATAACCTATATAATAATGCCTTTAATTTTATTTTATAAAACTTATTAAAGTAAAATAAAAGGGCACTATTAATATTATAAATAGGTATTTATTTTATAAAAGTAAAAAAGAAAATATAAATTATATTTATTATAACTTAAATTTTCTTTATAATAGCTATTAATCTAGCTATTTACTATTATGTCTTTAAAATATATACTATTTAATAAAAGAAATAGTAAAACTTAATAATAAATAATATAAATTAATTAATAAAAATAAAAATATAATAGACTAATATTAATATTAATAAAATAGGAATTAATACTAATAAGAAAAAAGTAATTAGTAATAAGATTATAAGGCTAAGAATACTTTTAGTAATCTTAACTTATATTTAATAAAAGAATAGTAACTAGAAGATAATAGGTAGTAGGAAAATAGTAAATAATAATAACTAAGGTTTAATAAGTAAAACTAACTATAAAGCTAGGATTATTTATAGTTAATTTAGTATTATAATAATTATATTTATAATACTAATATTTATAATACTATTAATCTAGATATAAGTAAATATTAAGTACCTTTTCTTAACTAAAAGGTAAATAATATAATAGCTAGAAATAATAAAGTAGCTTAAAAAAAGTACTTAAATTATATATATATTAATTATATAATAGTAAATAAGGATCCTATTAAGCAGGTTAAATATATATTCTTTACTATAGTAAGAGGGAATAGTAATAATATTACTAATTACTTTAAATTAACTTTCTTAGTAAGATAAGTAATATACCTATTATTAATAAATATATATATATATATAGTATAAATATAGCTAATATATTTATTAATTACCTTAAGGTAAGTAATTAAAGTAAGACTATACCTAGATTTTATTATAGTATTAAAGAAATATATTAATATATATATTTCTAAATCTTAATTATATTTAAACTTAATAAAGAAAAGACTAATACTTACTTAAATATAGGGACCTTTATTAACTTAATAAATAAGGATTAGCTTATAGTAAATATAAAGTATAATTACTTAAGTATTAGTTTTTAAAACTAAGTAAGCTTCTCTTAAAAGGATAGTATAGGCTATATAATAAACTATTATTTAGCTAAGGTAAATAGCTTAAGTTAAGGCTAAATAGAAAAGTCTACCTAAAACTAACTTACTTAATAATAAGCTTAAAGTATTTTATTTTTATATTACCTTTAAGGGCTATATAGATATAATATATAATAAAGATATACTTAAATTTATAGTTATATATAATAAAAGCTAAATACTTTTAAAAATATATAGATATTAATAACTTAATTAAATCTATAATTATAAAAGTAATAAGGAAGGTATATATTTTATTAACATAATTTTAAAAAGTAAATTATTATTTTAATTTAATAATAAGGAATATACTTTACTAAAGGATTTTACTAAAGTATTTTTAACTATTTTTATTAAAAAAGAAGCTAAGTATAAGGAGATAGGTATAGTATTAAATTTAAGCTTTAACCTAATTAAAATTAATATAAAGATACTAGATTATAGTATCTATAAATTAAAGTCTATATTAACTATATTTAATAAATATAAAGTCAGTATTATAAATATTAACTTAAAGCTTATAGCTAAATTTATTAAGTTTAATAACTAATATAATATCTATAAAAATAAAAATATAATTTTTATACTTAAGGAATTTAAAATAAGGATTAATTTAATTAATAGTTAATAAAACTAAAAGAAAATAGTTTAAGCTTACTTTTTAAAAATTAAAGACTATAAGATTTTTAATAAAGTTTATAAAAAGCTAATTATAGCTAGAAAGATATATTTTATAAATTAGCTAATATTAATTATATACTTTATATTTATAGTATAGTAAGGTTAAAGTAAAAAGTAAAAAGGATAAGTTATAATTAACCTCTAGTTACTTAATAGCTTTATAATACTTAATATATATTTATTACTTAATTAAAAGGAAATAAAAAAAAATATAAAGGAAAAAGTATTTTTCTTTTTTTAATAATATTAAATTCTTTTATTAACTATTTATATATAGCTCTTATAAAAATAAGATAGTAGTTATCTCTTTATATAGACTTAAAGTATTTAATATAGCCTTTATAGGGTTTAAGAATATTCCTTTCTTTATATAATAATATATAAATTAACTCTTTTAAGATTATAGTAACTTTATTTAAGTTTATATTAATAATATTATAATATTCTTTAATATATTTAAAGATTATATATAATATCTAGAAGTTATCTTTAATATATTTAATATTAATAAGATTAAGATTATAATATTAAAGTTATTTATTATATATTTATATATATAGCCTTTAGGATATATTATAAATAATAAAGGAATCTATAAGACTAAAGACTAAATTTAAGCTTTCTTTAAGATAACTTACCTTAAGGACTTTACTATACTTAAGACTATATAGAGATAGTTAAATATATTAAAGCTATAATACTATAGTTTAATATATAAATTAAGTTCTTATAGAACTATAAAGTCACTTTACTTTATCAAGTATATAAAAATAATAAGTTTAAGATTAAACTATTAAAAGCTATATAATAAGTAAAAGCTAAGAAAAAAACCTTTAAACTTAATAAAAAAAGGGCAAAGTCCTTTTTATAAATTATAAGAATTCTTTACTAGATTTATACTAATATATTACTATAATTTATATAGACTTTTATTTATAAAAGTTAATATATATAAAGTAGGTTTTAGTATAATAGTATTTTACCTAGATAGTAATTAAAATAGAGTATTAATTCTAAGGAAAGATATTATTAAAAAGTAAATCTATTTAATACTTTTTCTCTTTAAGTTAATTTCTTTAATAAAATAATAATATATATTAATAGAAACTAAAGTTATAGGGGTAATATACGCTATTTAGAAATTATAATATATAATCTAATTTAATAGTAGTTTAATTAATATTATTATAAACTATATTATAATTAGCAGGATTATATTATATAAATCCCTTAATATAATAGACTTTAATAAAGCTAACTTAAAGCTAGTAAAAGCTATTAATTAGCTATTATAATATAACCTATATATCTTTTTATATTTTTAATATATTAAATATTATCTTTAATATATTATTATAATACTTAATTAATATATAATACTATAATAAAGTAATAATAAGTAAGTTTAATAAACTTAATTATATTATTAACTTTATTAAAGGTTTTATTATAAAAATTACTATAGCCTTTAAATTAAATAAAGTAATCTAGGATAGATATTAATAAGACTTATAACTTTAAAAGATAATTAATAAAATATAATAATAATAAAGTATCTTATAATTATATAAGTTAGATTAATATAAGAAGTAGAATATATAACTCAAGAAAATGCCTTTTTAACTATAAGACCTTATAGAGAATAGACTACTATATTATTTTAATTACTATAATAAAAGATAACTATAATATAGTTAATAAGCAAGCGTTACAGATAAGTAAGCGTTATACTACACTATATAGCTAAAAATCCAATTTTTAAAAGCTTATAAAAAGTTCAAACTAAGCCTAAAATAGCTATAACTTTAATAACTTATATATAACTCTTAAATTAAGCTATAATAACTTTTTTAGATTTTTAAAAAATTCCTATATAACTATAAACTTTAAAGTATATATATATATATTTAATTACTATTAGCCTTATATAAGGCTATTAAGCTTCTAGCTTTTTAAATAAAGGCTTAAATAGTAAGGCCCCTATAGTAGGCTAGTATTATAAAGGTTAAAATCAGTTAATATTTATCTACCTTAAGTAGCGTAATTACTACCTTAACTAAGCAGTATAAATACTACCTACAGGTTTACCCCTTAGTAGCTATATCAACCTTCTTCCTTCACCCTATCTAAAAGACAGGCCTAGTACATCCATCGCACTTAAGTACGTTCCCTGACCTGACTGTTAGTTACAGTTACTAACATCTATCATAGCTACCATCACAATACCTACTATTCACAATAGCCTACAGGCTAATTAGACCTATTATATAACTAACCATAACCTTATTAATATAATTAAATTAGCTCTAAGTCAGGCTAATAGCTATAAATACTAGAAGCTATATATAATAGCTATAGCTATTATAAAGAACTTCTTATTAAAGAACTAATCTAGCTTAATTAAGATAGCTATTTTTAATTATACCTTAATTTACTTAATTAGTTATATAAATCTAGATTCCTTAAGTTATAAGATATTATTAAATTAGCTAAAGGAAGAGCTATTATAGCTAAAGGTTTTAGAAAAAGCTATAAGGTAAGGTAAGACATTTATAGTTAATTAAGCTACCTTCCTTATTACTTTTAGAGGCTTAAACTTAGCTAGGTATAAAGAGTGGCTTATAAATATAATTATTAAGGCTAAATAGGTAGTCTATATCCTCTTAATTATATAGAATTAAGGATAAAGGCAAGGTAATAGCGGGGTTCTATAAAGGTTTAAAGGAATTAGGTTGACTCTGTTTATATAAGTTAGTCGGCGAAAGTCAAATTAACCTTTATTAATTAAATACATATGCCTTAGCACGTGACTAATTAACCTTATGTCTAAGAACTGCAGATAAAGTGAAATCAGTAAAGAAACAGTAGTTTAAACTAGGGATATATATAGTATAAAATATATTATATTTTAAGGTTTTATATATAGTATAAAATATCTAAAAATATTTAAAAAGTATAATTTAATAAAACTAAATATACTATTTTATAAAGTATTTTTATTAGATTTTTAGCTATCTTATTTAAAGTTTAAATCTCTATGAGGTAAGCTATTTTTAGCTATATAGTACAGTATAATACTCGCTTGTCTGCGATACTTACTTATTAACTATATTATATCTTATACTTAGTAATTCCTATTATATTATAAATAGTTTATAATAATAAGTATTACTTTAAGGTTAACTATATAATAGCTAAACTTAAATATATTTATTTTTATTAGATATTAAAGCTAGTTTATAAGTATATATTATATTATAAAGTATATAAATAAAATTTAACTTCTAGCTACTTAAGACTTAATAAATTAATATTAATTTATACTTACTTATAACTTTTTTATATAATTAAACTTAATTTTATTACTAATATATTAAAAGTATCTTTAAAGTATATAATATAGGCCTTACTTAAATATAAAAAGCTAAATATACTATACTTAGTTAATTACCTTTTCTTAAAGAAGATAGCCTTACTAATAAGGTACTTAATATATAAAGTAGAGGATTAAGCTATAGTCTTCCTATATATATTACTCTTATTAGACTAAAGTATCTTTATATATATTATTAATAATTAAGACTTAAAATTTACTTTAAATATATAGAAAGTGATATTTAAATTACTTAAAGTTAAATTCTTTATAGCTATAACTTACTACTTATAGACTAATAATATTTTAAAAAAGAAAAATTAAATAATTATAATTAAAATCTAATACTTTATTATAATATACTTAGATTTACTATAAGTATTAATCTTACTAGCTTTATAATATTATTTAAATAATATATATACTATTAATATTAGTTAATTATTAAATAAGATAATCTTTAATTTTTAGCTATAATCTACTTTAGACCTTATAATAAAAGTTAATAAAATTAATAATAAAGTAACTATAAAAAGTCTTAAAGTCTTATAATAAATCTATCTTAAGGAAGCTTAATTCCTTATTAATATAGTAACTACCCTTAGTAAGATCTACTATAATAGTAAATATAATCCTATTAAAATTAATATTAATAATATAGTTTATTTTTAACTATATAATAGATACTATTTACTTAAGAAACTTAAGAAAAAGTAATTACTTATAAAAGCTAGACTTTATAAAGTAATTTATAAAATTAATAACTTAGTATTTAAACTTGACTTTTTAAAATACTAAAGAGTTTACCTTATAGTATTAATAATATACTTTTATAAGGTTATATAGCTAAAGATAACTAATAGGTATCTAAAAGAGATATAAATAGGGCTAAGGACTTTATATATAAGTACCTTTTATTATATCTTATTAACTAGTTAGTAGAGTTTTATAAAAAGAAGCTTTTATTATTAAGATTATTTAAGTATAACTTTAATAAATAATAAGTATATTAAGGCAGGTATATTCTTTATAGGAACTGCTTTATTATTTATAGATTATATATTTTCCTTAAAAAACTCTTTATTTCTATTTTTTTTTTTTTAATAATATTATATATTATATTTAATATACTTAAGTAGGCCTATTTCCTTTACGTTATAATATTTATCTTTATATAACTTACCTATTTTCCCTTTATACTAAACTAGGCTCTTTAATTTAAGACTTAATATTTATAAATATTAATAAAAACTATTTAAATTAGAAATTATTTATCTATAAATTACTAACTTTTAGTATTACTTTTAGATTTTTATTTTATAATCTTTTACTTTACTTTTATACTTTAATCTTAAATATAACTCTTTTTTTAATACTTTATATAATATATTTAATAGTTTAAGTATTAAATTTAATAAATATAAATTTTAGTATCTTTTATAGTCTATAATACTAACTATTTATATATTATATTTAATAAGCTAGATATAGTATATATATTACTATTTTCTTAAAGTTAAATCTAATACTTTTTAAAGCTAAAGTTATATATTAAGTATAATACTTAATATATTAAACCTAAATAACTATAATATATTTATTATAATAATAACTAAACTTATATCTTTTTTTTAAAAAAAATACTATTAATAATACCCTTAGCCTCTTTAATAGTAACTTTAATAAAATTAATACTACTTATTAAAATAAATATAATAAACTTCTCCCTTATTTATATTAATAGTATATTAATATTTAGCTAATTTATATAATTATAAATTAGTTATATACTATATAGTATAATTAATTCTCCTTTTAGTTACTACTTATATTAATATTATAACTTTAGGTTTTTAACTTTAGGCTCTTAAAACCTATATAAAACTTAATATATTTTCTTTTTAAAATATTATAATTACCTCTCTTTTATTTATTTTATAATATACTATCCTCCTTATCTTTATAAGTTATTTATTTCCTTTAATATTAATAATACCTCTATTAATTACTTCTTAATATCTTAAAGCTATTTATTATATAAGTTAAGTATATTAAGGGCCTTAAGGAATATCTTCTACCTTTATTATAGTTACTCTATATTAAGAGCTTATTTAAAAGTCTAAAGGCTTTATATCTTATCTTTAAAAAAGTCTTTATTAATTTAAGGATTATAAAAGTATAGCTATATAAGCTAGAGGATCTAATAGCTAAAAAAGGCTAATTTAATATAGTTATTATTATTTTTAATCCCTTAATATAGTTTAATTTTAATAACTATAATATAAAGCCTATTATAAATACCTTGATTAATACTTATAAAAACTTACTTAATTATAGGGATTACTTTAAGGTCTTTTAGTAAATAAGGCTTATTAAGGCTAGGTTTTTATAAACTTTTTCTAAGTATTATAACAGTCTAGCTATAATATTATTAGTAGTTATAATTAGAAGGGAAGGCAGGTTAGATAATTTACTATATATTAAGTAATTAAAGCTATTTAAAGTAAGTTATAAGAGAAAGATCTAGATTAGCTAAAGAGTAAGGCTTTTTAGCTAACTTAAGTATATTTAAGTTCAGGCTATAATTAAGTTAGCCAATTTAATAATATTAACTTAATAAAGCTTTACTACCTAGGAGGTAAGTAATATTTAAATTATACTAGACTTTAGAGATACTTAAATACCTTTTAAAGCTAATATATAAACTTAAAAAAAGAAATAGTAAACTTCTAGCCTTAATAAGTATAGCTTTAGATATTAATTTTATATTAAAGATTAATAATTATAAAATAATAGGCTTTAAAAGTAATTATAAATTTAAATTAGCCTTAATAAGACATCTTTAAATAGTAATAGTAAAGTAATTTTACTAAAACCTTATAACTAATATAATTTTCCTTAAGGTTATTAATTAAATTAATAAATATTACTATATAGATTTACTTAATTAAAAATCTATTATTATTATAATATTTAATAAAAAAGGCTATAAAGAAGTTAATATAAAAGACTTTAATAAAGAGTTTATAAATATTAAAGATTACTTTAATATTTTTATTATTAAAGATATTAAATTTATTAATTATATCTATAATAAAGTCTTTAAACTCTAAGCTTATAGTAAAAAACTTACTAACTTTAAAGGTATTAATATTTAATATAAGCTTACTTATACTATTAAAGATAGAAAAGGAGTTATTATTATTAAACTATAAGAAAAAAGGGGTAAAATTACTATATTAAAGGAGATTTATATAATATTTTAAGCTAAAATTAACTTAACTTTATATATTAACTCTTTTAAACTTAAGATTAACTATTTTCTACTTAAAGATAGACTAAAAGAGGTTTACTTTAATAATATTAATAATTATAATTAAGAATATAACTTCTTTAATATTACCTTTAGTAAGCTTTATAATCTCTAGATTACTATATTTAATTAATAAGGTATTATTTTCTATTTTAATAAGTATATTATAACTTAAAGAAAACTATAATATAACTATTTATACTTTTACTTATATTATTAATATTAATAATAACTTATAACCTATAGTTTATAATAGCCTTACTAATAATACTTTAATAGATAACTCTATTTAGTCTATATATAACTTTAATAACTTTAATATCTAAGATATACTTTAAAATAATAAAGCTAAAGTTAAGACTTTTATTAAAAAAAGCTTTAAAAGTAAAAGGAAAATTAAATAAATTAAAGTTACTTATATTAATTTAATAAATAAAAATAATAGTTATATTATTAAAGTTAGTAAAGACAATAAGATTAATTAAAGAAGTTATAACTAGGATATATTTTAAGCTATAAATTTAATAACTTTTAAAAGTAAACTTATAATAAACTTAAATTAATAAGAGATTTATATTAAAAAACCTAAAAAGACTTAATTTAAAGACTTTTTAATTAAAGCTATATTTTATACTTTCTTACTAATAGGCACCTCTATTAAAATTAACCTAGCTTATATTATCCTTAAAGAGACTTAAGTTACTTCCTTTTTTTAATAAGTAATTTAAAAGATTAAAGCTTACTAAAATAATATAAAATAAAAGTAAAGCCTTATATTTTAAAATATTACTAAAGACTCTTATACTATCTCTAGTTTTAATTCTAGCTTTATATAAACTATTAAAATAGGCTGCTTTAAAGTATATTAGGCTTACTATAGTAATAAAATAGTTAAAATCTATAACTAGTATATTAATACCTTATAACTTATATAATATAAAGTTTTTATATATTTATTTATATAGCCTTATATTTAAATTAACTTTAATATTACTAGACTACTCTTAAAGACTAGATATATTAACCTTTTTAGTATTTTTAAATATACTTTAAAATAACTTATATTTAATATAAATAATATTATTAATAATATCTATTTTTTTATTTTATTTTTTAATTACTATTAGCCTTATATAAGGCTATTAAGCTTCTAGCTTTTTAAATAAAGGCTTAAATAGTAAGGCCCCTATAATAGGCTAGCATTATAAAGGTTAAAATTAGTTAATATTTATCTGCCTTAAGTAGCGCAATTACTGCCTTAACCAAGCAGTATAAATACCGCCCCTCGGCAGCTGTATTAACCTTCTTCCTTCACCCTATCTAAAAGACTAAGACAATACCGGGCCTGGTATATCCATCGCAAAGTACGTTCCCCGACCTGAATAAAGGCGGGGTAATGGCGGGGTTAGAAGGTTCTGTCAAAGTCAGAATTGAAGGAATTGGGTTGACTCTGTTTGTGTAAGTTAGTCAGCGAAAGTCAAATTGACCTGAAGTCGATGACAACTCTATCAATTAAATGCATATGACGAGGCATGTGACTAATTGACCTTGCGTCTGAGAATTGCAGATAAAGTAATATTAGTAAAGAAACAGTAGTTTAAACTAGGGAATAATATCTATAATATAGCCCTTACTAATTTAATTACTTATATTATTAATATTAAAGATATTATCTAGTATTATAAGATTATAATAAAAGATATGATTTTAATTAAAGTCTATATAAAAAATACTACTAAAATTATTAATAATATAAATACTATTTATATATTAATAGTTAAGGCTAGTAACTATATTAAAGATTTATATAAAGATATTAAAGTAATTAATAAAATTATAAAAACTACTATATTTAATATTAAAATAATTAAAGTAAATACTATTTAAGTATTTAATAAATACTCTTTTATATTATTAGCTATTTAAGGGATTTATAGTAATATTACTAGACTTTAAGCTAACTTTAAATAAACTAGATTTATAGGCTTTACTTATAGTTTAAACTTTATATTTACTATTAATTATAGTAATATTACTATAAGATTAAATATAGCTTTAATATTACTAACCTCTATTTAATAAACTTTAAAGTTAATTATAAAAGTCCTAAAGTATACTATAAGCCTATTTACTTTTCCTTTAGTAAATAAAAGAGTATATACTATTTACTAACTTTACTAAAATTAATAACTAAACTTTATAGGTATTATATAAGATTTAAATAAATAAAATAAGTAATAAAATAAAAATAAAGTAAAGATAAATAGTTAAATCTAGATAAATAAAAATAGTAATTAACTTTAAGATTATAATATAATATATAAAGGTATTTATAATTTAGTAGACTTTAGCTTAAGAATTACTAAAGATAATAATATCTTTTTATTTACTTTAAGTACTTATTATATAATATAACTATATTATATAACTTTAATCTCCTTAAGGTTAGATCTATAGTAATAGTCTTTAAATTTAATAATCTTAACCTTAAATATAATATACCTAACTATATATATAAATCTTATATATTAATAAGTAAGACTTATTAATAGTTAAGTATTATATATTTAGTATAATATTATATTTAACCTTATCTATCTAAATATTATAATATTATATATAATATTAATTATATTAAATTAATAGCCTTTAGTTATAAGATGTTTTTACTTATATATTACTTTTATAAAAGATACTTTTTTATTAAAAAGACTTTTTTTATTAATTAAATAAAGGAATTTAATAAATTAAAATAAATATTCTTTAAAAAGATAGCTTTAAGTTATAAAAAACTAGTATTTATTAATACCTTTTAAAATAATATATATAATAAGTAATTTAAAGCTGTTTAATTATAGGTTTAATAAATATTATAAAAAACTAAACTATAACTATTAAAAAAGACTAAATTATAGTTATTATAATAGGCTAGTTATAGTTATAAATTATAAGAATATAAAGATAAAAAAGATAGTATATTATAAAATAGATAAAAAAGAGATAATTATAATATTCTATTAAAAGAAAAATATATTAAGTTTTATACAAGTTTTAAAAGCTTAAAGTTAAAGACTTAAAGTTATAATATTAATATTAATAATAATTAAAAGTAAAATTAATTATAATATATAATTAATTTATAATTATATAAATTAGCTAAATATTAATATACTTTTTTATTAATTTTACTTTATTTATTTTTAAATATAAAGTTAATAAATTATATACTTTAATATATATATTTAATTAATAAAAGTTAATTTAACTTTTATTAACTAATTTATATAAAAGTTAACTTAATTCTTTTAATTTTAACTTTAATAAAACCTTTAGTCCTAAAACCCTACTATTACTTTATATTTATTTTAAACCTTTATTTATAAACTTACTTTAATTATATATAAGTAAGAAGATATAATATATATACTTAGCCTTAATAATTATATTTTTAAATTACTTTTTATATAAGGCTAAGTTAAGACCTATTAATATAATAAAAACAGGTACTTTTTTATATTAAAGAGTAAGCTTTTTTTATATCTTTTTCTAGTTTTTTTTTAATTTAAATAGCTCTTTAATTAGCTAAACTAGATAAATAAAATAACTTAAAAAAGCCTAATTTATATAATTAATTAAGTTAATTAAATAAAAATAGCTATTTTAATTAAACTAGATAGGCTTTTTAATAAGAAGTTCTTTATAATAACTATAGCTATTATCTAAATCTTATAGTAATCTTTATTATTAGCTTAATTTAGTATTAATTTAATTATAATAATAAGATTATAGTTAGTTATATAATAGCCTTAATAAGGCTTTAGGCTTTTATATATACATATCTTATTAGTAGTTATAATTAATATTAATAACTATAACTAATAAAGAGAAAGTTAAGTTAAGGAATATATTTTATAATAAATATATTAAGCTTAGTACTTTTTTTTATTAAAGTAAAGGAAGAAAGTTAATATAACTACTAAGAGACTTATAGCTAGTATTTATATTATTTAGTTAAAGTAGTAATTATATTACTTAAAGTAAATAAACTTTAATTAATATTAATCTTTATAATAGTAGCTTATTATAAGGCCTTACTATTTAAGCCTTAGTTTAAAAAGTTAAAAGCTTAATAGCTTTATATAAAGCTAATAATAATTAAAAAAATAAATAATTAAATAATTAAATAATTAACTTTTAAATTTATTTAATTATATAAATAAATTTATTAATAATATAAAAAATAAAAATATTTATCTTTTAGTTTAAATATACTTAAAAAGAATTTATTTTATATACTTTTTAAAATAAATACTTTTTAATAATAGCTTTATTATTATTACTTAATTATTTATAATTATTTATTTTTAATATAATTTTAAAGTTATTTATTTTAAGTAATTTAATATAATTAATTAAAGTTTTATTTAAATAAATAAATACTTTTTAAAAAAGTAATACTTTTTATTATAATACTTAAACTTTAAATATAATTAATATAATTATAATTATAATATTAAACTATTTATTTATTTATAATAATTAAATTTTTAAATAAATAAATTAATTTATATTAAGTTTATATTTATATATTATATAAAGTAATAAAGTTAACTTAATTCCTTTAATTCTAACTTTAATAAAACCTTTAAACCCTACTATTACCCTATATATATTTAACTCTATTTATAAATATACTTTATATTAATAATAAAACCCTCTCTATAATAATAACCCTTTTAACTATATTATAAACTTACTTTATATATATATTTAAGCTTATAAAAATAGTAAAGAAAGCTATTTAATTTAATTAAAAAAGATAACCTTTTTTAAAAACTTTCTTTAAGTTTAAGAGGCTTAATAGCTTATTATTAACTTAACTTAAATTAATTAAATTAAAAAGGCTTATATAATACATTAATTAAATTAAGCTATAATTAAAGATAGCTATTTTAATAAGGTTAAATTAATACTTTAATAAAAAGTTCTTTTTAATAATAACTATTTTTTTTTTAATTACTATTAGCTTTATATAAGGCTATTAAGCTTCTAGCTTTTTAAATAAAGGCTTAAATAATAAGGCCCCTATAGTAAGCTAGTATTATAAAAGTTAAAATTAGTTAATGTTTATTTACCTTAAGTAATATAATTACTACCTTAACTAAGCAGTATAAATACCGCCCCTTAGTAGCTATATTAACCTTTTTCCTTTACCCTATCTAAAAGAATACTGGGCCTGGTATATCTATCGCAAAGTACGTTCCCTGACCTGACTTTCCCTCTATTAGTTATAATTACTAACATCTATTATAGCCACCATTATAATACCTATTTATAATAGCCTGTAGGCTAATTAGACCTATTATATAATTAACTATAACCTTATTAATATAATTAAATTAGCCTTAGGTTAGGCTAATAGCTATAAATACTAGAAGCTATATATAATAACTATAGCTATTATAAAGAACTTCTTATTAAAGAACCAGTCTAGCCTAATTAAAATAACTATTTTTAACTATACTTTAATTTATTTAATTAGTTATATAGATTTAAATTCCCTAAGTTATAAGATATTACTAGAGTAGCTAGAGGAAGAGCTATTATAGCTAGAGGACCTAGAAAAAGCTATAAGGTAAAGTAGGACTCTTATAGCTAATTAAGCTACCTTCTTTACTGCTTTTAGAGGCTTAACTAGGTATAAAGAGTGGCTTATAAATGTGATTATTAAGGCTAAATAGGTAGTCTATATCCTCCTGATTATATAGAATTAAAGATAAAGGCGGGGTAATAGTAGGGTTTAAAGGAATTAGGTTAACTTTTATATAAGTTAGTTAGTAAGAGTTAAATTAACCTGAAGTTAATAATAACTCTATTAATTAAATATATATGCCTTAGTATATAACTAATTAACCTTATATCTAAGAACTGTAAATAAAGTGAAATTAGTAAAGAAACAGTAGTTTAAACTAGGGAATAATAACTATTATTATATAAATATTTTTTAAAAATTCTTTTTTAATTACCTATAAGGTAGGCTTAATAGCTATATTAAAGTTATAGCTAGTTATATAGTAGGCTTAATTATATAGCTATAGGCTATTTTATATAGTAAGTATTATATTAGTAGCTATAATTAATATTAGTAACTATAACTAATAGGTACTCAGGTCAGGAAATGTATTTTAAAAGTATAATATATATACCAGGCCTGGTATGTTATAAGGGTTAATTAAAGATATCTTAGTCTTTTAGATAGGGTAAAGGAAGAAGGTTAATATAGCTACTAAAAGGCAGTATTTATATTACTTAATTAAAGTAGTAATTATATTATAAAGGTAAATAACATACGCAATAAGCAGGTAGCACAGATAACCAAGCAGCACAACATACTATATAACTAGAAATAACTTATTTTATAGGAATTTACTTTTTAAATAAAATAGCTAAAAGTTTAAAAAAAATATTTTTAATCATAGTATAATTAATTATATAAGAAAGTATTTTTAAAGAACTTTTAATAATTTTATTTTATATAGAAAACCTTAAAATACAGTATAATATATAGTGTAAATAGACTTTAAAGTTTAGAGCTATAAGGAATTTTTTAAAAAATCTAAAGAAACTTAAATAGCTTATTTTAAGACTTATATATAAGCTATTTAAATGTTAGCTATTTTAACTTTAAATTGAAAGTTTTATAAGCTTTTAAAAACCTGCCTTTAAGGTAAAAAGTAGGGTATGCCGCTCGGTTATCTATACTGCCTGCTTATTATATATATTAAACCTTTTTTAATTTTAACTTTTATAATTTTAGCTTATTATAGGAGTCTTACTATTTAAGCCTTAGATTAAAATATTAAAACCTTAATAGCTTTATATAGGGCTAATAGTAATTAAAAGGAAAAAAAAGAAATTAATATTAAATAATATAAAGTATTATACTTTTTAATAATTAAGTAATATATATAAAGCTTATTAATATAAAAATATTTTATAAGTTATTAATAAATTAAGTTTTATTTATTATTAAATATATATATATATATATATAATAAATAACTTATAATATATTAAAATTAATTTATAATAAGTTATAAAGCTATATTATATATTAATTTATTAATTTATTTTTTATTATTATTAGCTTTATATAAACCTATTAAGCTTTTAACTTTTAATTTAAAAGCTTAAATAATAAAATTATTATAATAAGTTAGTATTATAAAAGCTAATTTAAAGAAAGTTTATTTATTTTAATAATATAATTATTACTTTAATTAAATTATATAAATACTACTTATAAGTCTATTACTCTTTAATAATTATATTAACCTTTTTCCTTTCCTTTATTTAAAAAAAATACTATATTTAATATATTTATTATATTTTTATTTAAAGGTTAATTAGAATTTAATTAAATAAAAAATTAAATATAAACTTATAAGTATATTCTTTAGCTTAATTATTAGTTATAGTTTTTAATATTAATTATAATTATTAATATAATATTTATATAAGATAGCTTATAATTATATAATTAATTTTATTATATAACTAGTTATAACTTTAATCTAGTTATTAAACTTATTAAAAAGTAATTAATAATATATTAATTTATAATTATTTATTTATATTAATAGTAATAATTTAAATTAAAATTAAATAATATATAATATATTAAAAGAAATTTAATTTTTTTAAATTAAGCTTTATAATTTTAAATAAGCTTAATATCTTTTAAATTAAAAAGAAATATATATTAAAATATTTTTTAAGTTTTTATAGTTTTTATAATAGTTTTTATTATTTTATTAAAATTATTTATTTTTAGAAAGTTTAATATTTACTTTTTTAAAACTTTATATAAATCTTTTTTTAAGTATTAATTGATTATATTTATTTTAATTTATATTCTTTATATTATATTATATTACTTTATAATTTAATTTAATTTATTATTAACTTATTAAGCTAGCTTTATTTTATTAATATTTATAGTTTTTCCTTTAATATTAAAACCTTTATTTTTTAATTTATATTTTTTTCTTTTTTTTCCTTTTTACTTCCCTTTCTTTATATTATAATAGTTTTTAATTCCTATAATATAATATTTATATCTGTAATTTAATTACTATAACTATATATCTTAACTTTATAAATTATAGCTAATATAGATTATTATTATTACTTAATATAATATAATTAATAAAGACCTTATTTAAAGCTTTATTTATATTAATATTAAGTAATTATATTTAATAGTTAAAGATTATAAAACTAACTTATTATATTATTAATAGTTTATTAATATATACTAAGTATTTTTTTACAATTTTATAATACTTTAAAAAAGATTAAAAAATTAATATAATATTAAACTTAAGCTTATTAATATTTATTAGAAAATTAAATATATAAGTATTAACTATTTTAATTAAATAGTTATAATTAAGTTAGCTATTATTAATATTAATTATATAGTAATATATTTTATAATAAAATATAAAGTTTTTAACTTATTTTAAAATAGTCTATTTAAGTTAAAGCTTTAATAGTAATTACTTTAATTAAATAATAATAAAGAAGACATTTAGCTTATTAAAATTAAAGGAAATATCTATTTATACTTATAAATTAAAGCTATTTATTCAGTTAGCTTATAAAGTTTAAAGTAATAATATATAATTTTAAGACTTTATATTAAAGTTATTATATTTTTTAATATAATACATAATGCCTATACTATATTATATTAAAAATAAGTATTTTATTATATTTTTTTTTTATTTAAGACTTTAATTAGCTATACCTTATATATTACTATAAAGATATTTTAACTTTTTAATAAAGTAATCTTTATTACTTTCTTAACTTATTACTTAATAGCCTTAAGCTACTTATTATATAAATTACTATAAATAGCTATAATAAATTCTATTCTCTTAACTTTTAGATTTATTTCCTTAAGTAACTTCTTTTTAATTATATTAAGTACTTTTATTTTAATATTAAAAAAGCCTTTATTAACTAGCTTATAATAAGGCTATCCCTAGTTTAAATTACTATTTCTTTACTGATTTTACTTTATCTATTCTTAAATATAAAGTTAATTAATTATATATTAAAGTATATATATTTAATTAATAGAGTTATTATTAACTTTTATTAACTAACTTATATAAAAGTTAACCTAATTCCTTTAGTTCTAACTTTAATAAAGCCTTTATAGAACTTTATTATTACCCTGCCTTTATCCTTATATTAATAATAAGGCTCCCTCTATAATAATAACCCTTTTAGCTATATTTTAAAGCTACTTTTTATATATATTTAAGCCTATAAAGGCAGTAAAGAAAACTACTTAATCTAATTAAAAGGAAAGACCTTCTTTTAAGACCTTTTTTAAGTTTAAGAGGCTTAATAGCTTATTATAGACCTAATCTAGGTTAATTATACTAGAATAGGCTAAATAACCTATATAATAAATTAATTAAATTAAGCTATAATTAAAGATAGCTATTTTAATAAACCTAAATTAATACTTTAATAAAAAGTTCTTTTTAATAATAGTTATTATTATATAGATTCTTTTTAGATTTTCTTTTTTTAGCTACCTATAAGATAGGCCTAATAGTTATATTAAGGTTATAGCTAGTTATATAATATACCTATTTATATAGCTATAGGCTATTTTATATAGGTATTATATTAATAGCTATAATTAATATTAGTAACTATAACTAATAAAGAAAGTTAAGTTAGGAAATGTACTTTATAATAGATATACTAGGCCTAGTATTATTTTAGTCTTTTAAATAAAGTAAAGAAAGAAAGTTAATATAGCTACTAAAGGACTTATAAGCATTAGTTATATTACTTAGTTAAGGCAGTAATTACACTACTTAAGGTAAATAAACCTTAATTAATTTTAACCTTTATAATACTAGCCTACTATAAGGGCTTTACTATTTAAGCCTTTAATTAAAAAGCTAGAAGCTTAATAGCCTTATATAAGGCTAATAATAACTAAAAAAAAAAAAAAGAAAAAAAAAATAAAGCTATATAATCTTAAAGATCTTATAATTAAAAGCTATTTACTTAATATAATTAATATTATTTATATATTTCTAAGTCTTTAAGATCTTTAAAGCTTTATTATATAGCTTATAATAGTTATTATTACTAATAGCTTAGTTAATTATATCTTTTATTTTAATTATATTAAGTCTTTTTATTAAATAAAGCTAATTAAGATTAAAAGTCTATAGGCTTTTTTTAAAAGTAAATATTATAATAATATAACTATAATATTATTAATAGCTATAACTAAAAAGGAAAGCAAGTTAAATAATTCATTATATATTAAATAATTAAAGTATAATATAAATTAATAATATAATCTTTAAAATAAGTTATAAAAAAGAAGATCTTAACTAGCTAAAGAGTAAATAAGACTTTCTAGCTAGCTTAAATATAATTAGTTTTAGGCTATAATTAAAGTAATTAACTTAATAATATTATTTAATAAAGCTTTATTACTTAAGAAATAAGTAATATTTAAATTATATTAAATTTTAAAGATATTTAAATACTTTTTAAAGCTAATATATAAATTAAAAAAATATTAATAACTATAATTAATATTAATAATTATAATTAATAAATAAAGTTAAGTTAAAGAATCTATTTTATAATAAATAAATTAAATATAATATTCTTTAAAGTAAAAAAAAAAAAAAAAGAGTTAATATAGCTATTAAAAAGTAAATAATATTTATATTACTTAATTAAAGTAATAATTATATTCTTAAATTAAATAAACTTAATATAACTTTATATTTTATAATATTAACTTATTATAAAGGCTTTATTATTTAAACCTTTAAATTAAAAGTTAAAAGCTTAATAGCTTTATATAAAGTTAAAAGTAAAGGAAAAAATATTTATTTATAATATAGTTATAAATTTTTTTATAATAACTTTAATACTTACTATAATATTTTATTTTTTAATTTAATATTAAATTTATAAGCTGTTTTATATAAGCCTTAATAAGTAAGAAAATAAAAAATATATTAATTAAAATATAATTTACTATTATAAATAAGTACTATAAATAAGTTAGGCTTTATTAATAAAATATAGCTTAAAGAGCTATATTTAAAGACTATTTAATTAATAAATAAATATTATATAATAATATATTATTATATAATTTAAATCTATTAGTAGTTTAAAGTAAGCCAGTCTAGCCTTAAGCTATAATATTTAATATTACTATAAGATATTATCTCTTAAAATAGCTACTTATATAATACTATTTTATATATTATATATTTAATATTATATATAGTAAAGAAGTAATTAATATAATAACTAATTAATAAAAAGCTTTATTAAATATATTAATTATTATAATAAAGACTTAAGCTAAAAGTATAATAAATAATATTAATAAAATTTAAGTATATTAATAAAAAGGGATAGATTAATTAAAAACTATATAAGTAATACTTATATAAAAGTAATATTAATATAGTTAATAAGCAAGCGTTGCAGATAAGCGAGCGTTATACTTTTTATTATAACCTTAGCGGTTATATCACATATACCCTATAATTTCACTTCCTACTTTACTAATTATATTATAATAAATGTTAGGATAACTAAAACTAGGATACTAATATCCTATAGAATACTGCGTCCTAAGGATAACTATATCCTTAGATATTATTATCCCTTACTAAATAATATTAGTATATAGAATATATTTATTTATACTTCTATAGATTAAAGCTTACTAGCTATTAATAAAACTTCTTTATATTAATTAAGCCTAACCTATATTAAATCTACTATTAAGAGATATAATACTTTAATAAGCTTAGTTATACGCCCTATGCAATCTGCTAATAATAAACCTAGTACGGCTTAGTTTAATATAGTTAGACTCCAACCGTTACACTTTTCCCTCTTATATCTAACTTTTTATCTAATTAATTAGTTCTTAACTACTAAATATATTATAACCTTTAGATAAGGCTAGAACCCTCCTTACCCTTTAGGCCCTTTAAAACAATCTAAAATTAAGTACTTAATACACTACTAAAATATATAAGATTAATAAACACCGCTTATATTACCGCTAGTAAGGTATTTAATTATAATATAATTCTATCCTGAATTTATAGAGAGTATCTAATCTAAAGGAGCAGATTATAGTCTAACTTATTCTTAACCTAGATTTATAAGGATTTCCCTTATAACTGTATTTTATAGAAGAAATAGCTAATTCTCTACTAGCTAACTACTATATATTACCTATTAGTAAGCGCTAGGCTTATAACTTTATAAAGTAATAACTAGAGCTAAAGATATATTTATTTTAGAGATATAACTATTAGAGAGCTAAATATAAAGATCTAATTATTATTTATAGCTAGTTTAGGCTTATATAGAATATAATTATAAAGTATAGTATCTAATTAAATAATATCTAGAACTTTAATAAGATTAGCTTTATAATAGGCCTTATTATAGCTAGAATAGCTATTATAGGTTTAAAAATATAGGGAAGGCTAAAATTAGTATAGCTTAGAAATTATAAATAGATTACTGTAATTTAGGCGATTAATATAGAAGGTTAAGTAATCGCGCTGTTTATTATTAGTATAGGCTAATATTACCTTACTAATTAATACTAAGAATATAACCTCCTATCTAATTAGGTTATTATAATAAGCTAAAATAAGTAGATAAATAATAAGCTAGGTCTTAAGTAACTAAAGTACTTTAATTAGTCTATAACTAACTAATTAATTAGTCCCTATTATCTCCTGATCCTTAATAGTTATAAAAGCTACTACTTAGCTAATTTTAAGAGATATTACTAGGATTATAAGATTATTACGCTCTATATACCTGCCTATATATCTTACTTACTTTAGCCTCTTAATATTAGGTACTTTATAGTATTAAAAAAGGCTTATAGTTAAGAAATAGAGTATCTAATTAGATACTTTATTACCTATATTTCTAAGGTAGAGTTCTTCCTAGCCTTTTATACTGCTTTTTAGGCTACTTTTATAGAAAGTAATATCTAGGGGGGTTTTAAAGGAGCTAGGCTTACTCCTCTTAACCTAGAAACTATAATCTTAAAGCTTAATATATAGCTATAGACCCTAACGCTTCCTAAGGAGGCTACTTAACTATTAATACTATAGGCTTTAAAGACCCTAAAGATAGTAATTAAGGCCTAATCTTAGTCTAAATACCTTAAAAAGCGAATCAGAAGGTATTATAATAGCTCCCTAGAGTCTATTATTAAAGCTTTAAAGTTAGCTACTAAGGCAATAAAGGCAGTTATATATAAGGTTACTTTATTAAGGGCTAAGCTTTATAATCTTTAAGATATAAATAAGATATTAAGTTAGCGCTATAGGGTAAAAAGGATTAGATTATAGAAAGGAGGGACTATAACTATATAGGAAGTATTATAAGTAATTAATTAAATAGATATTAATACTTAAGTAATAGCTAAATTATTAAGAAGTAGTAGTTAAGGAAGGTTAGAGTGACTAGGTAGTTAGCGCTATAGTATATGCAGTAAAGGCAGTTATAATATAAGGATTTATTAGGTAGTTCTTGAGTTATTTAGGGAGGAATTTAGTAAGTAAAAGCTAGCCTTTTTAAACTGCAGCTTAAGCTTTTAAGCTATAGGTTAAAAAGGCTAAGGAAAGTACGACGCTCGCTTATCTGCGACGCTTGCTTATTAACTACGTTAATATAATTTTATTATATTAATATAATAATTCTTTATATTAATTTATAATTTTTTAAAAAAAGAAATAAATTACAGTAATGCTAGTAATTATAAAAAAAAGACTAAGACTTATAAGAGTTATAATATAATCTATTCCCTTTATAGAGTTTTAAGAAATATAAAGTATCTTTCTATAACTTATCTTATATCTATAACTATATCTTTATCCAGGACCTACAGCCTAACCCGCAAGATCTGGCAATCCTCTACCTCTATCTTTACCTTAACGCTTTTCTCTATTTGTGCTGGGACAGTCAGAAGCTACCGTATGTATGCCGCCCCGATAGTCACATGCGAGAGGATCTTCGCCTAGTCCACGGATGTCAGCCTCATCGCCATAGCCAGCGCCACAATCAGCACAGTATTGTAGAAGCCTGACAGGAAGAATGAGTCGCGCGGGCACCGACCGCCTGCCAGACGTTATTCAAGGCATTGAGCAACAGGCTCTTCTTCCCAGTTCTGGCGCCGACTCTATCGAAGACCTCGCTGCATAAGACAGCCGAAGTTTCAGTATGCCTCAAACCCCAAATGTCCCTGAATATGCAAATACTCGTAGAAGAAAAGCCCGCAAAGGCCGCTCGTTCAGCCGTGACCCGGATCAGACATGCGCAGGATTGTTTCCAGCTTGAAGTCAGTCCGACGCCAGAACAGTATCGATGGCTTAAGTTTACAGAATCGGCGCGATATCTAGCGGGGCATCCGCTAAAAGGCGCAGTTTACTTACTTGACCTTTGCCGGCGCAGGAGCGCTGGAATGATAGTAATAGAAGTAACTCTATGATACACATAGGGGCTCTTAAGACAGATTCATTCTCTAGAATATCCTGTCCGCTCTGGGACGCCTTATAGAGTGACTAAGAAAGACAATATCAGATAGTAGATTTAATATCTTTAATTAATATTATATAAACTCCTTTCTCTAGCCTTATATATTAAAAATATCCTTCTTTTATTAGCTTTAGGATTAACTATATAAGAACTATATAAAAATAGTATAAAATCTTATTTACTTTATATATTAAGAAGTATTATTTATAAGGATATTAAGTATATTATAATATAGCTATATAATTATATAGTAATAAAGCTTAAAATAATATAAAGTTAGCTTTTTAAGCTTCTTTTAATTTATTTATTTTACTTAAGTAATAATTAAGAACTAGTAGTATCTATTTTAAGCCTTTAATCTTCTTTTAATAACCTAGCTAAGTTAGCCCTAGGGTAGAACTTTATATATAACTCTAAGAATATAATATTATATAAATATAAAAAGTAACTCTTAAATAAAGTTTTCTAGACTAGCTAGTTTTGTAATAATTTCTTTTAAGTATTTAAAAGAGCTATATAATATAATTAAGCTATTAATAAATATTTTATAAATGTTAAATGATTTCTAAAAAGGCTTCTTATACTTATTTATATTATAGGTCCTTTTTATATTAAATTACTATTTATATATAGCTGACTTATTATAATAATTATTATTATTTTATTAAAAAGTAGTTAAAGCCTTTATATTTATTTATTATTAAAACTTTTAATAAAAGAGTTTAATAATTATATTTTATTCTTACTTTAAATATATTATAACTATAAGTTAATATTAATAAAAAGGATAGATAAAAGTTCTAAAGAAATACTAGCCTACTACTTTTAAGCTAGTATAAGTGTAATATAATAAGTATAGAATAACTTAAGTATAACGCTAAGTAGATTGGGCTCTAAAGTGAGAAGTCTGCAACTAGACAACAGAATGCTTTCTCCTCGGAGAGCGTTTAAAGAGCCAAAGAGTACACTAAAGGTACATCATAATATCATCATACTGACTAAAGGGCTTTCAATAGTTCCCTGCAAGGAGTAAAACAAGGAACTTAACAAAAAGCCAAGGTAGTATTGTAAGCATCGCAATGCAAGAAAGGAAGGGGCAATATAAAGCAAAGTTACATCTAGGCAATCACTACACCGGCGTGACAGAATGGCTACACCAGCGTCACTCTTATACAGGCGTCGCTTTTATGGCCTCTGATTCGCTCTTTTTTTCTTCAACCCACAGGTACAACCGCGCAAAGGCGGTGAAGGCAGCTCCCTTAACAAGTGGCTCATTTGTCCCATGCAGGCCTACTGTTTACACTGTCTTGACGAGAGAAACACAAGATTATGTGCAGCAGAAACACAACCAAAGAGAAATACCAGTGGCGTAGAGTTCATGCAATAGCAACACCTTAGACCTCCACCTACGTTATGGAACATACCGCTTGTCTAAAATTTCCATATTGAGGGCAGGTAAACATAGCTGAATACGAGGAGTTACAAGTCATAGTAAAGTCATATCGATGTAAACAAGCAGAGGCATGACAACTGTCCATTCAGTGAACGACCGGGATCCGATTAGGTAGTAATATTTTAAATATAAATATCCCCTTTCTCTCCCTCTCCTGATCACTTAGAACAGCATCATTCTTCTCTTCAAACTTCAGATTTACCTGATCACCGACGAAAATATTCTGCTTAAATATAAATCTTCATACCCGCAATACACTTAGTCATCATGAAGCTCAACCTTACAACTGTTGGATGTATCCTCCTTGGCTTTGCCACTGCTTTCCCTGGGCAACCTGGTGAAGGTCTGTCTACTCGCGCAAACAACGAGTTTGTAAGCAGCTAATATTTAATAGGCGGTGGTGAGAAGTCCTGCTCAAGCTGCCCTACCGAAGACAAATGTGGCAAAGAACCTTATTCCCACTGTTACTGGAAACCACACTATAAGTGTGAGTGCGTCCAATATGGTCCAGGAAAAGATTGTAAGAACATAGACGACAAGGACAAATGCAACAGCCACGGCAACCCGCACGGATACATGGAAAAAAGAGGTGGCGAGGACGGAGACAAGACACGCAAATGCAAGTGGGAGTGCAAGCATAGCAAGGGGGAATGCAAGGAACACTAGGGTATCAGACGTAACATGGCAGGACAACCCGGGACGAGCCCTCCTCTGTTATCCCATGTTTGTCTATACATAGAAGCCAAACCTCGTGAAAGTGTTATGTACTGAGTAATCTCTTTTTACATCACGGTCATTATATTTAGGTTGAGATAACCCAGAAGGAAATCACGATCATTATATTCAGGTTGGGATAACTCAGAAGGAAATCACGGTCATTATATTTAGGTTGGGATAACCCAGAATGAAATCAAATTGAGCCTCCATAGCCACCATGACGGGCATGTGTACTCGAGTGATTTGTTCAAGGGCAAGTTGATAAGAAGACATGATTCTCTCAGCGTCCACCGTGCGGAGTTTGTCTGTGTTGTACTGAAACTGAAGGCTCTCAATGTTGACAGTTATGCCCAGCGGGACATCGTTCTGCTGAGACTTGGACGTCGCAACTGGTCGAATGTCGAATTCCGACCAGTCATCCTGCCATGTCTCGACAGACAGCGTCGAGTCATAACCCCGACTAAATCTATGGTCTGTGCATGTCCAGAAAAACTGCTCAAGGTCAAGAAGGCTCCTGAACAGTGAAGCGAGAAATCCTTGAACCGAAGCATCTGGATCTACAAGGATGTACAAAGGCAGCGAATTGATCAAAGGACCAATGACCTTGTCTGAGTTTGAATGGGTATAATTCTTCCACTGAGGAGACCACCGAAAACAACAGTCTTGCAGTCGGAGAAGCTGGGCTGAAATGCCATCGATCAGGGCATGGTGTACTGTCCAAATAATTTGAGTTACCGTTGTTCATATCTTGGGACAGAACAGTGAACCTGGAACCGATGGCGGTTGTCTTTGCTTCATCTTCTGATGGATTTTCGACCCATATAAAGTGCGAATGCTGAGTACCAGTCAACGGCACTGCTCAAGTCATATCAAAGATATCCGCGTCGACAATAAATCTCCATGCTGCCTGGAGTTTATTGATGGGTTCGTTGCGATGCACCATGGTAAACTGGATCATGTTCATTCGACTGTCCTTGAGAGTTCCATGGACTAGCGCCAGCTGCATCTCTGTGCCCTGCTAGCAGGGCTCTTTGTGCCATAGATATCGGGTCGAAACGATAGGTCGGTAAACTTTCTTTAGGAAGAAAGACTTCATTTCCTAACGTGGGCTCGGAGGAACATATGCTTGAACATGACGTCCTAAAGCTAGAGCCGTTCGGGCTGGACATAATATCTTGTTCCGCCGGAGAGACTGTCAGCCATTCGCTCTCAGACAGAACAGTTGAAGAGTCTGCGGAGGTCGAATCGACCTGTACGTCATAATGGTCCATCGATGGGTATTCGAAAAGGCTGAAAAGATGCTTAAGTGAAGTGCTCGTGAGAATCATCTCTCGCGTGACCGATATTCCTCTTTTACGGAAATGGTTTGCAAGAGATGTTGCTTTGAGCGAGTCTCCTCCATTCTGAATGAAACTGGAATCAAGGTCCAGACTTCTTATGGTAACATTGAGGATTATCGCCATGGTATTGAAAATTTCGTTATTCATCGCGTTGTCCATGGTGGAGGATGTGTTGCTGCAAAGTCTTGTGGCCTTTACAAGGTGTTCTGAATACAGAATTCCTCAAGACACCAGTGGGGTGACTTTTTTATGTTTACTACCATGATTCGACCAGGAGCGCTGCTGCAAGTCCAAACTGTAGTTAAACCGTCGCGCGCTGCATCGGGCCATCGGTGTCCTGCAAATCTGCAGTATAACTCCTTCGGCCCGTCGGTTGCCAAGAGACTAATCCTCCGAAAAGCACCTCAAAATGTTAAATATCTCTCAAATTTAACCATCTGTCTCTTTCTGAAACTAAACCGATTTGTTTGCCTGGGCTAATATATGCGCTCTCATATTCTTCTTGCAATGTCGACCGCAAACACCACTTTTGACGCCCTTGTTATAGGGGGCGGTCCAGCTGGACTTTCAGTAGCAACCGGCCTCGTTCGCCAGGTGAACAAAGTAGCCGTTTTCGACTCTGGAGTTTACCGCAATGCCCCGTCTAACCACATGCATAACTTCCCTGCGTGGGATCATAAGTCACCAGCCGAGTTTCGTTCCAAGGCTCGTCAAGACCTCTTAGACCGTTATGCGAACCTAGTCCAGTTTGTAGACAAGCAGGTAGAGGTTGCCAAGAAAACTGATTCTGGTTTTGAGCTTGTCGATGCGGATGGCATTACTTGGGCAGGCAGAAAGCTGTTCCTTGCTAGAGGATGGAAGGATCTTTACCCTGATATTCCCGGTTACTCTGAATGCTGGGCCAAAGGAATGTGAGTGTCTAAGTTTCTTGGACCCCAAGATGGAACTATAGGTTCACTAATGCCATCAGCTTTCACTGCCTCTTCTGCCATGGGTATGAGGATCGAGGCAAGCCATCTGCAGGTGTCCTGGGTATGAACCTCAGTGGCAGCTCGCCTATGGCACCCCATCTTGCTCGCATGGTCCTACAGTTCGCTGATAAAGCCTTAATCTATACCAACGGAGGAGACGGTGTAGGCGAACAGATCAAGTCCGACCTCACAGCCACTGGTACAGACGGGGCCAACAGTCGCATCACAGTAGACAATCGCAAAATCATGAGCCTTCCAATGAAGTCTACGGACAGCTCGGATATTGTGATCAAGTTCGAGTATGGCTCTGAGGTGGTTGAGGGACTTTTGGCCCACGGGCCGATGGGGCAGATTAATGGGCCTTTTGCCGAGCAGCTAGTGCTTGAACTTACAATTGATTCAGGTCAAGGGAGCTTTTGCAGTGGGAGATTGCGCTACTATGATGAAGGCGGTATCCCAGGCAATTGGTATGGGACGCGAGCCAAGAGATTGGATACAGCTGTTGTTAGGGGCTCTGTCTCGAGGTTCCAGCACTCTATTATGTCTTTTAGGTAGACAGCCGTAAACGCGATCGATGTAAGGAATATGAGAAAGCGGCGGTAAAATTGGAATAAAATATAGTTTTCTATAATTATTCCTTAAATTTAGGGGCTGGTAATATCCAGCTAACTAACTGCCTTATTAGGGTCAAAGCCATCGCAAGGCACGCAATAAGCTAAAATTTATAATCTGGAATAAAGATTTTAATATATAAGTTTTATCCCTCAATTAATAATTTCACACGCAACATACTTTCCAAATCCTATCTCATTTGCAAGCCTATATTGAATACTGCCATTTGAATTCTCCTCTGTCGCTCGCGACAAGCGCAAGCCCTCCTTCAGATCTTGACCGCCTCCAACGCACAAGGTAAATGGACCACTAAATATTGCAGTGTGTCATCCAATCGACCAAATCATTGACCTTCCTCTACGAGTTGCGTAATAAGATCAAATAACACCAACTCATGCAGGATAGCATGTGCATCATCTCCCAGGCCGAATGAAAGCCAATTCTGACCCGCCAAAAACTCTGCTATCAAGTCTGTTCCCTGCATTCTCCAAAAGTCTCGTGCCATCGATACAGCCAGTCCAACCCCAGTATCTAAATAAGGTGAGGGACAACTTTCAGCTCCTGGGAAGATTGTCTTGTAAATACGCTCCCAGCGCCGTTTGTCGGATAGTTGAGGATTGTCTTTCTTGGCGAGTCTGTCTCTCTGGTAGAAATTGATGCCGTCTGGTATCTTGAGAGACTCAGTTCTGCATCTTTTCTCCAGGATATGCCTGTCGCATTTCGACACGCTGCCAAAAGTCTTTGAGCACCTGGGACAGTAGGGCGGTCTAGCGTGATGCCGTTTCACATGCCTTTTCACACTCTCAATGGAGTAGAGTTCGTGATCAATCAGACAGGCAGAATATTTCTCTGGGTTCGAAGCATGAAAAGGACATCGGTACTGGGTGCGACCTTCTACTGGTGATATAACAACAAACGAATCGTTACTCGGGCGAAACTCTCTATAGCAAATCGGAGCGTAGTTCGTTGGAATCACCCAATCGCATTCGTCTCCGCGCTCTTGTCGTGTTTGTTCGTGTTGCGGTAGCTCGGTGTATACCGGTCGCGAGTGAAAGTTGTCAAAATGTGCACGAGCTACTGGTAGTAAATGCTGTCTCGCAATTTGAATCCTGGGGTCATAAAGCAATCTGCTATTTTCCCATTGCGTCGACTTGTCCTCGCAACAGGATTCGTCACCTGAGCTTTCACTGGCACTGTCGTAGCTATTTTCTCTGTGCCTAATGTCGCAATTCCGAGAGCCGTGTCGGTGGTGAAGTCGAGATGTTCTTGCTGCATTTGCACTGTGCGTGGAAGGTTGTAAAGGCCTTAGTGGAAGCGTTTGCATTAATGCAGCTCGTCGCGGGCGAAGGCGGAGAATGCCCATGACGACTATTAATGTTCGTAGATGGGATAAACTAATGTGAAATGTATGTGGCAGCTGAGGATTCAATGTACTGTGATTGGAAGATGAAATTGTTGTTAGGTAGTCAATGCTCGTTGCGATATGGATGGTGCTTTAATTGACTCTTATACATTTGAGCCTCATTCAAAAGGCCCAGCTTGAGCCGCATGGCAGGCGTCTCAAATCTCACAGTTGTGTCAGTGGTAGAGCCGCAAATTTTAAGCGGCGGGGAACGAAAGCTGCGGCTCTCGCTGCCATTTCTAAGAGCAGAGCCTCAAAATGTACTGGGGGCGAGAGTGCGCAAGTGCGGGTCATCCCTTGTACCAACAGAGCCTTATTATCTCATGCTTATCGTGAGCTGCTCATGCATTTTACTTGCTCTGGTGACACTTTTCTGGGTCACCAGGTACTATGTAATCGTGGAAAAGTCACTGTTTTTCACATTCAGTTGGTGCACTATTGTTTGGGCAGCGTTGGGCGCCTTTGGTCACATCGCTCTCCAATACAGCTGATGCTCACATCAGGCGCCTCACACGCTCTCCATTGAGGCAGTCATTTCAGGCCTCAGTAGCCTCAAATTCGATTATTTGCAGGATTCGTTTCGATAGATGCGTCATATTGGAACTCCATAGTGATAAGACACAAAATCGCTATTTTGACTTCATTACATGTGCAGAATACTCAACGTTCAGGCATTCAACTACGCGAACCTGAAATTACAAAAATCCATAAAACAGCGATAGCCTGCATAACAAATATCATTCATTCTCAAGTATGTCCACTGTTGCCACGCTCTCCAAAATAATGTCCGTCATCTGGGTAATGCGTCAACTGACGAAAAGCTTCCTCATCAAATGATGCTGGAGGTTCTTCCGAGGGCTGAGGCCAAAGCATTCCATGCAACAGGTCTTCAAAATGTCCCGTTTCCATGCCTGGAATGTATGGTGGACCAGGTAAATCGCCAGTATACGGCCAGGTCTCTGGATCCTGAATAGGTGGGGTATCTGGGACCAACGGTATTTGTGCCGGCGTCCAAGGCGCCAACACAGCCTGGGGTTCTTCATGTATATGTGGATTGGTGGTAGGAATCGGGTTCCGTAACAGTCTGACTATAGCGTCGATAGCTTCCGATCTAGCCAATGCACCGCAAAGGTACGACTGTAAAATAGTCGGCAGTTCTCTCTCCATAGTGCTCTGTTGCACTTCCAGCATACAGTTCACAGTTTCGAAATATGGCGAATAGGGAGCTGTCTGTTCTCCAAACAGCTTCTTCCATGCTTTGTACCATCTTTCTTCATGAGAACCATGCAAACGGTTAAGGGCTTCATACTCAGTTTCAAGAAGTAGCCCGGTTTCCAGAGCAGTTTCTTCGACACAAGTATCTTGGCGGGTATGCTCGTTCTTTTCGGTCTCAGCGTCCTCACCGCAAAATTCTTCGCGGCATTTGGGACAATGCTCTCCCTTGATGAGGTGCCGCCGTTTGAGGTGTTGCAAAAGACGATCCCATTCGGTGATTTTGTATCCAACGCAGCATTGGTATTTGCGTGGATCAAGCTTGAAGAATAGACAAGCAAGCTGTTTGGTAAAAGGCTGGTGGGAGCCAAAGCGTCTTTTCTTTTTGCCAGGGCTTTGTCCATTTCCCTTGCCGCCTTTGCCATTGCCCCGGTCATTGTTCTCCCGACCAGATCCCTTTTTCTTCTGACCAGATTGATTGCCAGAGCCTGGCGAGCCAGCCCGCTTATCGCCGATGCTCGGCGCTTCTGATCCAAACGATTCCTGTGTTGGACAGTAGAGAATCCACCACTGACAGTGTCTGTGCTTCCCCGGGAATAGTAGCACGACATTGAGGGCGCTATTGGCTCCAGCGTTATAGTGTCGGGTAGCCGCACTAATTTCGCCTGTGGACGGCAAGGGTAAAGCTTCGTCTTGAACCTTGGTAGCCAACTGTTGGTTTTTATGCTTGTTTTGCCCCTCTGACTTAAAGAAATCGACAAGGAGACTCAGAACACAGAGCTGCTGGATAATCATCTGTAGCTTTATTGACAGCTTTTTCTGTTTCGGTGCAATTGAATAGCAAGTTGAATTGTGAAGCGTGAGACCAACATCGTATTCTTGGTGGACCTGGAGCCCACTTGGTGTAATGGTAATGGTGCTCATTGTGAAAACAAGGCTGTGGGCAAATCGATGACAAAAGAAAGATTGCTCAAACAAGGAATTGTTCTCGTTGTGAAACTCTGTTTAATAATAGGTTTGAAGAGTTGAAGCTATCATAAGTGAAAATGAATTGTTTGTCAAACATACCAAGCCAATTGTCTTAGTTTGGGGTCGAACGAGTCCACCACCAATATTTCCCGACACCGTTGTGTTGGTAAGGCGGACAAGGCAGCCAGAATAAAATCTAGCATAACAGTAATTACTCTTCATTTTCAGCAGTCTTTCAGCAGTGTCAACGCAGAGCAACGTGTCTGATGCGATGAAGGGGGAGGGGTGAGTATTGTACTGCATTATAATTGGCTATATCTGAGAAAGCTGCAGTAGCGGCTTCAACACAGATGTGTAAAGGAGGGTCGGAGCAACACATTTGTGTTCATATTAAAGCCACAAGACATGAGATTGGTCAATCTGTCTTGCAACGATGGAGTCTCTAGAGAAGGTCTACCATGGACAAGAGCGCACGAGGTCATTATGAAACTGTCATTTTCCAGGATGCACTGCAAATAAGCCTAAGCTGTAGCTATACATCATTGGAGATTCTATTAGGTGATTTTGTTGAACACATTTGTGTCAAGATTTTGCAGTCAATACGTCCATCAGCAGCATCGCCAGGACTTTTAGGGTATCGGCATTGACCCATGGACATCCCTAGGTGAGCTTTTTGTAAATTTATGCCAATTTAGCATAATTTAGTATAAGTTTTGGTAAGGCCTGAAAAGCCCGCACAATAACGTGGCTTGTAAATCTGCTAACGCTAAAGCCACTCCCTGCAGCGCTGAAACCCTTCTCCATTGGTGCGAACAGCCAGTAAGCGTGCCTCGAACACCGAAGGACGTCACTTATGTTCAACCTTTTTTTTTCATCGTGCAGGCCGTACAGAGTACAGTATTAACCTGATCAGCATTCCTATTCGTAATATTCAGGAAGGCCTTATGGAGTTAAAGGCTATGTGAGAATGCTTTACCCGACCGCTATGAAGGCATCCACATCAATACATCAGCTGTCTTTCGCAGTAATCATTGTCGACTCGACGGGGCTAGAGTTCATGGCAAACTCATATCCATGGCTCCAGCTAACCCAGCCGCTGGAGGGGGGCGAAGGGTCAGAGAGTGACATGTCTTTTGCGACCTCGGCAGTAAGCCCAGAACTCTCAACAGAACAATATTTTATGACCCCTTCATTCGACCTAGAATTTGAACCAGCTTTCTCAACGCCTATACCGCCATTTCAAACGTACGACACAAACTCACAGACACTCAGCTTCGCAGAAGCACTCCATCTTACGCAAATAGTGGATCATGGGAAAGAAACAGCCAATAACTTTAATGCCGAAACGCAACCACAATACTGCTCTCTTGATATGCTTTCGAATAAGACGTTTCCATCGAGGCAGGGGCTTGTTGATAAAACTGAAGATGTTGCGTTCTTCGATGCAGCAGATACCTATAGGCATTATGGACAGGAATCTCTGGGCAGTCTATCAAGCAAGAAGTTGGCCATGTCGTCTTCTGCTTTGCTGTTAACATACGTCAAAGGTGAGATAGCTAAGTCTTGAGTGTCTATCTGCCCACTGACCACGAGGCAGGCGACCATTTCGAACCACTACAGTCCGTTGAAGATCTACCGTCCTCAAGAGAGCAGTCGATACCTCTGGGCCCGACTGAGACGTGCATCGGGGACGAAGATGCGAGCCCTTGTCCCTCAATGACTGAAAGTGAAGATTCCAGTGTGGAGGACATTGAAGTCAGAAAAGCGTTTGCTTGCCCCTATTTCCGCCGTGATCCAGTTCGCCACATCGAATGCCTGAGCCGTAGGCTCTACCGCATACAAGACGTCAAGCAACATCTATCTCGACGCCACTACATGGCGCGAGACAAGTCTTCGGACGCTTCTGATAACAAAAGGGGCGTAAATATAAGAACACAGAGTATTTTGAAACTTCGCTTAGATAGAAGACTATCGCCAGAAAGGCAATGGCACGAGATCTGGAAAGCTCTATTCAATCGAAAATTGCCAAGAGAGGGGCCTTACCTCGGAAGCTCTAAGGAAGAAATTGTTGGAAGTATGATTGCGGTATGTAAGCAGGGAAGCAGTCGAGTTGTTCCGGGGATATTGAGAAGTCTAGGACTTTCCAGGGAGAAAAGGGCATCTGTTCAACAGTTGATGGAACAGCTTCTTAGCGACTTTCAAGCATTATCAGATGAGCGATCAAACGACATGGAGACGGAGGATACGGAGAAGTCTTCGACATGCGGTGGCGTTGATTCGATGCCAATGACACCAAAAGATGTGGAATTTGACTTTGACTTTAACGTACCACTGCATCGGTCACCCTCCCCAGAGAGTCAAAATTCTTACTCTAGCGAGGAAATGGCACAGATACAGGAATCCAACGCGGTAATACCGACCGGCTTGCCAGACTACACCACTTTTGAGGGAAACGGGGAGGACGACATCTTGACGAGACATCTACCTACCAAGCTTCTGGAGGCAAATGTCCAAGTGAAACCTCCCTGCACAACTAGCAACAGCGATTCATCCCGAAAGTCACTGAAGAGCTCTAGGTATGCATGGGAATGCGATTACTGCGGCTTCGAATACATCTTCGAGCCCAGCGGAGCCGGCAGTGACATGAGGTGTTTCAACTACCCATGCCTAGGCCAGTTTCGCGGCAACTTTTGTTCATTTTACATCCTGCAACGTTGAAGGAAATGTTTTGGGGTGTCTGATATGCAGAGGGACTTGATAAGAGAGTTACTTACTGTTTAAATCTAAATGTCCAAGGAGTTACAGCTTGTGGCATGTCTTGCTAAGAGCATAATTCTCAATTTATTAAGAAACTACTAAAAGCACAGCTCAGAGACAGTTTGTGCTACTAGTAACGGCGAGCCCGCCGGAAAGTCACTGACTTGTTTGACTCATGTTCTCAAGCATAGGAAGGACTCCGACCCATATGAGTATGTTGACGCATGGGAATGCGATAACTGCGGATTTGACGTGCGACGCGCGTGATGTGAGCCATCAGTTGTGGGTCTGGGTATTGAGAGCTACCACCACAGAAACCACCTAGATGCCCACCCATAAGGATCCCAGAATGATTCTGCCCATTTCCATTGGTTAGTATTAGTTTCAAAAACGTCCTCACAATCGACCCATGGATTCCATCTATACTTCTCTACTGTTCCAATCCTGTATAGCTCAATACCGTGAACCATGAGAACGTTGGGGTGTCGACTGTCCAAGACGCTCCCAAAGTTTGATAGCACAAACCGTGACTGATCATCAAGATCCATACTCTGGAGATGTAGAAGTATGCCTAGCCCTTCTGATGTGAGGTAGTGCACATATTTATTGACTTGGATCTGTGAGCAAGTTTGTAGTCGCCGCCTTCGCCGCTCGTCCGCCACTTGGATGTTATCCAGGTCCTCGTCATTAATGATGGCCTTCCTCCTTACACTCAGATGGAGCTTTATGTTATTCATCATGGTGCAGTGCTGATCATAGACATAGTAGGCAATAGAATAGAAGGTTTCCGTGGCGTACAACGAATCGCGTGACTTTAAACCAAATAGACGCGGCGCAAAGAGGAGCCGACGAATGCTCTCGTCCCTCGGAAATAACGGCTGCTCCATGTGGAAGAAAGCCTGGACGTAGCTCTCGAAGCGACAGGCTGCGTTGATGAACCTTTGGCGCTCCGTACGGGAGACTCTAGGCCAGTCCTCCGGGGGTCTATATCGAAATAGTTCCTCCCGTGCCTGGGAGATATAGCTTGTTGTTAGCCATCCAACATCGATGGCGAGAGTCGAGAGTGCGCAAATGGTCGACAGTGAAGCGCGACGAGACACATGGTGATGGGTATTGTGGCTGCTGATACAAGACCGCAGGATCGGACTGACGATTTGTTCGCGATGCTGTGGCCTAGTATCATTGAACGCGGGATCCTGCTTGGTATGGCGGAGTCGGGCCGCGAGCAAGTAGACAGTTGAGACAGGACCCCCACAGAATTCCATGATTTTAGTCGTATGCGGCGTCATCACTTGCTTCCTGTTATCAAGAAAGCAGTGTAACAACCAAGGATCGGCGCGAATCATGGCGAAAATATCCTGTGGTGTATCGACATATTTCATGATTGCCACTGCGAGCTCGACGGGTAGATCCTGAAAACCGACCATGGTGGGCGTTTTTGAGGAAAGGAATGGCTGAGGATGGAGATGGGGGGACAGTCGGGATATTCATATGTCTGAATAATAGACTTTCCAGAACTTGCGACGCCCTGAGTTATTTATAAGCTTTCTCTGAGGTTTGTCGTGAGCTGCTTAATTGAACCCTTTGAGCAAGGAAACTTCTGGTGCTAAGCTGAGGTGCCTGGTTTAAGGTCTACTAACTCTACATCAAGTCACAGTAAATTTACATGAGCCTTTTTATTCCTTAAGTTAAATATCTTAAGTCACTTGCCTTACCGTGGCCAATTGCTGGCCACAAGGTTAAAGTTTTAAAAATTCTTCGTAAGTGAGTTTTGTGAACAAATTGTATAACAAAGAGGATAAGGTTTTGTGAGAACAGGCTCCCAGCCACAGGACGATGGTGACGCACATAAGGCTTATAAGCCAAAGGGTTGAGAGAAAGTCTTAATCTGTCTACCGCCTAAATCAAAACAGATTTACTAGAGTGAATGATTTTCCGAGGTATCGAGTACATAAAGTATAGTTCATTTACAAAACGAAAAGCTCCAGGCTATATCTCACTCTACCGACAGTAAGTCAAGGCTGTTTGGTGATCTGCCTCCTCCTTACAATATCGCATTTCTCTGATCATCAACCTAATAAAGTGCTAGCCTCACCCAATTCCGATTTCTTGTTGTCGAGACATTCTCCTCTCATAGGTTCTTTCCCCTTTTCAGTTTCGGGCGCTTTGTTGACGTCATCTGACTTGCCAACACTCGTAATGCATTTACTCGCATGTCCTAGGGCGGGTTCGGCATCGAGCTCTGAAATAGGGTCTTGTTTTGGCTGAATGGTTTTGAATATAGGCTTTGGAGGATTCTCTGCCTAATAATCTGTTAGCTCAAGTCTCTTCTTATTCCCTTTAAGATGACTGGACGGTTCTGCTACATCCCTTCGCCTATGATCAGTATTCGGTTGATGCTCCGCTCATAACTTACACTTTCTCCGAGTTTCCATCCAAATTTGAGTGCTGCTTCTTCATAGTTCTTTGTCGTAGAAACTAACTGGAAAGGCTCTCTCTGCTGGGGGCTGTTATTCTGATGATGCGTCAGCTTCGGTCTCCTTTTCGAATTGGGTTTCGCCTTTCATTTCGTGAGCCAGGGACCCCGTTGCATCCCATTCTCTATCGTTTATATTAGTCTGTTATCTGCTTATGACTTACTTTTCCATTAGATTTCTCATCAAAGTTGAAAATCGGCGCTTTTGCGGACTTTGCGCCTGTTGCCAATTGAACCGTCTCGTTCTTCTGCCGCAGAGCTAAAATAGAATGGTTGTTTGGTTCCAAATATTTATCAATACTTTCCACATGACTCGTCGAAAATATGCTCTTCCTGAACTTTTTCAATAGCAGTATCCGAATTTCTGGCTGGTTTTGAAGGAGTGTATCCCAATCTGTCGATGTACCGAGCAATTTGGCTGGACTGCCAAAGTGTTCCACGACAAAGTGCATATAGAAGCTTCTCAACTTTGAGCCGGGAGAAGTGTTACTACACACGTACTGCACGTCATCGCAGGTCATAGGTCGTCCGAAGATTGGTCTTGTGTGCTGTTCATGAAGACGACGCATTGCGCAGTTTTGGAATTCGATAGATCGAAGCTTGTCCCCAAGAACCCAACATTTCGCATCAGCATTATAAATCGATACCGATGAGGGAGACTCATAGCTTCCATAGTACATCCATTCCACAAAAAGGCCAAATACTTCAGGTGGATAGCCGTGAAGTCTGATTCGCTTATCGGATTGCTGAAGACTCGAGGAGGAGGTTTCTTTCAGGTAAGGCGAGTAATGTGAGACCAAATTTATGGGAAGACACCATGTCTTGAAAGACTTTGTTTCATCACAGCTTGACGATGGTGTTGTTGTTCCAACTTGGATCTCCACTCCGCTGCCTTGAAGTCTGATTGAATTAACCTTGTCTCAGTTCGTGTAGTAGTGAACATACAGTTGCATTTTGCCTTTGTCGACCAAGGTCTTTTTGATCAAAAGTTTCGAGTCGGTCGCGAAAAGACTCTGAGCATTCGGATTGGCAGTGTGTGCAGCATTACGGCCCTTGTCGTGCTTATAGTCCTCAAGTCTATGCTCTTCGAGGCTGAAACTTCTATAATCCGGATGAAAAGAAAACGTTTTGTATTCCTCCCAAAGTCCATTGTCTATGCGCTCTCGTATGGGGTCGGTAGGTAATGGCTTGTCCCATGTACCAAGTTTGGCGGTTTTAGCGCCTTTCATTGTCCATTAGTACATACCATTTACATACATATATCGTTCAAATTCATACAGTTCTGGCTAGGAACAGAGCCAAAAGCAAAGCTGTTCATTGTCAAAGATCATGAGTGAGACAAAACATTACTGTCAAGAGAGGCTTACCTCATTTTTTTATTCTGCTGGCTGCGACGTCACGTAGCAAGGTAGTGAGTGAGTGTGAGGAGTATGAGAAATTTTTATGGTCTGATATGTGGCACTTGGCAAAAAGGCACTGCCTTTATCTCTCCGCCTTGAGGTCAGAGCGCCATGGATGAGACACGTGAAACGCTCTGAATAACCGCTAAGCATACCAATCAAAAGATAAAGGCTAATTTAGGATGGCGGCATGTAAAGTGTGGTCCGGAACCCCTCTTTCAGCAAGTAAAATTTAAACGGTCTAGCTCTGTTATCTCTTACCGCTTTGTTTTTCCCGTTGGTTCTTGCCCAGCTAATTATGCAGATTTCATAACTCCACCTTGACAGGCCTCTTGTTGGTCCTCTGATGGTTTCTCTGCATCTAAGCGCCCCCAATACCTGTATACCCTTGGAGGCGAAGGCGTTAAAAACGTCACAGGAATACCGAGGTAGAGAATCGCAAATGGGTGATTTATAATACCGCGACAAGAGATCTTCACAGACATACTACGCTTTTAAATCAATGCCCACTCGGTACTGCCTGATATTCTGAGGCTACTAGTATAACACGGCGCAAATCCGAGTCACGTCTTTTCTTTCCATAGCCTTTTTTATGAAATAATGGGATTTGGCTCTGAGGTTATTCACCTTCTGTTGCAACTAACCAGCACACTCAAGTAATAACAGTCAAGATGATGCTACTAAGTCTATGCTAGACTATACTAAACCCGCATAAATCTTTTCATAACTTAGGATAGAAGTTCTAGATTTTCCTGCTTGTCCTGGACTAACTGCTGACCCCAAGGTTAAACTTCAGACCGCCAAGACGTAAAGTTCTTCACAGGCAATTTTTATTAATAATAATAATACATATATAAGAGAAGACCTCAAATTTGTTTCGTGCTAGTAGATTTCAGCCATAGAGCTCAACGACAAGTACAAACAGATCTAGCTCCCAAATCCTGTATTTAATAACTATCCCATCGCTTAACCTTCCGCGGCTTTTGCCCTCATCAAAACATTCTGTACTTATAGTAGCACAGTGTCAGGACTCAACCTAGAGATGACGTGCTCACGCCAGTAATCAATGCCCGCAATCATGGCACCAGGTCCAGCCAGCCCCAAAGCACCAACGGAGGCTAAGTCTCCTAACACAGCCTGCTTTGTTCTCACAAAGCCGAGAGACCGCAGTTCCCAGACAGAGTAGAGGCAGTATGCCAGGCCCGAGGCTGCACTGATGACACCTGTATTGGGACCGAAAGGGGTTACCTGGGATATGGCCGACAGCGTCCAGTCGGTGGTTGACACATTTTTGACGATGACGGGAGCAGCCAAACAGAGAGTAAGCGCAAAGGCATGAGAGAACTTGAGGGGCGCTACATCCTCGTTTGTATATGGCTGAAGTTCAGATGGGGGAGCATAGTTGATTGGCCTGTCTTCAACCTTCGTCTCGGCTTCCAATTCTCCACTATTGGTCGCCTTGGCACGGATAGTAGCAAGTCCTCTAGTGAAGCCAGCACAAAGAAAAGGGTATGCCTGCCAAACTGTCCCGACGTAGTGCCTAAGTTTTGCATCTCCAATCGGCAACAGTGCTGCCACTGTTGGTGCCACGTATCCGAGCAGAACGCCTGGTACGATGGACTTGGCGATCTGAGGATCGACAGGCCTATGGGTAGTGGACTTGGTGGAGAAGATGACAGAAGACAGGCAGAAGAATGGCAGCACTGAGCTCGGACCGATAAGTGAGTAAATGAGCGAGTAGACCGTGGTCCTGTTCTTTGTTAGTGGCTGCGCTAAGGTATCCGTCATATGGTTGATACGAACCACGACAACGGGTTTAGTGAGTTTCCGCGCCGGGAGGCCTCTATGAGCCAGCCCGAGAGAACGGGGACCAGGTTGACTAGGCCTGTCGTCGAGCTCTGCCCAACTATATTTCCCAAAAGACCTCCAGCACCCCATTGCTGAAGGGCGCTGTAGAGAACTCCTGTCCCAGATCCAAGGCCCTTGTTCTTGAGCGCAGCATAGAGCGACAGCCCAAGAGTTCCAGTTGCTAGAACCCAGGGGACTCGCCTAGCAATACCGCTCTTAATGGGTTTCGCAGGTAATTCGTCCTCAAACGGAACAAAGTGAGGTCGTTTCGGAACAGGGACACCTTGAATCCTCGTAGCCTCGCAACAGATCGGGATGACGATGTCAATAAAGGCGCTTGGACCAAAGAGCGAGACAAGAGGTTTGAAGATGAAGCGAGCCAATGGGAAACGCTGGCTGATCATCATCTGGAGTGAATGTGCTTGCTCGACTAGCCGTTTGGCACGCTCATAACGAAGTGCGTGGACCTCTGATAGTGCAGTGTCTATCTGAGAGTCCGAAAGGCCCTCGGGGCTGAGCTTGAGTTGACGAACCAGGGCGTTGACGAGCAGTGCGGCAGACTCCATGGCTCCGTTGCCGCCTTGACCAGATGCCGGATCAATCTGTGAGACATATTAGCTACGCAAGAAATGGTTGATTGTGAGCTGGCATACCTTGTGAGCTGAATCTCCTATGGTGACGATGCGTTTGTAATGCCAACGATCAAAGACATATTCCTCAAGTGGAACTAGTGTCGACATGATCTTTCGGTCATACAGCTCGCCAAAGGTGACGTTCTGGGCGATATGGTCACCGTGGTGCTCTTTCACCAGTCCCTCTTCATCAGCCTTGGTGTACTTGGAAATATCCTTCCCACGCTTTGTCTCCGGAAGACCATCGAAGAGGAACCAATACGTTCGATCTCCTGGTGCTGCTATGATCAGATACGCGTGGCCATCGCCAACAACCATCTGTTGACTTCGGTAGCCCAGAGCAGAAGGCCGTTTCGAGATTCCAAAGATGCACCTGGTCGAGACTGGAACTCCTACAGAACATGTGAGCGACGAAGATAGCGGGGTGAAGTGATACGTACGAGAGTTTTCATCTTCAGGGAAGAATCCTGGGCTCTGGTCCTTTCCAAGACGCCACATTTCGTCTCTTACTGCGCTGTGGATTCCATCTGCTCCCACGACAATGTCGCCCTCGTATACGGAGCCACCTTCAGTGTAAGCTTGGACTCCACCCTCGACCAATTCGACACGAGTAACCCGCTTCTTGGTCAACACCCGATCTTTATGTTTCAGATTCTTGTACAGGACCTGCAATAACATCTGTCGATCAATGAAAATAGAGGGATAGCCGACCCTTGTCTCGAGGTTAGTAAAGCGACGCTTCCCAAATGATATAATATGTCAAGCTTTTCCCTACCTTTTCTCAAAGTGAACCGAGAGACTGGTTAGTGAAGGCGCGGCAATTGGGAGACCATCAGGCCCGTACATGCCCCCAAGAGTATAGCGGCAATCCCCAGCGATGTCGAGGATTGGTTCGTAACATCCAAGTTGGTCGAGGATGCGGAATCCGTTGGGCAGAATGCCAATGCTGGCACCAACTTGGGGGGCTATTTGAGGATATGCTTCAAGGAGGACATAGTCTATGTCGAATTGTTCAAGCATATTGGCGACAGAGAGGCCAGCTACGCTGCCACCAACGATGATGACCCTGAATCCCATGGTAATGATTTGTTGAAGTGTAGTTTTTGGTGATTTGACTGCTGATTCTGAAATGGCATGAGATCATTATATATATACATGGTGATAGAGACACAGAGGCCTTGTTAATGGGTTTTCGGGTTTGAATGTGTCCGTTGCCCGAAAAGGGATCGACATCAACTAGAGTCCGAGCTTCAAGTTTCCCCAGACCGGCCAACGAGAATTACCCAACCGTGTTTCCACTCTCCCTTACTAAGCGGAACTATGAACAGATGCATCAAATTACGAGTATTCGGGATGTCACAAACGTGGTGAGAAATGACACCCTACAACTGTATCAGCCTCCTCAGCACTATCTAAGAGCGCTACCGTATGCGCAGCCCATTCGTCATCTTCTAGTCTCAAGTTGCTGCGCTCAAACTAGATAAACCTTAACTTATACAAACAAGAAGCACATGCCGGCTCTTCTACTACATTAACTCCATTCTGGAGTGCCACTAAGAAACAGAGTTGTCTCTGGTTGTTGCCGGTTTCTTTACGTGCGTTCAGGGCTATGTATCACCACCTAGAACTTACGATACGAACCACCACTCATATGGGCTACTAAAAAATTTTCGCCTATGTTTAATGTGCAAGAGGCGTTTTACTCTTGGTTATATCTCATTGACTTCATAGCGACGAGGCTTCATTCATGATGAAACGTACAACCAAGAATCAAGCCCATCCGCCTCCCGGGCCGTCAACGTATTGGTAGATCTGTCCTGCACAACATCTGCCCATCATCTACAAAGGAATCTTAACTGCTTCAATCTGTACAAGGATCCCAAACAGATCAGTTAACCCTGCTCTTTAACCATCTTCCCATCCGCGAACGTAAAGAGGTTCATGCCAACTATTCCAAAGGTTTTCCCAGATGGCGGAAATCCCATGAAAGGACCAGTCTGGGTGCCGCGGGTTTTAGAGCGCAGCACCACTTTATCTCCTTCTGTGATTATCTGCTCGACGCTCCATTGGATATCGGGAAAGGCGGCGCGCATCATGCCTAGCATTTCGAGAGATCCACTGACACCCTTTAAGGGCTTGCTGTCGAAAGGGACGTGAAATTCGGCTGACTCGTGGATGACTTCGCTACCAATAGCGGCATCAGCTGAGTTGATGAACTCGACGAATCGGTGGATAGCTTGTGAGTGCGACATGGCTGTGTAGTCGCAGAGTTTAGCTAAAACGCAGGGTGCAAGTAGGAATGTTATGGAGAGTTTTTCTTTCTGTACTATTCAACTAAGTAAAACTCTTCTCAATTTGGTACCTACCTATGTAGTGAACTTATATATTGGTCCAAAACTCTATTTGAAAGCGTATCTGCGGAACTATTATCCATCTTGTCCTGGTGACTAAGCGGGCTCTGTAGTCTGCACGATCTGGGGTCCATGTTGTTCAAGCGGGAGTAGCAAACACCCGATCCGCCGACACCCTAATTTGCCGAGCTTTAAAGCTAACTCAATACGTTCTGAACGCGTTTCGTGCAGTGTATCCGTGTTTATTCCACTGGGCAATTCTCTTGTTGCTCCGGAGTCTTGCGAGTCTGTCCCTCTTACCTTTTTACCTTGGTTGGAGATTGCTCCAGCTTTAGAGGGACCGTACACGCCGTCGGAAGGATGGAAAAGCCCGCAGGGCCGCTTAGATGGCGAGTCGTTCTATAATAAAGACCTATACACCAGATCATGGAGAAGGTCCCCCGCCCAACAGCCCCCCGTCAGGGCAGGGCAGTCATAGTCACTGGCTCTAACACGGGATCTGGCTTTAAAGCGGCCAGGCACATAATCAACTCGAAGGGTGCCGGGCTGATCATAGCGGTGCGCTCAACTGGAATGAAGCCGCTAAACGGGTTCTTTTAGAGTCTGCGGGCAGTGATCTAGCCATTCCGGAAGTGTAGCCCTTGGATCTAGCGAAATGTGCCAGCGCCAAGGCAATTGTCGCGCAAACAATCATCCAGCTACCCCAAATAGATGCGGTGATCAAGAATGAAGGTATTATCTCAGGAAAGTGGTGAGAGGCTAAGGATAACGAGCGCATGGTGACTTTCGACGTCACATCGATCTTTCTGTTACCTCTGCTGCTTCTGGCGAAGCTTAAAGAGACTGCTGCCCGTCAAAACACGAGACCTAACTTGACTATTGTATCGAGTGACATGCACTACACAGTCGATTTCAATGAGAAGGATGCTCCCGAGGGCATCTTCAACAGCCTGAATAACAAGGAAGGTGCTGGCATGACCAGTTGATATTAGGTCTTTTTGTACGTCAATCATTAATGCATAATCGCTAAGTTACCTTTACCAGAGCGTTGGGTCATGTGCTATGGACCCCTCTGTTCCTTTGTGGCAGCTTCTTTTTAAGACTCTGATCGCTACACCTTTCTCAGTCTACATAACAAAGCTAACTACGCCGAGCATGGTCATGGTTTGCATTGATCTTTTATAAGCTAGAGCAGTAGCGCTATGTTAGCTCTATCGCTATTTCAAAATGGGCTATGCCCTTTGACATCTATCCCTTGTTCTAAGCCAACTCTAGACTAGGAACATGGCTTTCAACTCTATTATGCTCTAACAGTTACGAACATCAATAACTATAAGGCGTTATTGGCTAGAATAGAATATCGGGGAGCTCCGGTCAGCTGATCTTTGCATTATTAAGTCAGATAGCAGATCTATTAAAGCTAAAAAAAACTTTCCTTTACTCCCTTCTGGATAAGTATCTACATTACTGTTTATGTTTAGCTTAGATAAGAAAGCTTTATATAATTACAATAAGTTAAGTAAACCCTTACGTCTTAGGATCTGCTTACTGTTACAGTTATATATCTACCTATCTCTTATAATATTTATTAATTACCTTATATTATATTACCTTATAATTATTAAAATAATAGCAAACCGAGGACCTGTAGTTATTATTATTAATAGCGTCGTCTTCTTTATTTTACTAATCTCTCTGCTAATACGCTATTATGTATAGTTATGTATCGTTAAGAAATTCTCGGCTAATGATTATTTCATGATACTTGGGACTATAAGCTATGTCTTTAACGCTTTTAGGTAAGGTTTTATAACAGTCAATAGTCTTTCTTTACTCTTAGCGCAAGCTTCTTTACTGTAGCTGTTAAATATGGGCTGGGACAGCATGTGCAAGACATCGAGATACATAACGCCTTCAATGCTATAAAGGTAGGCATCTGTTCAATTTGTTTAATTCCTACAGGCTGGTTCTAATACTAAATTGCAGTATTTATGGCTTTCTTGCCTGTTTTACTATCCTGCTACAGTAGCAGCTAGGGTTACGGTATGCTGGTTCTTGCTTACTGTAGCCGTGAGCAGCCATCAAATAATTGTCTACTTCGCAATAGCTGCAGCTACTTTCACTGGCACCTTTCTGCTTTCCATGACGGTATTTCAGTGCAGCCCTATCTCATCCTTCTGGGACAAGACTCAGATTGGATTATGCATTGAGATTGATCTTATGATTATGGCTGCTATACTGTACAGTGTAGCGGCTGTATTATCAGACTTGGTTACTGCAACTTTATCTACTTATACAATTTGGAAACTACAGCTTGACATGAAGAAGAAGCTATTCATCATACCACCTGTGTCTATGGGCTGCATGTAAGTTTCTCGCGTAATTGAATGGTGGTTATCGTGCTAATGCCACTATAGTTCTTCGATAGCGGTAATTGCGCGGTTACCTACTCTGGTAAAGCTGAAAAGTCCTGACATTCTTTGTACGCCTAATACCCATTCTCTTGTTTCCATTTAGCAAGTCAACCATTATTGTAATAGGGGACGCTATAGACTTGGTGATATGGTCCACTGTCGAACAAGGATTGGCCGTTACAGCGTGCAGTCTTTCAACCTTTTGGTCTTTACGCTCACGGTCTAGGGGATCAACTACGATCCGCCGACAGGGACTCTGAGATACTGCCAATTCAGCTACCTATTTCTGATCATAATGATCACTTCACACGACACAGCCAAAATTTTGGATCGAACAGGCCTACTGCAGTTAGCAGTTCTGAGAACCATGATACGAACCACAATTCCTTGGAACTTCATGCAGCAAATGGGGCCAGAGATAGCGGTACAAATGTGATAGACATAGCACCACTGGGAATCTACACAATGGATGATATCGATGAGTATGGATATGATGATGAGATGGCCGAATTTGTTCACGAAGGAGTTACGAGATGTTCTAGCTCTATATTTGACTGGAATATAAGCTAAGATCGGCAGAAGGACGGCATTCCAATTTTAGGTGGTCTGCGGGCCTCTGCCGTGTAAAGGGAGCCAAGAGACCATTTTTTTAGAAATTCGAAGCTCATATCACAGCCTATGTCAATAATAGACTGACTGACAAGACGTCTAGACGCCTCTTCAGTGTCTGATTGTTCCAGTTCAATATATGGCGTTATTGCAGGTGAATCTTAATGAATTACCCCATATATCCATGATGCTGTTTCGTCGAACTGCGACGGACTGTACATGGAAGCTCCAATGGACACTGGGTTTGAACTTGGCCACAATCCTGACATGGCCCCTGGGCGGATCGGACATTTACACTGTTTGGCCATGTGACAGTTTGTCATCTTTACTAAGGCATCAGGTCCTGCGCCATAGACCCATCCGTCTCCGCGAGCATCAGCAGCCATAACGTTGTGCGTCTCAAAAGCGTCCCTAAGTATCAAGGCAGTGTCTAAGCGCCCATTTTCGGAGCTTATATGCGACCTGATTTCGAGACTGCGGTTGGTAGTTGCCACATCCATGAGATCTGTCCACTCCTCGATCTCGAGTGACTCTCTGGTACGCACAGTCCAAATCAAGGTGAACCGACTATTCACAGACCCAGCGTCCAGCCACCATCGTGCTAGACTTGAAGCTCCCGTAACACCTGTTCCGCCAACAAGGCACAGGATGTGAGATGCATTGATATAGCCGGCATCGTTGATGCGATAAGGTCCCTCAAGTCGAACTTCCAGATCTCTGTTGTCTTGGACATTGGGCACCAAAGTCCCCAACTTCCAGGTCCACTCTTTGTCGAGTCTCCTTTGAGGTTTACCGCTCGCCCGTTGTATCAGAAATCGGGGTCCATGACTAGGGGAAGCCGAAATGGTAGCCATAAGACATGGATTTGTAATATGCTGACTGCTGGGGCGTTGAAATGGCAATGCAGTAAGGGCTGGCAGGTCGACATGGTTTTCTCAGCCATCCTTTCTCCAGAATCCCATTGTGCATGTTCCTAGTATCTTGATTGATTTCTTTGAGACCATAGATATAATGAGACCGAGACAAAAGTTGTTAATACTAATGTCGTAAAGGTGTATATAAGAGCCTGGTTATTCACGCGAGACTGCTCTCCTGCTACTCCAGCCGACAAACTGGAAGTCACAAACCCTGTACTAAACAGGCCCTAACAGATCGTGTTAGTATACTTGTTTTGATGAGACGGGGGTGTAACAACAGTTGTGAGAATAGTTGGCAAAGTGATAAGACTAGCGATAGCAATGACCTTCATCAACTCCGAGTCTTTCTTCGCAGACATTGCAATATTGAGCATAGTGTCTTGATCCTTTCTGCTTGCTTCTGTGAGGCAAGTTAACCTGCTAGTGTTTTCTGACGTGGCTTGTATTTGTCGCACATAAGAAAGCATTGTCATCTAGTATTAAGGTCAATTTCAGGTTATAGTCTAACCAGAACTCAATGGAGAATTACCAGGTTCGATATTTGCTGGATCAGCTGTAACATGCTGTTGACCCATTTCAGACTTACCTCTATTTGGGACACGCATGACATTAGCTGATGTTTCGTCGCCAACTGATCCAAACTCTCAATGTCATTGGAATGGCTAGTAATCAATGACCGCAGCCCATTGAGCACCTCTTTGTTCGACTCAAACTGAATCTGAGCGTTATGGAGGAGCTCTGAATGGTACTGCAGATCTTGAACCATAGAGATCGAGAGTTCATTGTGGGCTTTTTGCACAGGTTGCCGGACTTTTCGGCTCTATAAAGCAGACGACTTTGTTAGTACAGCTCTCTTTTGACATAACTATAATTAGAACCTTTGTTCTTATCTGGTTCTCCAGGTATTGAAGATGGGCGGTGGAAGCCGGGAAGCTGAAAGAAAAGAGCAGGCAGTGTGAGCTCATCCTATGCTTTCTCAAGCTTAGATATGATGAGGGAAGGTCCAGAGCCGCTTTTGTAGGCTGCAAGATAACCCACAACTCTCCGTGGTTGCTGAACTCATGATAAACGCCCATTTTCCTTTCAGCCCAAGGGTGCGAACTTCTTCCAGTCTTCGCAATATAGCCTAATATGTATGCAACCGCTGTTATTTTATTGTTAATACTCTGACGAGTTAGTTTGCGAATTCCGGTGATGTAACATACCATACTCATATAATATAGCATTGCTCCTGGGTGTTTTTTCAACATCCTTTTGTATAATTCTTGAACCATATCCATAGGTACAATCAGTCCCAAAGCTCTGGCTCGGATGTCCAAATCCTTGAAGTATCCGAAGGAGCTCTTCCGGTGCCTTGATTAGAGACAGTATTTGGCTCATTGATTGAATACTGATGTTCAGAGGGGCCCACGAATGATCTTGGAATAAATAGCTTAAGAAGATTCATTAGAGATATAAGTGAGAAATACTCCACGGGCCATACATACATAAACGTGGCCCCGGGAAGTTTGGCATGTTTCTAGGCAAAGTTAGAAGCAGACACTACTTGGCCGAAAGAAATTATTTACACACATTAAATGAGCCGTCAAAATCTCGATCTTGGAGTACGACATCCGTCTCGATGTTGCCGTTATCATCCTCATCTTCAGAAAGGCGAACTGTTTGGAATTTGACCTTTGTCGCTGTTGGAGAAAACAACCTGGGCTTCGACTTTGTAAGGGCACTGACGAGGCCTGATATCGACTGTACGGCTGAGATCTCTTGGCATTTGACGTGAGAAGTCATTTCTTAGAACGAAGAAAGCTTTGTAACAGAGACAATCAATTCAAGAGAACTAGGTTTTATCTAGGAAACAGCCCGTGCTTTTATATGACAGGCCATGTCGTCGCGCAGCTCGTGATTTCATGCTCATCTGACCACTCATTGCCTGCCTCATTGGGGCTGTGAAATGAGGGGTTCCTATCTTCCGTCATTTACCATGCTCGGAAGCTCTCGGCAGCCAATTAGGCATCTCCGGCCAATTTGTCCAGTGTACTCTTATCGTAGTAGACGCTCGTTATTTCGTCCTTGATGAATGACAACAGAGTCTTAGAAAACATTGACGCCCCCGGGGATTAGCTTGATAAACTCACTGGTGTCATCTCCCGCGGAACTTCGACTGTTATGAACTCATGCGTGGTCTGTTTGGTGATTGACTTGTCAGCCTAAATGTAGCACAAGACAGTCGCGCCGATAGTGGCGGTGAGGAGATAATCTGACATTAACAATGCTACAGCCCTTGCCTTTAAAATCGGCACTTGTTGTCCAAAGATGTCCCAGCTTCTGTTTGTCGATGTATCGAGACGGAAGATCTTGCTGGATCATGATGGGAATTGGGGTTTGCAAATATTCTAGGCAACGATAACAGTCTTTCAAGAAAAACAAGATAGAAAGGAAGAATGACAAATTTGGAAATCAGATCATGGGCCGCATTGAATTTGTTAAACGCCACTCCTGATGCAGTCGCCTCATTGCTGACCATTTTGGACCAATCTGCGTGCCCCTTTCAACCTCCTCAAATTGCGAATCATCTATTCGCGGCCTCATAAGAGGCGCCTGCACGACCCCAACGAGAATCTAACCGTCCAATTTCGTTCTCCCCCTTCTCTGATAGCCAAACTCGGATAAACAGAATTAAATCAGTTCTTATGGCGACCATTAAGATCAAAAGAGGCGGGCGGTTTGGAGGTCAAAAGATCTCACGTTCTACCATCGTCGACTCCACCAGCTTGACCGACCTCCTCATTGCTATCGAGGCATATGGGGTCATCATCCTCCCTGTCTCGCACCAGCTTGGTTTGGAGATTGTTGGCCAAGGTTTGTCAGGCTACATTCATCAAGCAACAGCTGACGTGGAAACGATGCTGGTCTTCAAAAAAGGCGTGCCTAATAGGCGCGCCTTTGACGACGATCAAGAACAAGACTGGTACCACTTGATTACTCAAATCGCTGTCCTCCAGCACAAAGAAATTTCCAAGTCTCAACGCATTATCAACCTGCTGGGTATTACCTTTTCAATCGATCTCATTGGGTCAGTTGGAATGGCATGGCCATTGCTCATCACCAGAAAGGCTACTCTCGGGCATCTAGGTGCTTACTTTTCCCACACAACAAATCCAATCTCCATCGAAAATAGGCGCAAATTCTTTACTCAAGTTGCTGAGGCGGTGCTCACCCTTCATCATTACGGTATATCCCCTATGTGCTCTCCTCTTGCCTCCCAGGCTAACACAATACAGGCGTTGCTCATGGAGATATCAAGCCAGAAAATTTCGTCGTGGACCAGCAGGGAGAAGAAGAAACTTGCCAACTTATTGACTTTGGTTCTTGTGTGATTAAAGAACAGAAGCGATACCCAACCTCAAGTCCACCGTGGAATCCTCCTGAGCTTGGAAGCACAGCAACACCGACCTTGGCAGGCTTCGAATTTGTTTCACAAGCAGACCTGTTTTCATTAGCATTGGTTCTAATTCATATCTTAGTCCCTTCTAGATCTCTTAGGTCTTCCAAGGCATTCTTTCTGCGCACACTTGTCACAGATTCGGAATGGGAACAAACTTGCTTAGACCTAGATCAAGCGCAACAACAAGGGTCATCTTCGTCATTGACCTTCCGCCTTGTTCAAGCAATACAGAACGCAGATTTATCTCATGAGGAGAAGGCTGTTCTCTGCAACATAGTAAATAGTGCGATTCTTCCGCCCAATGGTAGCAGACGGATGCCATGGCAAGAAATCTTCCATCTCCAAAACGACGTGTCGTCAAAGTAAGTTTTCACATCTTTTCGTAGGATTCGATCTCGTTATGGACAAGGTTTAAGGCTATGGCAAGGAACTATACGCTAATAAATCGTTCTTAAGATTGAAATCAGTTCTAGAGGACGAGTCATCCGATACCGTCGAATTGCCACGTCGCATCTTTGATTCTCCCTCATATGTGCACGAAGAGCACAAGATCTTTGAGGTTCGCCTGTCGGTCCACTTTACAATAGATCAATGCTAATTCACTGCAACTCAGCTCCAAGGTCTGCTTGGAGAGCTGGATGATACCGATTTTGCTGTGCGACAGACGGTCTTGAGAGCAGTGAAACGCAAGGCACGGTCATCTGGATGCCATGAATGCCGCAGGGACTACTCCTTCCAAGTGGCCATTTGTCATGAGATAGGATTTGGAGCACCTCCAGTAGCATCTCAGGAGCGTGATTACCTGGAAGCCAGTGGCCTAACGCAAGATGACCTTAACAACGCCGTGAAAAGGATCTCAGAGGAATACAAAGGCACAAATTACGTGCCACAGAAAGTACTGGAACAGCTATTCTTGCCAGTTATACAATCTTCGAATCGCCCAATCGAGTACCAAAGGCGTCAACGACTTCCTGCTGCCACCAAAGCCCTAAAAGCAGAAATCGATGCTAGAACCCGAATCTTCGGACCCACAGACCGCTGTTTGGCCCGACTAATGGAAGAGCTCGCCCAGGTTTATCTAACGCAAGGCGTGTGGGCAGAAGCGGCTGCTTATCAACAAAAAGCAATTAATGCCTTGGAGAGCCATGGAATAACCCATCCGTCTTTCTTATCTGCTAAACTAAGATTGGCCGACATATGGTTTCAGCAAGGGCTTTACCGTCAGGCGGAAAAGGAGCAACGCAACTGCATCTCGCAACTTAAGCCTGTTGTGGGTGATAATCATCCCGACGTTGTTGCAGCATCTATGTCTCTGGCCAAAACAATGTCTCACCAGGGAGCTCATGGCGAGGCTGAAAGCATAGCGCAAGAGGTTGTTTCGTCTCGAAGCAGCACCCTATCACCAAGCCACCCCTTGACCATTAACGCAGAGCTAAATATGATCGGAATCCTCGTCAATGGGGGACGTACACGCAGGATAAAGGAGATCATGTCCGCTGTCGAAAGGAAGCTATCCAATGTCTTGCAGACTGATACTATCAGAAAGGCTGAGTTTGGCATGGTACAAGCCATCGTTTACAGGGAGATATGGCAACTCGATTTGGCCTTGGAAAAGGTTAAGGCTGTTAATTCATGTCTTGCTCGGCAGCATGTCGACGAAAAGGACAACCTTCGACTTTCTGTTTACAGGCTAGAGGCCACTATTCACCATGCCAGTCAACAATGGGGGCAGGAGGAGACACTTTTGAGGAAGGTCATTGACTTCTCAGAAGCCGGCCTTGGAAAGGTGGCCCAAGAGTCCCAATACCTACTTGCGAATAATCTTATATTACAAGGACGTCTGTCGGAAGCTTTGGACATTGTCGGGGTCCTGAAGCCTGATATTGAACTGCCAATGACAACAGACCCAGATGCTTATTATTCCTATTATCAGAAGCTGGCCACTATTCTTGAGCTTCAGGGAGAATATGACGACGCACAAGCACAACTGAAAACGCTTTTGGAACGGTGCAAAGAAGAGTTTGGGAACACCCATGGCTTGACCATTGATGCAGGTATATCCCTGGGTTGTTTCTGGGCGGAAAGGCATCTATTTCGGAAGGCCCAGTCATGTTTCGAGGCACTCCTCGAAAGCACTGCGTATCTGCCTGGAAGCCAGCAAATGAAGATTTCAAGGCATCTGATTACTACCTACCGCCAACTTGGAGAACTCGAGAAAGCCATCGATACTTGTCAGAAGGCATTGGAAAAGGCTTCTGAGACACAGGTCGATGAGAGCAGCAGAGTCCTCCAGCTTCAAAACATTCTTGCAAGTATTTACATAGACTTGGAAGAGTGGGAAAAGGCTGATGAGATTCTGGATTCAATCAAGGGCAAACCCTGTAATGCCCAGCTTTCCTCGTCCATCAAGACTAATCTTCATATCTTGAGAAGGATTCAAGGTCGTCGTCAAGAAGCTCTAGACCTTGCAATGGACGCCCAGAGACTTCAGTCAGAATGCTTAGGAGTGGCAACATCAGAACGTCTCACTGTGGAAAACAATGCCATACGATGTCAGCTCGATTTCTTAGGTCTGATAGATGAGGTTGAGCTACAAGTCCAAGAACTAATGCGTCGAAGGGAGGAGACACACTTCTCCAACCACCCTTTGCACGTAGCTCTGATGTCTGACATCGCTTATGCATACAGCTTATACGGAAGGATGAGAGAAGCGGAGGATCTGCTTGACAAAATTGATGCTCTTGGAGAACTCAGTGAGAGTGACAAACCAATCTCTTACGCGACAGCGCTTGGGAAACGGGCAACCATATACGCGCGTTTAGGGCGATTGCCCGAGGCCGAAAAATGTGAAAGAAAAGCCCTTTCTGTTAGACAGAAGGTTTTCCCTCAAGGACACCCTCTTATCACAAGCACCATGCAGAATCTCGCGACGACGCTGGCCGGTTTACAGAACTATGAAGAGGCCGAGGCACTCCTCCAAGAGATCATCACTATACATGATGATCAGGTCCAGAGGACGACAGACCCATCAGACCTCAGAAGGGCCAGACTTCGCCTTGCATGGACGAAAAAGAATCTGGCTGGGCTGTTATTTCTGCAGGCCAAGGCAGCTGAGTCTCTCAGCCTTTTTAACCAAGCTCTTGAAATCAGCTTGGCTGCTGAGGCAGATCCTCTTGTGGTTCATGAACTCAGGAGCAGTATCGCTCGTGTCAATGAAATGCTAGTTACTTTGGAAGAGAGGAGATAGGACTAGGTATAGTAAAATGAGTGGATGCCAAGATGGCTTGTCCGATTTTAAAACTCAATCTGCATGACTCTTAAGCTTCACAACCAGCGAGCAATTCCACAACCTTCTCTTGAAACATTCTCTGAATAGTATTTTCATCAAAAGGTCCGAGTTGCCCTGTGTCTTCAGCAATAAGTCTCCCAGGGTCCAGGCAAAATCTCACAGCATCTCTATATCTTGCCCCCATTGCTGGGCCCAGCTGGGGTACATAATAATCAAGCAACTTCATGCGGAATTCTTGACCTATAGCTACATCTGGGTTAGACTTTTTCATATCGTAAACTCTCTCACCCCAGCCCAATTCCAACAGGACAATTCCAAGGCCGTAGTAGTCAAACGTTCGCCGAAAAGGAACACCAGGCAAATAGTCTGGATGTTGAAAAAGCTTGTGCTCTGCCTTTGGGCCAAGTGTAAAGCTTGTCGCTTCAGGACGGCTGTCGTTGAACCCAGTCAGAAATGCAAACTTGATGTGCCGGCTGGCAGAGGCTAAATCTGGGCAGAAGAACAGTATGTGGTGTGACGAGAGGTTCTTGTGTAGCCATCCGGCCTGGTGCACTGCGAATAAGCATGCCGCCAGTTCTTTAGCAAGGACGAAATAGTCGCCAAGATCTGTATGTTTATAATCCCCATTGTTTTGTTCAGTCATCACTTGCAAGAAGCTATTGAGAGAGATCAACCGATGGTCATTACTCAGCCTCTGAGCTTCAATCGTGTAGACGAATCCAAAACGATAGTTATGAGGCTCGTGGAAGTAGCCAAGGCAGTTGGGGATTCGATGCTGTGCAGTCCCCAGTCGTGGGGTAACCTTGGGGTCCAACAGATTGACTAGATCATCCATAATCTTGCTAAGCCCCATCTCATGGCCTTTCCAAGATGCGTTGTATGTTTTCCACTCAATCAGGGCAGTCTCAGTTACACCGTCGCGAGTCAGGTATCCAGTGGTTTTTGATTCATGAACCAGCTGAGAATCAGACTCGCCAATCTCAATAAGTCCAGCATCCATATAACGGCTCTTTTGCCCATACTGAATAGAAGCGGATATTGCCATGGACATGTGCTTCATGGCTGCGCCGACTCCCACCCACCGATACCGCACAGGCATGGCCATGGCACGAATCTGTTGAAGTGTATCGATATCTTCTATTTCGCAAACATTCTGGATCCATCTCGCCTGACATTCATCGGAGGACGTTTTTGGTAGAGGTTTGCAAAGTTGGTCGATAGCATGTAGGCAATCATACGGAAGGCCTTCCATACTCTGACTCATGCCATCATCACGGCCCTTATTTAACGCTTCGTAGAGTTCTGTTACATAGCGTAACAAATCTCCACTGATTTCCCTCTTAACGGCTTGATGCAAGCTGGCATACACAGACCACCAAGCCTCGAACCGTTCATATTCAATGACATGCAAAATGCGGTGCTTTGCAGTCAAGCCTCGTGGATCGGGAGACATTAGATCCCTGAAGCAATTGTCAACGGCCGCCACACCCGAATGCAGAGCAAGAGTTCTGAGATTCAGTGCCACGTCTGACATTCTGGGCCTTCTGGAAGCGTGAGGGTCCATGATTTCTCGAATCTGGCTGACCAAATGAACCATCAAAGGATCGCGTGGGGCCGTGGCAAGGACAGATAGCCATTCTACCACCGCTGGTCGAATTCCTTTGTTCAGATGAAAAGAATGGTCAGTCATCGGGAATAGTCCATCGTGAGTAGCCCGTCTCTTTTCCCGAAAGTCTTTGACACTTTTCCCCTCTAGGAGGGTTGCGACCTCTGAAAGGATACAGCCAAAAGCCCAAACGTCCAGTGATCGCCTAACGTCCCTGTTTACACAGGCTTGGTAATCGAATGCTTCGGGCCCCAGGTAGTCATCTTGCCCCCCGGTGAGCGAGCTTGGTCTTTGAAGTCTCATCATCGGTCTTCATTCTAGATAACCCAAAATCAGAAAGCATAAAGAGTTTTCGGTCAATGTCGACAAGAATGTTAGCTGGTCGCAGATCATGATGGTAGCCAATTCTGCTGATGTTTCCTAGATCATCCTGCAGGGAAAAGTTATGGATCTGACTGAGGGCCTCTGCTATTCCAAACATGTTCCGGTAAACAGTATGGGGCGCCATAATGGACGAATCTTCCTGATGTAGGAAGGTTTTGAGATCCTGCGTAGCTAGTCGAAAGAGAAGATTGAAAGATCTGCGATAGGTGTAAGAACCCAGAAATTCTACTATGTTTGGATGCTTAAGGTTTTGAACAAGGTCGAGAATCGCCCTCTCTGGGGATCCGGACATATCCTTTTGTTGTTCCTTCCGAGCTATAAAGACCTCCTTTCATGGTACTGTCAGCGTGCATAGAATAAAGGTGAATCATGCCTCCCTACCTTTGCGGTATGTGTTTGGATGAGCGTTTGGCAATTGGCATCTAGGCCGGTTTTCCAAACTATTCCGAAGGCACCTTTGCCGACCTCTTCTTCTGATAAAATGGGCAATACTGCATCATCCTGGATTTCGAGATGGACTTGGCCTCGCTGAAGGTTAATTGGGTTGAACTGCCACTGTTTGTCTATGAAGTTCTTGCGGACAATCTCGGGTAGATAGTCGAGGCTCGAATCAGTATAGGGAATTCTTTCATCAGTGTCCCGACGGAAGATAAATTCCAAGATGTAACCTTCGTCTTTGTTTGAGATCAAGATGGCCATTATCAGGAACGCCGAGTTCATCACAAGCCTTGCGAACCGGCAGACATCACACTCGTTTCCTTTCAATCTTGGGATCTCTGATAAGATAGCTTGCACCCGGCTCTCGCTGATGATGCTGCTCAAGCTATCGCGAGTGTAATAGTATCCCTTTGGAGGACCTTTGGCAATTCTTCTGACGCCCAGAAGATCGGTACATATGTCTGTCATCTTACGTATTGTAGGTAAGCGGGGTAAGTAGTAGTCAGTGAAAAGAGTAGGTCAGATCAGCTGAGACAATAAATGCACCTACATGTATCCGTATTGGCGGAGTCTTTCGTGGCTTAATATCTAATAAGCACCCGCTAAATGTATATACTCTTAATATAATATGCTTAAAATACATTCAACAATGCACTGCTCTTAAATTAGAGCAGCCTAAAGCTCTACTTTCAGAGGAGCGGTGCTCATGAAGTATACTGACTACAGCTTGCAACAGTATTAAAGCAAGGATCGTGAGACATTCCAGATATCTTGTAGATGGCTTTCATGTCAGTAAATTTCAGATTATTGAATCTCAAGCATAGTCAACACCCTTTTTAGTCAGAAGGTAGTTTAATAGCACTGCATATCTCCAATTCTATATATTATAGTTATAAATCTTAGTCAATGCAACTCCAGAATCATAATGCTATAGCCAACTTCCCTGAGGAATCCTGTAATAAGTTAGTAGACTCGTATCGCGGTCGCACCTAGCGAGATTGGCCAAAGAGTCTCGCGGCGATGCGCCACCGGCAGCCATTGCAGCTGAAATCTGCATGTGATTCCAGACTTTTGTAATCTTTTTCCTCTGTTGGCTGAGCCTCTCTGGCGTTTCTGGACGTGGGTAGCCTCGGACTACAGCTTCTTAACCTCTCCGGGGCCTCGAGACAGCTGGGCATTGCAGGCCTTGAAGAGAGTTGAGCTATTGGATTAATCCCATCTCTCTGTCCTGTAGAGATACAAATGCCAAATTTGTGATCGGAGAAGAGCCCTTACGTTTTTCGCTTATACTGTAGCAGAAGTTTTCGGCCCAACAGATCTAAGCAGATAACAGAGGGGATACGCCAGGCCTTCAGTGACATCACTCTGCTTTGAACCACTTAATATAACAAATAGCTTCCTTGAGTGGCCATGGTCTACCCTAGAGAAACACAACGGTATTAGATGATCTAGAGAGACGCTAAACATTAAATAAGGTACTGCATTAGTAGCAGCATATTAATGAGGATCCCTTGTGATTGCTGTTTCTTGTATAAACCTTACATTAAACTTTTCTTTTCGTTGATTTTCAGAGCAAAATTTAACAATAAGATCCGCTGGATGAACAGTAAAGAAGTGATAATTAATTTACAGGGATGTTTAAGTGTTGAATCTCTAAAGGATTCTGAGTGCTATAGCTAGCTACCTAAGTAATAGCGGCCTCAGTCAGTGAGATAACGGCAGTTCTCTGGCAGAGTCCATCATGACGCTAAGAGGTCAAGATCTAAACCAACTTCTCACGATGCTACAGTATGACCCGGGCCGTATCAATGGATTATCTGTCTATTCACAGACTCTGTCGCCACCACTATCCAAATAGGTCTCATCCCCAGCTTATTGAGGATGTCTTTGACCAGGCGGCAAAGAGCCTCATTTGAAAGCGTCTATTCATATCCGAGAATGTTTTCTGTAAGCTTGGCAGCCCGATGCAATCCAAGTCGCCAACCTTTCAGACACTACCCTCAAGGTGAAATTGATTGTTGCTTTGACCTTGGCTGGCTGTTGTAGCTCAGCATTGGTGCGCAGACAAACAAAGGTAAGTTCTCAGCGAGCTTGGACTGAAGGGCGATAGGACGTCGTTCGCAGGGCTCATGCCACTTCGGGATCCCGCGAATTGCGCAAGGTGGGTTATCCATCCACAAAGCGGCAATAGAGCGAAATGACTGTGGAGTGCACAAAGCAACGGGAGCTCCCGCCGGGAAAGCGGATAATTGCTGTATCCCACTTGGAAAAAAGCAAAAAAGCTCGGCAATTGGTCAAGCCATAAGGACCTCTGCAGGCGGCTAACAGTTAAGGAGGCAAAAATGCCCCGGATGGCTAGTCTATGTGTCAGAAACACTAGACAACTTACGAGAAACTCATATTGTTTATGGTGAGCTTAAGAGGATTTTGACGACTTTTTTTATTCTTCTTAGAAGAGATCCAAAGCCATTTTGTTACTGTAATGAAGTTCCTGGCATTAGCTCCAAGTCCCCATATATCCACTACTACTGCTCCATCGACAACGAACTAATCTTATTCGTAATCCTTGTATCTCATTCATTCGATTTGCGCACCAGAAATTCTTCTCTCTTTTCTCCTTCCTGGTGATGTTGTTTTGACCGGCAAGAACTCCGGTCCCTCTCGAGGCAACCAGTCACATCAACATCCAGGCCAATGCAACTATGAGATCTACAATGCGAGCTCAGCTAGCTACTATCCTTGTTAACTGCAGTGACAATATTGACGGTTCGAGGCTGGTTGAAAACAAATGCATGGTCTTGGCAAGAAAATACAGGTATGAGCCCACGATGCATGATCATGATTATGCACGGTCCTCAAGACCGTCACGAGACCTCGACAAATCGGAAAGTAACTAACAAAAAACAAGATTCTGCATCTCTGAGGTTGGTGATCTAATCTGAGGCTTGAAAATAAGGCCTTCCACCTCGGAAAGAACTACTGCTGTATCACCGTGTTGTCACACCGATCCAATTTGCCTGCCTTGGTCTGTCACTCTGTCGCACAAGCCAAAGCCTCAAGGTCGTGGCGATCGACGATCACTTGCGTCAATACGACGTTGTACTGTGGTAAAAGATTGATATCGATTTCTGTACGCCGATGAAAGCCATACTACATATTGCAGATCTTGGAGGAGCTGAGACATATAGCGATAATCTAGGTAGTGATCTCCAAGACATAAGATAGTCAACAAGTGGCTGAACAGGTGCTGTTACCCTATTGGATCCCTATGACAGGTAACGAGTAGTAGGGCAGTAGAGACATCGCATGCAGGCATACTATCAGACCGAGTTAGGCCTGACTGACAAATCGTGAGGCTGGCGGACAATTGGAGTGGTAATACAAGCTCCGTAAAAACACGGAACTTCTTATCAGAGTATGTAAAGCGCAGATCACTCTTGTTTTCACCTCCCTCAGCGATTCTCCTTCGTAAACCAAGCCTTTTCTGAATATTGCCCCTCTGAGACATCCCAACGGGTCCTTGGCTACCCGTGGCAGGGGTGAAAAACGCATGTCAGTATTGCCACTTCCAGTGCTGAACGTTTTTGATAGAAATGTCTTGTAAATTTTTTGGGGCTAGAGTGAAGTACTGTTGCGGCACATGCATAGAATCCACTTTCTCTTCTGGACTAACAGAGCCTGTTTAGGGTTGTTCTCCCTGTAAGCGTTACGAGAGCGCTTTACCACGTCGAGGAGCGATCTTCAGCAGGAAAAAGCAAAGGCAGAAAATAGTTCAGTGCGCTGTGCCAAAGTCAGACACCAGATGTAACGTTCTCTTCCCTCGTTCTGGCCCTTGCGTTCTTCTCCGCATAACACTCAATCAGCTAATTCTGCCCTTTGGGTATTTTCGTCCCATAAGGAGCACTGATCATCGGGGTCAAGCCACCGGGCTGAGACTTCCGGCAATTGGGTCCAATTAAAATCGTGGTCTCAGCCCTCCCTACCGGGCTATCGGCAATAAGACATTGATTCATCATGGTGAGACTCTGTAGACTTGCCCGTTTGCGATCGCTGCATGATCCAGCAACGACAGCTAAGACAATTGAGCCCGGAACAAACACGCGTGGTTGTCGTGGCTGTCTCGGTCTAGGGCATTGTTTGTGCGGGTCATACATGATGAAAAAAAAGAAGTAATTATGCCAAGTTTACTGCGGGTTAAAGGCTGCGTGGCTGCGGCCCCGTTTTGGAGTTCAGCCAAGGACCGGGGGGGGAGAGCAAATGAGGGCGCTTGTCGACTTGTCGTTGACGACGTGGCTACCAGGAGACCCTTGTGCCTCAAACTAGCAATCCAGTACACTCAACGTTTTATGCTGTGATTTCTCAAGATTTCAACTTTGGGGAGTAATGCAGTGTATTGCTTTTGGACGTCGTGAATCAAATCACTGCAGTTAGCCGCGGGAGACACGGAACCGCGCCTGGATCCATGAAGATGCGACGTCTTGGTCACGGAGCAAATGTCCGGACAGCCAAGGCAGTGTCACGATGTAATTTTGTTGTTTTCTCGTCATTGAATTCTATTGATCTCAATTTACTGTTCAATTAACACTGCAACAGCTCTGTCCTATTCTTAGCTGAAATTGTACTTTGATGCCCTGAATCCCCATAGTGCGGGCGCTAACCAAGATACCGGGCCCGTCGGTTGGCCTGAAAATTTACGAGCGGACTCTCGCCCTACAATTCTAAAATCCTTAGCTGGCATCGGCAGTTAGAGTCGTACTGTTACGCAAAAAGTATATTGAAACAATGCAACCATCCCTGTCAGAAATTGAGACCGTGACAAAGAGGAAAGAGAAACAAAACATGATCTGAGCAGGGTAAGCATGGGTCTCTCCCTCATCCCGGCCAGGTACCGAGTGGATGATGAAGATCACAGACCAAGGGAGGATGAGTTGAGCCCCACTAACAGACACAGACGGGTGCAGTGATCGCCCCGAGTTCCGCGGCTCAAAAGTCTATGGACTGGTATCAGCTGAGATGTGTGATGCGGAATATCGTCACGTAGCATTATGGCTTGGGAGTAATCTCGTACAGTCAGGGAGGCAGGCCTTTGATTAAGGAAGTCAACGCGTTTGGTGTGAGCTGTCAAGTATAAAGAGGCCATCGTCCTCCCTCTTGGAATCGAAATCCTCATCAACACTCACCAGCATCTCCAACAGCATCCTCAACACCTTCAAACACTCACTCACTCCCAAAAACCAACTTCTTTCAACTCAACTCCATTCAAAATGCAGTTCACCAAGATCGCCTCCGTCCTCGCCATGGCCGCCGCTGCCATCGCTGCTCCTGCTTCCGGCATCGAGCCTCGCACTGGCAGCAACAATGGCAACAACCAGCCCGCCTGCTCTGCTCAGAGCAAGCAGGTTTGCTGCGACGGTCTCAGCTGCCTCCTCCAGGTTCTCGGCGACGGTTGCTCCACCAGCACTTACTGCTGCGAGTCTGATGCTCCTCTGGCACAAGTAAGTAGCCCAGAAAAGGGAGAACAAGATCTAATACTAACTGTTTTCAGGCTGGTCTCATCAACATCAACGCCCTCAACTGTGTCCAGATTCTCTAAGTGACACGCCTCGGCGACTTGACCTACTCCTTGGAGTAACCTGTTGGATTGTTGGATATCGGGGCACATATGGTGTGAGGGGATCTGATGGAGAAAGCCTATGCCAGCTACTCCGCATGTTAATAGGCAGTGTTGATGTTTGTATTTACTTCGATGACCTTAATTTGAGGTTGAATATACATACAGGGGTTATACTTTGCTTTCCTTGACTCTTGACTGTGAATAATGACATGGTATTAACTCAGCACGATCACAGAAACGAAACCAACTAGATCACTAGCAAAGTCAACAGATGATGACATGAACGACACTCAGACAAGGATTGGAGCTGATTAAATTAACACAAACATCATCATCCAGACAAGCTCCAACTCTACTCATCATGCTCTCGTAAACTTGGACTCAATGGAATCAATGCCGTTATCGGATGCAGCGGAGCTCAAACTCAATCACAGAATGTAACCCAAGGATCCCTGACAATCGGCCCATCCACAACCGTTGAAGAAACAACTTGAATTAGTTTTGACTACAGCTCTGACCTATAGCAGCAAGTGTACGTTCTGAAAACTGTTGAGGTCGTATCCATGCTCGAATAGATCGTTCCAGGCTGTGTCGATGCTTGGCGTAGGATACTCTTGACGAGGCGGTGGGTTCTGACTTTTGACTCCAAACCATGACATGAACTCTGTGTCAATCTCACCTTCGGCATGTGACGTGTTGTCGAAAATTGCCAACGTCGCATTACCCAATCTCCGTATGATCTGGGTACTCCTCTCACCAACCTTTTTGCCGTGTGATATTTTGGACAAGAGTCTTACGCAAGTCTCAATATTGGCCTCGACAACTTCTCTCGTGAGTTCGAGACGGACCACGGAGCTTGCTCTGATGGAGTACAGCATCGTAACAGCAGCCATGAATAGTGAGTCTAGCGCCACAAACGTGTAGATTATCTTGTTCTTCGCGTATAGAGCGTTGTAGCAGCTAATAAGGCTTATGGATGAATCGGCACATAAGCGAATTGCGTCTGCGCTGCTCACCGGCGATGCATGCGATGGCCGGTGGAGGTTGATGACAGCTTGGTGATAGGCGATTTGGAACCACTCTGGCGTTTGGTACATCGACAGTGGCGCAAGGTATCTCGGGGCGGAAAGAAGCCACGCGTTGAGACGGGTGTAGTGTTGTTGGCGTATGGCGTCGAGGTTTCGGCCTTCGAGGTTTATGCCGCCTGCTGAGTGGAGGGCTGAGTAGATGCCCGCGTTGATCTGACGCAGTTCGACAATGTGACGAAATGCAGACATATCTCTGACGTCGGGCAGAATATTCGCTATGGCTTGATCTGCAGGTCCCGAAATTTGCTCATCAGTGAGGACCAATGGCAGGGGTATCGTTATATCAGCATCTTGGATACCCAATGGTCGACCGAGAGAGATTGAGACGCTTCGATCCATGGTGTACAAGCTCCAGAATAACCGTTTTCGCATCTCGGCATCTAGCAGTGTCTTATTGGCCATGCTCTCCTCCCGATGCATGTCGATACCTACTGCAAGCCTCAACGCCATGCCAACGGTGTACCACAAATTGACCGACTGCGGCTCGTTGCTGCCGAACAGGCAAAGCAGGGAAAGACAGCGTATACAATCGAGATCATCAGCTGAAAGCACTGCGTCAAGATCACGCACAGCTGCCTCGAAGAAGACCTCGTGAGAAACGGGTGCGTCTGAACTAATGCGTGCTTTTTCTGATGCTCCAATCGCGAGAACCATGTGCACTTCAAACGCTGACAGTCTGCTCCTGACTTGGCCGTTGCAGTATGGTATGTAATGCTGTTCCATGAACGATGGGCGATGAAGGACCGGGTACTGCGGCCATCGACGATCGAAGAATACTTCAATCAGGCTGAGGCCGTCTCGGTGAAGCGAGAACGTGTTTGACGTGGCCGTCGGAGGCGTCTCACTGGCAGACAACCCATGCCACAATTGCCAAGGCCCCGTCATAAACCCCGTCTCAGAAGCGCCATTAGGTCCCAATCCCCTAAAAGTTGGCAGAAGCATGCGTCCAACATATCCCCTCTCCAAGCTCCCAACCGAGCCATCGGGTTCTTGGCGATCGGCGACAGATCTTATCTGCAGATGACTCTCCTGAGAGCGAGCCTCCGAGGGCAGTCTCGACTGCATGGCGAGTTGTGTCTGCAGCTCATTCACCCGGTCTTTCAGGCGCTCTACCTGGCCTCTCAGATGCTCGCACTCGCATTCCCTGTCGACCTTGACAACGAGACGATCTGAGGGGACACAAGGCACATTTGCAGCAGCACAAGCCCCGCATACGGGATGTCTGCCGTCACACTTTGATCACAGAAAAGTCAGTTCATTATGTCGTCGACGACCCGAGAAGATGTGGTAGCACGTACTTTTTGTTTTCTTCGGCGACATCTCTGGCCAGGCTTGCAAACAGATAAATCAAATCAAATCCAACCCCCAATTTGATTTGATTTGGATACGAAAATGTGGGATTTGATTTGATTTGATTTGATTTGGATCGATTTGGATCTATTTGGATATTTGGATAACCCCACTTTTCTCCCACGATGAGATACATTGAGCTGCTCCGATAATATCCGCTTGGAGTCGGCCCCTTTGAGCTGTTACCATCTGTCCTGCAAGGCTGAATATTCGCTCCGGCTCGGTAGACATAGCGGGAATTGAAAAGACATCAATTGCCATCCGCGACAGACGTGGATACTGCCGTCTTCGGAGAAGCCAATACTGAATCGGATTATCCACCAAACAATCACCGGGGTCAGTAGTGGCCATCCACTCCGCATACTCATCGCGCGTAGCTGACGGTAAACGTGCAGGCCGTGTGCTGAGCTTCCTGATTGAGGCCATAAAGTCATCTAAGTCGGTTGTCTTTCTTGGAACAGTCGGCTGCTCAGGTATCGTTTCCTGCTCGACAGGGAGATTTCGATACTCCTCCCACAGCTCTTGTACAGCTGCCTTTCCTCGTACTAGCCAGTCCGGATGATCACCCCATTGC